>CM069913.1:262685-816896 GCA_036172215.1 Camellia granthamiana
ATAAACTCCACAGAACAGTGCGATCCGCAAAACAGCCCGAGTGTAAACTGCACAAAACAGTGCGATGCGCAAAACAGCGCGAGTGCGGGAGTGTAAATTGGACAAAGCAGGGCGATGCGCAAAATAGCGGGAGTGTAAACTGCACAAAATAGCGCGATGCGAAAAATAGTGCGAGTGTAAACTGGACAAAACAGTGCGATGCGGAAGGTGGCGCGAGTGATAAACTGCAAAAAACTGTGTGATGCGCAAGAAAGGGCGAGCGATAAACTGCACAAAACGGTGCGATGCACAACACAGCGCGTGTGATCAACTGCACAAAATAGTGCGATACGCAAAATAGCGCGAGTGTAAACTGCACAAAACAGTGCGATGCGCAAAACAGCGCGAGTGATTCATTGCACAAAACAGTGCAATGCGCAAAACACCGTGAGTGCAAACTGCACAAAACAGTGCAATGCGCAACACAGCGCGAGTGTAAATTGCACAAAACAGTGCGATGCGCAACATAGCGCGAGTGTAAACTGCACAAAATAGTGCGATGCGCAAAATAGCACGAGTGTAAACAACACAAAACGGTGCGATGTGCAAAATAGCGCGGGTGATAAACTTCACAAAACAGTGCGTTGCACAAGAACGCGCGAGTGATAAACCGGACAAAACAGTGCGACGCGCAACGTAGCGCGAGTGATAAACTGCACAAAAAAGTGCGATGCGCAAAACAGGGCGAGTGAAAACTGCACAAAACTGTGCGAAGCGCAAAATAGCGCGAGTGTAAAACGCACAAAACAGTGCGATGCGCAGAATAACGCGTGTGTAAACTGCACAAAACAGTGCAATACGGAAGTAAGCGCGAATGATAAACTGCACAAAGCAGTGCGATGCGCAACACAGCGCGAGTGATAAACCGCACAAAACAGTGCGATGCACAAAATAGTGCGAGTGATAAACTGCACAAAACAGTGCAATAGGCAAAAAAGCGCGAGTGTAAAACTGCACAAAACAGTGCGATGCACAAAAGAGTGCGAGTGTAAACTGCACAAAACAGTGCGATACGCAAAACAACGCAAGTGATAAACTGCACAAAACAGTGCGATGCGCAAAACACCGCGAGTGATGAACTCCACAAAACAGTGCGATGCGCAACATAGCGCGAGTGTAAACTGCACAAAACAGTGCGATGCGCAAAAGAGTGCGAGTGTAAACTGCACAAAACAGTGCGATACGCAAAACAGCGCGAGTGAGAAACTGCACAAAACAGTGCGATGCGCAAAACAGTGCGAGTGATAAACTCCACAAAACAGTGCGATGCGCAAAACAGCGTGAGTGATAAACTGCACAAAACGGTGCGATGCGCAAAATAGCGCGAGTGTAAACTGTACAAAACAGTGCGATGCGCAGAATAGCGCGAGTGTAAACTGTACAAAACAGTGCGATGCGCAAAATAACGCGTGTGTAAGCTGCATAAAACAGTGTGATGCGCAACATAGTGCGAGTGTAAACTTCACAAAACAGTGCGACGCGCAAAATAACGCGAGTGATAAACTGCACAAAATAGTGCGATGTGGAAGTATGCGCGAGTGATAAACTGCACAAAACTGTGCGATGCGCAACACAGCACGCGTGATAAACAGCGCAAAACAGTGCGATGCGCAAAATAGCGCGAGTGATAAACAGCACAAAACAGTGCGATGCGCAAAATAGCGCGAGTGATAAACTGCACAAAACAGTGCGATGCGCAAAACAGCGCAAGTGATAAACTCCACAAAACAGTGCGATGCGCAAAAAAGCGCGAGTGTAAATTGCACAAAACAGTGCGATGCGCAAAATAGCGCCAGTGTAAACTACACAAGACAATGCGATGCGTAAAATAGCGCGAGTGTAAACTGCACCAAACAGTGCGATGTGCAAAATAGCGCGAGTGCAAACAACGCAAAACAGTGTGATGGGTAAAATAGCCCGAGTGATAAACTGCACAAAACTGTGCGTTGCGCAAGAAAGCGCGAGTGATAAACTGCACAAAACAGTGCGACACGCAACACAGCGCGAGTGATAAACTGCACAGAACAGTGCGATGCGCAAAACAGCCCGAGTGTAAACTGCACAGACCAATGCGATGCGCAAAACAGCGCGAGTGCGCGAGTGTAAACTGGACAAAACAGGGCGATGCGCAAAATAGCAGGAGTGTAAACTGCACAAAACAGCGCGAGTGTAAACTGCACAAAACAATGCGATGCGCAAAATAGCGCGATTGTAAACTGGACAAAGCAGTGCGATGCCCAAAATGGCGCGAGTGATAAACTGCAACAAACTGTGCGATGCGCAAAAAAGCGCGAGCGATAAACTGCACAAAATAGTACAATGCGCAACACAGCACGTGTGATCAACTGCACAAAACAGTGCGACGCGCAAAACAGCACGAGTGTAAACTGCACAAAACAGTGTGATGCGCAAAACAACACGAGTGATAAATTGCACAAAACAATGCGATGCGCAAAATAGCGTGAGTGTAAACTACACAAAACAGTGCGATGCGCAACACAGCGCGACTGTAAACTGGACAGAACAGTGCGACGCGCAACACAGCGCGAGTGATAAACTCCACAGAACAGTGCGATCCGCAAAACAGCCCGAGTGTAAACTGCACAAAACAGTGCGATGCGCAAAACAGCGCGAGTGCGGGAGTGTAAAC
Organism: Camellia granthamiana; assembly: GCA_036172215.1. Taxonomy (NCBI): domain Eukaryota; kingdom Viridiplantae; phylum Streptophyta; class Magnoliopsida; order Ericales; family Theaceae; genus Camellia; species Camellia granthamiana. The sequence continues at coordinate 265,375 of CM069913.1, forward strand.
TGGACAAAACAGGGCGATGCGCAAAATAGCGGGAGTGTAAACTGCACAAAATAGCGCGATGCGAAAAATAGTGCGAGTGTAAACTGGACAAAACAGTGCGATGCGGAAAGTGGCGCGAGTGATAAACTGCAAAAAAACTGTGTGATGCGCAAGAAAGGGCGAGCGATAAACTGCACAAAACGGTGCGATGCACAACACAGCGCGTGTGATCAACTGCACAAAATAGTGCGATACGCAAAATAGCGCGAGTGTAAACTGCACAAAACAGTGCGATGCGCAAAACAGCGCGAGTGATTAATTGCACAAAACAGTGCAATGCGCAAAACAGCGTGAGTACAAACTGCACAAAACAGTGCAATGCGCAACACAGCGCGAGTGTAAATTGCACAAAACAATGCGATGCGCAACATAGCGCGAGTGTAAACTGCACAAAATAGTGCGATGCGCAAAATAGCACGAGTGTAAACAACACAAAAACGGTGCGATGTGCAAAATAGCGCGGGTGATAAACTTCACAAAACAGTGCGTTGCACAAGAACGCGCGATTGATAAACCGGACAAAACAGTGCGACGCGCAACGTAGCGCGAGTGATAAACTGCACAAAAAAGTGCGATGCGCAAAACAGGGCGAGTGAAAACTGCACAAAACTGTGCGAAGCGCAAAATAGCGCGAGTGTAAAACGCACAAAACAGTGCGATGCGCAGAATAACGCGTGTGTAAACTGCACAAAACAGTGCAATACGGAAGTAAGCGCGAATGATAAACTGCACAAAGCAGTGCGATGCGCAACACAGCGCGAGTGATAAACCGCACAAAACAGTGCGATGCACAAAATAGCGCGAGTGATAAACTGCACAAAACAGTGCAATAGGCAAAAAAGCGCGAGTGTAAACTGCACAAAACAGTGCGATGCACAAAAGAGTGCGAGTGTAAACTGCACAAAACAGTGCGATACGCAAAACAACGCAAGTGATAAACTGCACAAAACAGTGCGATGCGCAAAACAGCGCGAGTGATGAACTCCACAAAACAGTGCGATGCGCAACATAGCGCGAGTGTAAACTGCACAAAACAGTGCGATGCGCAAAAGAGTGCGAGTGTAAACTGCACAAAACAGTGCGATACGCAAAACAGCGCGAGTGATAAACTGCACAAAACAGTGCGATGCGCAAAACAGCGCGAGTGATAAACTCCACAAAACAGTGCGATGCGCAAAACAGCGTGAGTGATAAACTGCACAAAACGGTGCGATGCGCAAAATAGCGCGAGTGTAAACTGTACAAAACAGTGCGATGCGCAGAATAGCGCGAGTGTAAACTGTACAAAACAGTGCGATGCGCAAAATAACGCGTGTGTAAGCTGCATAAAACAGTGTGATGCGCAACATAGTGCGAGTGTAAACTTCACAAAACAGTGCGACGCGCAAAATAACGCGAGTGATAAACTGCACAAAATAGTGCGATGTGGAAGTATGCGCGAGTGATAAACTGCACAAAACTGTGCGATGCGCAACACAGCACGCGTGATAAACAGCGCAAAACAGTGCGATGCGCAAAATAGCGCGAGTGATAAACAGCACAAAACAGTGCGATGCGCAAAATAGCGCGAGTGATAAACTGCACAAAACAGTGCGATACGCAAAACAGCGCAAGTGATAAACTCCACAAAACAGTGCGATGCGCAAAAAAGCGCGAGTGTAAATTGCACAAAACAGTGCGATGCGCAAAATAGCGCCAGTGTAAACTACACAAGACAATGCGATGCGTAAAATAGCGCGAGTGTAAACTGCACCAAACAGTGCGATGTGCAAAATAGCGCGAGTGCAAACAACGCAAAACAGTGTGATGGGTAAAATAGCCCGAGTGATAAACTGCACAAAACTGTGCGTTGCGCAAGAAAGCGCGAGTGATAAACTGCACAAAACAGTGCGACACGCAACACAGCGCGAGTGATAAACTGCACAGAACAGTGCGATGCGCAAAACAGCCCGAGTGTAAACTGCACAGACCAATGCGATGCGCAAAACAGCGCGAGTGCGCGAGTGTAAACTGGACAAAACAGGGCGATGCGCAAAATAGCAGGAGTGTAAACTGCACAAAACAGCGCGAGTGTAAACTGCACAAAACAATGCGATGCGCAAAATAGCGCGATTGTAAACTGGACAAAGCAGTGCGATGCCCAAAATGGCGCGAGTGATAAACTGCAACAAACTGTGCGATGCGCAAAAAAGCGCGAGCGATAAACTGCACAAAATAGTACAATGCGCAACACAGCACGTGTGCTCAACTGCACAAAACAGTGCGACGCGCAAAACAGCACGAGTCTAAACTGCACAAAACAGTGTGATGCGCAAAACAACACGAGTGATAAATTGCACAAAACAATGCGATGCGCAAAATAGCGTGAGTGTAAACTACACAAAACAGCGCGATGCGCAACACAGCGCGACTGTAAACTGGACAGAACAGTGCGACGCGCAACACAGCGCGAGTGATAAACTCCACAGAACAGTGCGATCCGCAAAACAGCCCGAGTGTAAACTGCACAAAACAGTGCGATGCGCAAAACAGCGCGAGTGCGGGAGTGTAAACTGGACAAAACAGGGCGATGCGCAAAATAGCGGGAGTGTAAACTGCACAAAATAGCGCGATGCGAAAAATAGTGCGAGTGTAAACTGGACAAAACAGTGCGATGCGGAAAGTGGCGCGAGTGATAAACTGCAAAAAACTGTGTGATGCGCAAGAAAGGGCGAGCGATAAACTGCACAAAACGGTGCGATGCACAACACAGCGCGTGTGATCAAATGCACAAAATAGTGCGATACGCAAAATAGCGCGAGTGTAAACTGCACAAAACAGTGCGATGCGCAAAACAGCGCGAGTGATTCATTGCACAAAACAGTGCAATGCGCAAAACACCGTGAGTGCAAACTGCACAAAACAGTGCAATGCGCAACACAGCGCGAGTGTAAATTGCACAAAACAGTGCGATGCGCAACATAGCGCGAGTGTAAACTGCACAAAATAGTGCGATGCGCAAAATAGCACGAGTGTAAACAACACAAAACGGTGCGATGTGCAAAGTAGCGCGGGTGATAAACTTCACAAAACAGTGCGTTGCACAAGAACGCGCGAGTGATAAACCGGACAAAACAGTGCGACGCGCAACGTAGCGCGAGTGATAAACTGCACAAAAAAGTGCGATGCGCAAAACAGGGCGAGTGAAAACTGCACAAAACTGTGCGAAGCGCAAAATAGCGCGAGTGTAAAACGCACAAAACAGTGCGATGCGCAGAATAACGCGTGTGTAAACTGCACAAAACAGTGCAATACGGAAGTAAGCGCGAATGATAAACTGCACAAAGCAGTGCGATGCGCAACACAGCGCGAGTGATAAACCGCACAAAACAGTGCGATGCACAAAATAGCGCGAGTGATAAACTGCACAAAACAGTGCAATAGGCAAAAAAGCGCGAGTGTAAACTGCACAAAACAGTGCGATGCACAAAAGAGTGCGAGTGTAAACTGCACAAAACAGTGCGATACGCAAAACAACGCAAGTGATAAACTGCACAAAACAGTGCGATGCGCAAAACAGCGCGAGTGATGAACTCCACAAAACAGTGCGATGCGCAACATAGCGCGAGTGTAAACTGCACAAAACAGTGCGATGCGCAAAAGAGTGCGAGTGTAAACTGCACAAAACAGTGCGATACGCAAAACAGCGCGAGTGATAAACTGCACAAAACAGTGCGATGCGCAAAACAGCGCGAGTGATAAACTCCACAAAACAGTGCGATGCGCAAAACAGCGTGAGTGATAAACTGCACAAAACGGTGCGATGCGCAAAATAGCGCGAGTCTAAACTGTACAAAACAGTGCGATGCGCAGAATAGCGCGAGTGTAAACTGTACAAAACAGTGCGATGCGCAAAATAACGCGTGTGTAAGCTGCATAAAACAGTGTGATGCGCAACATAGTGCGAGTGTAAACTTCACAAAACAGTGCGACGCGCAAAATAACGCGAGTGATAAACTGCACAAAATAGTGCGATGTGGAAGTATGCGCGAGTGATAAACTGCACAAAACTGTGCGATGCGCAACACAGCACGCGTGATAAACAGCGCAAAACAGTGCGATGCGCAAAATAGCGCGAGTGATAAACAGCACAAAACAGTGCGATGCGCAAAATAGCGCGAGTGATAAACTGCACAAAACAGTGCGATGCGCAAAACAGCGCAAGTGATAAACTCCACAAAACAGTGCGATGCGCAAAAAAGCGCGAGTGTAAATTGCACAAAACAGTGCGATGCGCAAAATAGCGCCAGTGTAAACTACACAAGACAATGCGATGCGTAAAATAGCGCGAGTGTAAACTGCACAAAACAGTGCGATGTGCAAAATAGCGCGAGTGCAAACAACGCAAAACAGTGTGATGGGTAAAATAGCCCGAGTGATAAACTGCACAAAACTGTGCGTTGCGCAAGAAAGCGCGAGTGATAAACTGCACAAAACAGTGCGACACGCAACACAGCGCGAGTGATAAACTGCACAGAACAGTGCGATGCACAAAACAGCCCGAGTGTAAACTGCACAGACCAATGCGATGCGCAAAACAGCGCGAGTGCGCGAGTGTAAACTGGACAAAACAGGGCGATGCGCAAAATAGCAGGAGTGTAAACTGCACAAAACAGCGCGAGTGTAAACTGCACAAAACAATGCGATGCGCAAAATAGCGCGATTGTAAACTGGACAAAGCAGTGCGATGCCCAAAATGGCGCGAGTGATAAACTGCAACAAACTGTGCGATGCGCAAAAAAGCGCGAGCGATAAACTGCACAAAATAGTACAATGCGCAACACAGCACGTGTGATCAACTGCACAAAACAGTGCGACGCGCAAAACAGCACGAGTGTAAACTGCACAAAACAGTGTGATGCGCAAAACAACACGAGTGATAAATTGCACAAAACAATGCGATGCGCAAAATAGCGTGAGTGTAAACTACACAAAACAGCGCGATGCGCAACACAGCGCGACTGTAAACTGGACAGAACAGCGCGACGCGCAACACAGCGCGAGTGATAAACTCCACAGAACAGTGCGATCCGCAAAACAGCCCGAGTGTAAACTGCACAAAACAGTGCGATGCGCAAAACAGCGCGAGTGCGGGAGTGTAAACTGGACAAAACAGGGCGATGCGCAAAATAGCGGGAGTGTAAACTGCACAAAATAGCGCGATGCGAAAAATAGTGCGAGTGTAAACTGGACAAAACAGTGCGATGCGGAAAGTGGCGCGAGTGATAAACTGCAAAAAACTGTGTGATGCGCAAGAAAGGGCGAGCGATAAACTGCACAAAACGGTGCGATGCACAACACAGCGCGTGTGATCAAATGCACAAAATAGTGCGATACGCAAAATAGCGCGAGTGTAAACTGCACAAAACAGTGCGATGCGCAAAACAGCGCGAGTGATTCATTGCACAAAACAGTGCAATGCGCAAAACACCGTGAGTGCAAACTGCACAAAACAGTGCAATGCGCAACACAGCGCGAGTGTAAATTGCACAAAACAGTGCGATGCGCAACATAGCGCGAGTGTAAACTGCACAAAATAGTGCGATGCGCAAAATAGCACGAGTGTAAACAACACAAAACGGTGCGATGTGCAAAATAGCGCGGGTGATAAACTTCACAAAACAGTGCGTTGCACAAGAACGCGCGAGTGATAAACCGGACAAAACAGTGCGACGCGCAACGTAGCGCGAGTGATAAACTGCACAAAAAAGTGCGATGCGCAAAACAGGGCGAGTGAAAACTGCACAAAACTGTGCGAAGCGCAAAATAGCGCGAGTGTAAAACGCACAAAACAGTGCGATGCGCAGAATAACGCGTGTGTAAACTGCACAAAACAGTGCAATACGGAAGTAAGCGCGAATGATAAACTGCACAAAGCAGTGCGATGCGCAACACAGCGCGAGTGATAAACCGCACAAAACAGTGCGATGCACAAAATAGCGCGAGTGATAAACTGCACAAAACAGTGCAATAGGCAAAAAAGCGCGAGTGTAAACTGCACAAAACAGTGCGATGCACAAAAGAGTGCGAGTGTAAACTGCACAAAACAGTGCGATACGCAAAACAACGCAAGTGATAAACTGCACAAAACAGTGCGATGCGCAAAACAGCGCGAGTGATGAACTCCACAAAACAGTGCGATGCGCAACATAGCGCGAGTGTAAACTGCACAAAACAGTGCGATGCGCAAAAGAGTGCGAGTGTAAACTGCACAAAACAGTGCGATACGCAAAACAGCGCGAGTGATAAACTGCACAAAACAGTGCGATGCGCAAAACAGCGCGAGTGATAAACTCCACAAAACAGTGCGATGCGCAAAACAGCGTGAGTGATAAACTGCACAAAACGGTGCGATGCGCAAAATAGCGCGAGTGTAAACTGTACAAAACAGTGCGATGCGCAGAATAGCGCGAGTGTAAACTGTACAAAACAGTGCGATGCGCAAAATAACGCGTGTGTAAGCTGCATAAAACAGTGTGATGCGCAACATAGTGCGAGTGTAAACTTCACAAAACAGTGCGACGCGCAAAATAACGCGAGTGATAAACTGCACAAAATAGTGCGATGTGGAAGTATGCGCGAGTGATAAACTGCACAAAACTGTGCGATGCGCAACACAGCACGCGTGATAAACAGCGCAAAACAGTGCGATGCGCAAAATAGCGCGAGTGATAAACAGCACAAAACAGTGCGATGCGCAAAATAGCGCGAGTGATAAACTGCACAAAACAGTGCGATGCGCAAAACAGCGCAAGTGATAAACTCCACAAAACAGTGCGATGCGCAAAAAAGCGCGAGTGTAAATTGCACAAAACAGTGCGATGCGCAAAATAGCGCCAGTGTAAACTACACAAGACAATGCGATGCGTAAAATAGCGCGAGTGTAAACTGCACCAAACAGTGCGATGTGCAAAATAGCGCGAGTGCAAACAACGCAAAACAGTGTGATGGGTAAAATAGCCCGAGTGATAAACTGCACAAAACTGTGCGTTGCGCAAGAAAGCGCGAGTGATAAACTGCACAAAACAGTGCGACACGCAACACAGCGCGAGTGATAAACTGCACAGAACAGTGCGATGCGCAAAACAGCCCGAGTGTAAACTGCACAGACCAATGCGATGCGCAAAACAGCGCGAGTGCGCGAGTGTAAACTGGACAAAACAGGGCGATGCGCAAAATAGCAGGAGTGTAAACTGCACAAAACAGCGCGAGTGTAAACTGCACAAAACAATGCGATGCGCAAAATAGCGCGATTGTAAACTGGACAAAGCAGTGCGATGCCCAAAATGGCGCGAGTGATAAACTGCAACAAACTGTGCGATGCGCAAAAAAGCGCGAGCGATAAACTGCACAAAATAGTACAATGCGCAACACAGCACGTGTGATCAACTGCACAAAACAGTGCGACGCGCAAAACAGCACGAGTGTAAACTGCACAAAACAGTGTGATGCGCAAAACAACACGAGTGATAAATTGCACAAAACAATGCGATGCGCAAAATAGCGTGAGTGTAAACTACACAAAACAGCGCGATGCGCAACACAGCGCGACTGTAAACTGGACAGAACAGTGCGACGCGCAACACAGCGCGAGTGATAAACTCCACAGAACAGTGCGATCCGCAAAACAGCCCGAGTGTAAACTGCACAAAACAGTGCGATGCGCAAAACAGCGCGAGTGCGGGAGTGTAAACTGGACAAAACAGGGCGATGCGCAAAATAGCGGGAGTGTAAACTGCACAAAATAGCGCGATGCGAAAAATAGTGCGAGTGTAAACTGGACAAAACAGTGCGATGCGGAAAGTGGCGCGAGTGATAAACTGCAAAAAACTGTGTGATGCGCAAGAAAGGGCGAGCGATAAACTGCACAAAACGGTGCGATGCACAACACAGCGCGTGTGATCAACTGCACAAAATAGTGCGATACGCAAAATAGCGCGAGTGTAAACTGCACAAAACAGTGCGATGCGCAAAACAGCGCGAGTGATTAATTGCACAAAACAGTGCAATGCGCAAAACAGCGTGAGTACAAACTGCACAAAACAGTGCAATGCGCAACACAGCGCGAGTGTAAATTGCACAAAACAGTGCGATGCGCAACATAGCGCGAGTGTAAACTGCACAAAATAGTGCGATGCGCAAAATAGCACGAGTGTAAACAACACAAAACGGTGCGATGTGCAAAATAGCGCGGGTGATAAACTTCACAAAACAGTGCGTTGCACAAGAACGCGCGAGTGATAAACCGGACAAAACAGTGCGACGCGCAACGTAGCGCGAGTGATAAACTGCACAAAAAAGTGCGATGCGCAAAACAGGGCGAGTGAAAACTGCACAAAACTGTGCGAAGCGCAAAATAGCGCGAGTGTAAAACGCACAAAACAGTGCGATGCGCAGAATAACGCGTGTGTAAACTGCACAAAACAGTGCAATACGGAAGTAAGCGCGAATGATAAACTGCACAAAGCAGTGCGATGCGCAACACAGCGCGAGTGATAAACCGCACAAAACAGTGCGATGCACAAAATAGCGCGAGTGATAAACTGCACAAAACAGTGCAATAGGCAAAAAAGCGCGAGTGTAAACTGCACAAAACAGTGCGATGCACAAAAGAGTGCGAGTGTAAACTGCACAAAACAGTGCGATACGCAAAACAACGCAAGTGATAAACTGCACAAAACAGTGCGATGCGCAAAACAGCGCGAGTGATGAACTCCACAAAACAGTGCGATGCGCAACATAGCGCGAGTGTAAACTGCACAAAACAGTGCGATGCGCAAAAGAGTGCGAGTGTAAACTGCACAAAACAGTGCGATACGCAAAACAGCGCGAGTGATAAACTGCACAAAACAGTGCGATGCGCAAAACAGCGCGAGTGATAAACTCCACAAAACAGTGCGATGCGCAAAACAGCGTGAGTGATAAACTGCACAAAACGGTGCGATGCGCAAAATAGCGGGAGTGTAAACTGTACAAAACAGTGTGATGCGCAGACTAGCGCGAGTGTAAACTGTACAAAACAGTGCGATGCGCAAAATAACGCGTGTGTAAGCTGCATAAAACAGTGTGATGCGCAACATAGTGCGAGTGTAAACTTCACAAAACAGTGCGACGCGCAAAATAACGCGAGTGATAAACTGCACAAAATAGTGCGATGTGGAAGTATGCGCGAGTGATAAACTGCACAAAACTGTGCGATGCGCAACACAGCACGCGTGATAAACAGCGCAAAACAGTGCGATGCGCAAAATAGCGCGAGTGATAAACAGCACAAAACAGTGCGATGCGCAAAATAGCGCGAGTGATAAACTGCACAAAATAGTGCGATGCGCAAAACAGCGCAAGTGATAAACTCCACAAAACAGTGCGGTGCGCAAAAAAGTGCGAGTGTAAATTGCACAAAACAGTGCGATGCGCAAAATAGCGCCAGTGTAAACTACACAAGACAATGCGATGCGTAAAATAGCGCGAGTGTAAACTGCACCAAACAGTGCGATGTGCAAAATAGCACGAGTGCAAACAACGCAAAACTGTGTGATGGGTAAAATAGCCCGAGTGATAAACTGCACAAAACTGTGCGTTGCGCAAGAAAGCGCGAGTGATAAACTGCACAAAACAGTGCGACACGCAACACAGCGCGAGTGATAAACTGCACAGGACAGTGCGATGCGCAAAACAGCCCGAGTGTAAACTGCACAGACCAATGCGATGCGCAAAACAGCGCGAGTGCGCGAGTGTAAACTGGACAAAACAGGGCGATGCGCAAAATAGCAGGAGTGTAAACTGCACAAAACAGCGCGAGTGTAAACTGCACAAAACAATGCGATGCGCAAAATAGCGCGATTGTAAACTGGACAAAGCAGTGCGCTGCCCAAAATGGCGCGAGTGATAAACTGCAACAAACTGTGCGATGCGCAAAAAAGCGCGAGCGATAAACTGCACAAAATAGTACAATGCGCAACACAGCACGTGTGATCAACTGCACAAAACAGTGCGACGCGCAAAACAGCACGAGTGTAAACTGCACTAAACAGTGTGATGCGCAAAACAACACGAGTGATAAATTGCACAAAACAATGCGATGCGCAAAATAGCGTGAGTGTAAACTACACAAAACAGTGCGATGCGCAACACAGCGCGACTGTAAACTGGACAGAACAGTGCGACGCGCAACACAGCGCGAGTGATAAACTCCACAGAACAGTGCGATCCGCAAAACAGCCCGAGTGTAAACTGCACAAAACAGTGCGATGCGCAAAACAGCGCGAGTGCGGGAGTGTAAACTGGACAAAACAGGGCGATGCGCAAAATAGCGGGAGTGTAAACTGCACAAAATAGCGCGATGCGAAAAATAGTGCGAGTGTAAACTGGACAAAACAGTGCGATGCGGAAAGTGGCGCGAGTGATAAACTGCAAAAAACTGTGTGATGCGCAAGAAAGCGCGAGCGATAAACTGCACAAAACGGTGCGATGCACAACACAGCGCGTGTGATCAACTGCACAAAATAGTGCGATACGCAAAATAGCGCGAGTGTAAACTGCACAAAACAGTGCGATGCGCAAAACAGCGCGAGTGATTAATTGCACAAAACAGTGCAATGCGCAAAACAGCGTGAGTACAAACTGCACAAAACAGTGCAATGCGCAACACAGCGCGAGTGTAAATTGCACAAAACAGTGCGATGCGCAACATAGCGCGAGTGTGAACTGCACAAAATAGTGCGATGCGCAAAATAGCACGAGTGTAAACAACACAAAACGGTGCGATGTGCAAAATAGCGCGGGTGATAAACTTCACAAAACAGTGCGTTGCACAAGAACGCGCGAGTGATAAACCGGACAAAACAGTGCGACGCGCAACGTAGCGCGAGTGATAAACTGCACAAAAAAGTGCGATGCGCAAAACAGGGCGAGTGAAAACTGCACAAAACTGTGCGAAGCGCAAAATAGCGCGAGTGTAAAACGCACAAAACAGTGCGATGCGCAGAATAACGCGTGTGTAAACTGCACAAAACAGTGCAATACGGAAGTAAGCGCGAATGATAAACTGCACAAAGCAGTGCGATGCGCAACACAGCGCGAGTGATAAACCGCACAAAACAGTGCGATGCACAAAATAGCGCGAGTGATAAACTGCACAAAACAGTGCAATAGGCAAAAAAGCGCGAGTGTAAACTGCACAAAACAGTGCGATGCACAAAAGAGTGCGAGTGTAAACTGCACAAAACAGTGCGATACGCAAAACAACGCAAGTGATAAACTGCACAAAACAGTGCGATGCGCAAAACAGCGCGAGTGATGAACTCCACAAAACAGTGCGATGCGCAACATAGCGCGAGTGTAAACTGCACAAAACAGTGCGATGCGCAAAAGAGTGCGAGTGTAAACTGCACAAAACAGTGCGATACGCAAAACAGCGCGAGTGATAAACTGCACAAAACAGTGCGATGCGCAAAACAGCGCGAGTGATAAACTCCACAAAACAGTGCGATGCGCAAAATAGCGTGAGTGATAAACTGCACAAAACGGTGCGATGCGCAAAATAGCGCGAGTGTAAACTGTACAAAACAGTGCGATATGCAAAATAGCGCGAGTGTAAACTGTACAAAACAGTGCGATGCGCAAAATAACGCGTGTCTAAGCTGCATAAAACAGTGTGATGCGCAACATAGTGCGAGTGTAAACTTCACAAAACTGTGCGACGCGCAAAATAACGCGAGTGATAAACTGCACAAAATAGTGCGATGTGGAAGTATGCGCGAGTGATAAACTGCACAAAACTGTGCGATGCGCAACACAGCACGCGTGATAAACAGCGCAAAACAGTGCGATGCGCAAAATAGCGCGAGTGATAAACAGCACAAAACAGTGCGATGCGCAAAATAGCGCGAGTGATAAACTGCACAAAACAGTGCGATGCGCAAAACAGCGCCAGTGATAAACTCCACAAAACAGTGCGATGCGCAAAAAAGCGCGAGTGTAAATTGCACAAAACAGTGCGATGCGCAAAATAGCGCCAGTGTAAACTACACAAGACAATGCGATGCGTAAAATAGCGCGAGTGTAAACTGCACCAAACAGTGCGATGTGCAAAATAGCGCGAGTGCAAACAACGCAAAACAGTGTGATCGGTAAAATAGCCCGAGTGATAAACTGCACAAAACTGTGCGTTGCGCAAGAAAGCGCGAGTGATAAACTACACAAAACAGTGCGACACGCAACACAGCGCGAGTGATAAACTGCACAGAACAGTGCGATGCGCAAAACAGCACGAGTGTAAACTGCACAGGACAATGCGATGCGCAACACAGCACGCGTGATAAACAGCGCAAAACAGTGCGATGCGCAAAATAGCGCGAGTGATAAACAGCCCAAAACAGCGCGATGCGCAAAATAGCGCGAGTGATAAACTGCACAAAATAGTGCGATACGCAAAAAAACGCAAGTGTAAACTGCACAAAACAATGCGATGTGCAAAAGAGCGCGAGTGTAAACTGCACAAAACAGTGCGATGCGCAATACAGCGCGAGTGATAAACTGCATAAAATTGTGCGATGCGCAAAACAGCGCGAGTGATAAACTCCCCAAAACAGTACGATGCGCAAAAAAGCGCGAGTGTAAATTGCACAAAACAGTGCGATGCGCAAAATAGTGCCTATCTAAACTGCACAAAACAGTGCGATGCGCAAAATAGCGCAAGTCCAAACTGCACAAAACAGTGCGATGCGCAAAATAGCAGGAGTGTAAACTGCACAAAACAGCGCGATGCGAAAAAGAACGCGTGTAAACTGGACAAAACAGTGCGATGCGCAAAATGGCGCGAGTGATAAACTGAAAAAAACAGTGCGATGCGCAAGAAAGAGCGAGCGATAAACTACACAAAACAGTGCGATGCGCAACACAGCGCGTGTGATCAAGTGCACAAAATAGTGCGATGCGCAAAACAGCGCGAGTGTAAACTGCACAAAACAGTGCGATGCGCAAAATAGCGCGAGTGATAAATTGCACAAAACAGTGCGATGCGCAAAATAGAGCGAGTGTAAACTGCACAAAACAGTGCGATGCGCAACACAGCGCGAGTGTAAACTGCACAAAACAGTGCGATAAGGAAAATAGCACGAGTGTAAACAGCACAAAACGGTGCGATGCGCAAAATAGCGCGAGTGATAAACTTCACAAAACAGTGCGTTGCACAAGAACACGCGAGTGATATACTGGACAAAACAGTGCGACGCGCAACATAGCGCGAGTGATAAACTGCACAAAAAAGTGCGATGCGCAAAACAGCGCGAGTGAAAACTGCACAAAACAGTGCGAAGCGCAAAACAGCGCGAGTGTAAACTGCACAAAACAGTGCGATTGCAAAATAGCGTGAGTGATAAACTGCACAAAACAGTGCGAATTGCAACATAGCGCAAGTGTAAACTGCACAAAACAGTGCGATGCGCAAAATAGCCAAGTGTAAACTGGAAAAAACAGTGCAGTGCGCAACATAGCGCGAGTGTAAACTGCACAAAACAGTGCGATGCGCAAGTGTAAACTACACAAAACTGTGCGACGCGCAAAACAACACGAGTGATAAATTGCACAAAACAGTTCGATCCTCAAAAATAGCGCGAGTGTAAACTGCACAAAACAGTGCGATGCGCAACATAGCGCGAGTGTAAACTGCACAAAACAATGCGATGCGCAACATAGCACGAGTGTAAATTGAACAAAACAGTGCGATGCGCAAAATAGCGCAAGTGATAAACTGCACAAAACAGTGCGATACGAAACTAAACGAGAGTGATAAACTGCACAAAGCAGTGCGATGCGCAAAATAGCGCGAGTGTAAACTAGACAAAACAGTGTGATGCGCAAAATAGCGCGACTATAAACTGCACAAAACAGTGCGATGCGAAAAATAGCCAAGTGTAAACTGGAAAAAACAGTGCAATGCGCAACATAGCGCGAGTGTAAACTGCACAAAACAGTGCGATGCGCAAGTGTAAACTGCACAAAACAGTGCAACGCGCAAAACAACGCGAGTGATAAACTGCACAAAACAGTTCGATCCTCAAAATAGCGCGAGTGTAATCTGCACAAAACAGTGCGATGCGCAACATAGCGCGAGTGTAAATTGCACAAAACAATGCGATGCGCAACATAGCACGAGTGTAAATTGCATAAAACAGTGCGATGCGCAAAATAGCGCGAGTGATAAACTGCACAAAATAGTGCGATACGAAAGCAAGCGAGAGTGATAAACTGCACAAAGCAGTGCGATGCGCAAAATAGCGCGAGTGGAAACTAGAGAAAACAATGTGATGCGCAAAATAGCGCGACTGTAAACTGCACAAAACAGTGCGAAGCTCAAAATAGCGCAAGTGTAAACTGCACAAAACAGTGCGATTCACAACATAGCGCTAGTGTAAACTGCAGAAAACAGTGCGATGCGCAACATAGCACGAGTATAAATTCCAGAAAACAGTGCGATGCGCAAAATAGCACAAGTGATAAACTGCAAAAAACAGTGCGATGCGTAAGAAAGCGCAAGCGATAAACTGCACAAAACAGTGCGATGCGCAACACAGGACGTGTGATCAACTGCACAAAACAGTGCGATGCGCAAAACAACGCGAGTGTAAACTGCACGAAACAGTGCGATGTGCAAAACAGCGCAAGTGATAAATTGCACAAAACAGTGCGATATGCAAAAAAAACGCGAGTGTAAACTGCACAAAACAGTACGATGCGCAAAATAGTGCGACTGTAAACTGCACAAAACAGTGGGATGTGCAACATAGCGCGAGTGTAAATTGCACAAAACGGTGCGATGCGCAAAATAGCACGAGTGTAAACAGCACAAAAGAGTATGATGCGCAAAATAGCGCGACTGATAAACTACACAAAACAGTACGACGCGCAACACAGCGCGAGTGATAAACTGCACAAAAAAGTGCGTTGCGCAAAACAACGGGAGTGAAAACTGCACAAAACGGTGCGATGCGCAAAACAGCGTGAGTGATAAACTGTACAAAACGGTGCGAAGTGCAAGATAGCGCGAGTGTAAACTGCACAAAACAGTACGATGCCCAAAATTGCGCGACTGATAAACTACACAAAACAGTACGACGTGTAACACAGCGCGAGTGATAAACTGCACAAAAAAGTGCGATGCGCAAAACAACGAGAGTGAAAACTACACAAAACAGTGCGATGCGCAAAACAGCGCGAGTGATAAACTGCACAAAACGGTGCGAAGCGCAAAATAGCGCGAGTGTAAACTGCACAAAACAATGCGATGCGCAAAATAACGCATGTGTAAACTGCACAAAACAGTGCGATGCGCAACATAGTGCGAGTGTAAGCTTCACAAAACAGTGCGATGCGCAAAATAGCGCGAGTGATAAACTTCACAAAATGGTGCGATGCGGAAGTAAGCGCGAGTGATAAACTGCACAAAGCTGTACGATGCGCAACACAGCGCGAGTGATAAACTACACAAAACAGTGCGATACGTAAAAAAATGCGAGTGTAAACTGCACAAAACAGTGCGATGCGCAAAAGAGTGCGAGTGTAAACTGCACAAAACAGTGCGAGGCGCAAAACAGCGCGAGTGATAAAATGCACAAAACAGTGCGACGCGCAAAACAGTGCGAGTGATAAACTCCACAAAACAGTGCGATGCGCAAAAAAGCGCGAGTGTAAATTCCACAAAACAGTGCGATCCGCAAAATAGCGCAAGTGTGAACTACACAAGACAGTGCGATGTGCAAAATAGCGCGAGTGTAAACTGCGCCAAACAGTGCGATGCGCAAAATATCGCGAGTGTAAACTCCGCAAAACAGTGCGATGCGCAAAATAGCCCGAGTGAGAAACTGCACAAAACAGTGCGTTGCGCAAGAAAGCGCGAGTGATAAACTGCACAACACGGTGCGACACGCAACACGGCGCGAGTGATAAACTGCACAGAACAGTGCGATGCGCAAAACAGCCGGTGTGTAAACAGCAAAAAACAGTGCGATGCACAAAACAGCGCGAGTGTGCGAGTGTAAACTGGACAAAACGGGGCGATGCACAAAATAGCAGGAGTGTAAATTGCACAAAACAGCGCGTTGCAAAAAATAGCGCAAGTGTAAACTGCACAAAACAATCCCATGTGCAAAATAGCGCGAGTGTAAATTGGACAAAACAGTTCGATGCGCAAGAAAGCGCGAGCGATAAACTGCACAAAATAGTGCGATGCGTAACACAGCGCGTGTGATCAACTGCACAAAACAATCCGATGCGCAAAACAACGCAAGTGTAAACAGCACAAAATAGTGCGATGCGCAAAACAACACGAGTGATAAATTGCACAAAACAATGCGATACGCAAAACAGCGCAAGTGTAAACTGCACAAAACAGTGCGATGCGCAACACAGCACGAGTGATAAACTGCACAAAACAGTGCGATGCGCAGCATAGCGCAAGTGTAAATAGCACAAAACAGTGCGATGCGCAACATAGCACGACTGTAAATTGCACAAAACAGTGCGATGCGCAAAATAGCGCGAGTGATAAACTGCACAAAACAGTGCGATACAGAAATAAGCGCAAGTGATAAACTGCAAAAAGCAGTGCGATGCGCAAAATAGCGCGAGTGTAAACTAGACAAAACAGTGCGATGCGCAAAATAGCGCGAGTGTAAACTGAAAGAAACTGTGCGATGCGCACAAAAGCGTGAGTGTAAACTGCACAAAATAGTGCGATGCGCAAAATAGCGCGACTGTAAACTGCACAAAACAGTGCAATGCGTAAAACAACGTGAGTCTAAACTGCACAAAACAGTGCGATACGCAAAACAGCGCGAGTGATAAAATGCACAAAACAGTGCGATGCGCAAAATAACGCGAGTGTAAACTGCACAAAACAGTGCGATGCGCAGAATAACGCGAGTGTAAACTGCACAAAACAGTGCGATGCGCAACATAGCGCGAGTGTAAACTGCACAAAACAGTGCGATGCGCAACATAGCGCGAGTGTAAACTGCCCAAAATATTGCGATGCGCAAAATAGCGCGAGTGATAAACTGCACAAAACAGTGCGATGGGCAAAATTGTGTGAGTGATAAACTACACAAAACAGTGTAATGCGCAGCATAGCGCAAGTGTAAACTGCACAAAACAGTGCGATGCACAGAATAGCCCGAGTGTAAACTGGACAAAACAGTGCGATGCGCAACACAGCGCGAGTGTAAACTGCACAAAACAGTGCGATGCGCAAGAGTAAACTGCACAAAACAGTGCGATGCGCAAAGCAACGCGAGTGACAAACTGCACAAAACTGTTCGATCCTCAAAATAGCGCAAGTGTAAACTGCACAAAACACTGCGATGCGAAACATAGCGCGAGTGTAAACTGCACAAAACACTGCGATGCGCAACATAGCATGAGTGAAAATTGCACAAAACTGTGCGATGCGCAAAATAGCGCGAGTGATAAACTGCACAAAACAGTGCGATACGGAAGTAAGCACGAGTGATAAACAGCACAAAGCAGTGCGATGCGCAAAATAGCACGAGTGTAAATTATACAAAACAGTGTGATGCGCAAAATAGCACGACTGTAAACTGCACAAAACAGTGCGAAGCTCAAAATAGCGTGTGTAAATTGCACAAAACAGTGCGATGCACAACATAGCGCTAGTGTAAACTGCACAAAACAGTGCGATGCGCAACGTAGCACGAGTATAAATTCTACAAAACAGTGTGATGCGCAAAATAGCATTAGTGATAAACTGCAAAAAACAGTGCGATGCGCAAGAAAGCGCGAGCGATAAACTGCACAAAACAGTGCGATGCGCAACACAGCGCGTGTGATCAACTGCACAAAACAGTGCGACGCGCAAAACAGCGCGAGTGTAAACTGCACAAAACAATGCGATGCGCAAAACAGCGCGACTGATAAACTACACAAAACAGTGCGATGCGCAAAAGAGGGCGAGTGATAAACTGCACAAAACAGTCCGATGCGCAAAAAAGCGCGAGTGTAAATTGCACAAAACTGTGCGATGTGCAAAATAGCGCGAGTGTAAACTGCACAAAACAGTGCGATGCGCAAAATAGCGCGAGTGTAAACTGCACAAAGCAGTGCGATGCGCAAAATAGCACGAGTGTAAACAGCACAAAACAGTACGATGCGCAAAATAGTGCGACTGATAAACTGCACAAAACAGTGCGATGCGCAACACAGCACGAGTGATAAACTGCATAAAAAGTGCGATGCGCAAAACAGCGGGAGTGAAAACTGTACAAAACAGTGCGATACGCAAAACAGCGTGATTGATAAACTGCACAAAACAGTGCGAAGCACAAAATAGCTCGAGTTTAAACTGCACAAAACAATGCGATGCGCAAAATAACGCGTGTGCAAACTGCACAAACAGTGCGTTGCGCAACATAGTGCGAGTGTAAACTTCACAAAACTATGCGATGCGCAAAATAGCGCGAGTGATAAACTGCATAAAACAGTGCGATGGGGAAGTAAGCGCGAGTGATAAACTACACAAAGTTGTGCGATGCACAACATAGCGCGAGTGATAAATAGCACAAAATAGTGCGATGCGCAAAATAGCGCGAGTGATAAACTGCACAAAACAGTGCGATACGCAAAAAAGCGCGAGTGTAAACTGCACAAAACAGTGCGATGCACAAAAGGGTGTGAGTGTAAACTGCACAAAACGGTGCGATACGCAAAATAGCGAGAGTGATAAATTGCACAAAACAGTGCGAAGCGTAAAACAGTGCGAGTGATAAACTCCACAAAACAGTGCGATGCGCAAAAAAGCGCGAGTGTAAATTCCACAAAACAGTGCGATACGCAAAATAGCCCAAGTGTAAACTACACGAGACAGTGCGATGCGCAAAATAGCGCATGTGCAAACTGCAGCAAACAGTGCGATGCGCAAAATAGCGCGAGTGTAAACTACGCAAAACAGTGCGTTGTACAAAATAGCCCAAGTGATAAACTGCACAAAATAGTGCGACGCGCAAGAAAACGCCAGCGATAAACTGCACAAAACAGTGCGATGCGCAAAACAGCACGAGTGATAAACTGCATAGAACAGTGCGATGCGCAAAACAGCCCGAGTGTAAACTACACAAAATAGTGCGATGCGCAAAACAGCGCGAGTGTGCGCGTGTAAACAGGACAAAACAGGGCAATGCGCAAAATAGCAGGAGTGTAAACTGCACAAAACAGGGCGATGCAATAAATAGCGCGAGTGTAAACTGCACAAAACAATACCATGCGCAAAATAGCGCGAGTGTAAATTGGACAAAACAGTGCGGTGCGCAAAATGGCGCGAGTCATAAACTGCACAAAACAGTGCGATGCGCAACACAGCGCGTGCGATCAACTGCACAAAATAGTGCAATGCACAAAATAGCGCGAGTGTAAACTGGACAAAACAGTGCGATGCGTGAAATGGCGCGAGTGATAAACTGCAAAAAACAGTGCGATGCGCAAGAAAGAGCGCGAGTGTAAACTGCACAAAACAGTGCGATGCGCAATACAGCGCGAGTGATAAACTGCATAAAATTGTGCGATGCGCAAAACAGCGCGAGTGATAAACTCCCCAAAACAGTACGATGCGCAAAAAAGCGCGAGTGTAAATTGCACAAAACAGTGCGATGCGCAAAATAGTGCCTATCTAAACTGCACAAAACAATGCGATGCGCAAAATAGCGCAAGTCCAAACTGCACAAAACAGTGCGATGCGCAAAATAGCAGGAGTGTAAACTGCACAAAACAGCGCGATGCGAAAAAGAACGCGTGTAAACTGGACAAAACAGTGCGATGCGCAAAATGGCGCGAGTGATAAACTGAAAAAAACAGTGCGATGCGCAAGAAAGAGCGAGCGATAAACTACACAAAACAGTGCGATGCGCAACACAGCGCGTGTGATCAAGTGCACAAAATAGTGCGATGCGCAAAAAGCGCGAGTGTAAACTGCACAAAACAGTGCGATGCGCAAAATAGCGCGAGTGATAAATTGCACAAAACAGTGCGATGCGCAAAATAGAGCAAGTGTAAACTGCACAAAACAGTGCGATGCGCAACACAGCGCGAGTGTAAACTGCACAAAACAGTGCGATAAGGAAAATAGCACGAGTGTAAACAGCACAAAACGGTGCGATGCGCAAAATAGCGCGAGTGATAAACTTCACAAAACAGTGCGTTGCACAAGAACGCGCGAGTGATATACTGGACAAAACAGTGCGACGCGCAACATAGCGCGAGTGATAAACTGCACAAAAAAGTGCGATGCGCAAAACAGCGCGAGTGAAAACTGCACAAAACGGTGCGAAGCGCAAAACAGCGCGAGTGTAAACTGCACAAAACAGTGCGATGGCAAAATAGCGTGAGTGATAAACTGCACAAAACAGTGCGAATTGCAACATAGCGCAAGTGTAAACTGCACAAAACAGTGCGATGCGCAAAATAGCCAAGTGTAAACTGGAAAAAACAGTGCAGTGCGCAACATAGCGCGAGTGTAAACTGCACAAAACAGTGCGATGCGCAAGTGTAAACTACACAAAACTGTGCGACGCGCAAAACAACACGAGTGATAAATTGCACAAAACAGTTCGATCCTCAAAAATAGCGCGAGTGTAAACTGCACAAAACAGTGCGATGCGCAACATAGCGCGAGTGTAAACTGCACAAAACAATGCGATGCGCAACATAGCACGAGTGTAAATTGAACAAAACAGTGCGATGCGCAAAATAGCGCAAGTGATAAACTGCACAAAACAGTGCGATACGAAAGTAAACGAGAGTGATAAACTGCACAAAGCAGTGCGATGCGCAAAATAGCGCGAGTGTAAACTAGACAAAACAGTGTGATGCGCAAAATAGCGCGACTATAAACTGCACAAAACAGTGCGATGCGAAAAATAGCCAAGTGTAAACTGGAAAAAACAGTGCAATGCGCAACATAGCGCGAGTGTAAACTGCACAAAACAGTGCGATGCGCAAGTGTAAACTGCACAAAACAGTGCAACGCGCAAAACAACGCGAGTGATAAACTGCACAAAACAGTTCGATCCTCAAAATAGCGCGAGTGTAATCTGCACAAAACAGTGCGATGCGCAACATAGCGCGAGTGTAAATTGCACAAAACAATGCGATGCGCAACATAGCACGAGTGTAAATTGCATAAAACAGTGCGATGCGCAAAATAGCGCGAGTGATAAACTGCACAAAATAGTGCGATACGAAAGCAAGCGAGAGTGATAAACTGCACAAAGCAGTGCGATGCGCAAAATAGCGCGAGTGGAAACTAGAGAAAACAATGTGATGCGCAAAATAGCGCGACTGTAAACTGCACAAAACAGTGCGAAGCTCAAAATAGCGCAAGTGTAAACTGCACAAAACAGTGCGATTCACAACATAGCGCTAGTGTAAACTGCACAAAACAGTGCGATGCGCAACATAGCACGAGTATAAATTCCAGAAAACAGTGCGATGCGCAAAATAGCACAAGTGATAAACTGCAAAAAACAGTGCGATGCGTAAGAAAGCGCGAGCGATAAACTGCACAAAACAGTGCGATGCGCAACACAGGACGTGTGATCAACTGCACAAAACAGTGCGATGCGCAAAACAACGCGAGTGTAAACTGCACGAAACAGTGCGATGTGCAAAACAGCGCAAGTGATAAATTGCACAAAACAGTGCGATATGCAAAAAAAAACGCGAGTGTAAACTGCACAAAACAGTACGATGCGCAAAATAGTGCGACTGTAAACTGCACAAAACAGTGGGATGTGCAACATAGCGCGAGTGTAAATTGCACAAAACGGTGCGATGCGCAAAATAGCACGAGTGTAAACAGCACAAAAGAGTACGATGCGCAAAATAGCGTGACTGATAAACTACACAAAACAGTACGACGCGCAACACAGCGCGAGTGATAAACTGCACAAAAAAGTGCGTTGCGTAAAACAACGGGAGTGAAAACTGCACAAAACGGTGTGATGCGCAAAACAGCGTGAGTGATAAACTGTACAAAACGGTGCGAAGTGCAAGATAGCGCGAGTGTAAACTGCACAAAACAGTACGATGCCCAAAATTGCGCGACTGATAAACTACACAAAACAGTACGACGTGTAACACAGCGCGAGTGATAAACTGCACAAAAAAGTGCGATGCGCAAAACAACGAGAGTGAAAACTACACAAAACAGTGCGATGCGCAAAACAGCGCGAGTGATAAACTGCACAAAACGGTGCGAAGCGCAAAATAGCGCGAGTGTAAACTGCACAAAACAATGCGATGCGCAAAATAACGCATGTGTAAACTGCACAAAACAGTGCGATGCGCAACATAGTGCGAGTGTAAGCTTCACAAAACAGTGCGATGCGCAAAATAGCGCGAGTGATAAACTTCACAAAATGGTGCGATGCGAAAGTAAGCGCGAGTGATAAACTGCACAAAGCTGTACGATGCGCAACACAGCGCGAGTGATAAACTACACAAAACAGTGCGATACGTAAAAAAATGCGAGTGTAAACTGCACAAAACAGTGCGATGCGCAAAAGAGTGCGAGTGTAAACTGCACAAAACAGTGCGAGGCGCAAAACAGCGCGAGTGATAAAATGCACAAAACAGTGCGACGCGCAAAACAGTGCGAGTGATAAACTCCACAAAACAGTGCGATGCGCAAAAAAGCGCGAGTGTAAATTCCACAAAACAGTGCGATCCGCAAAATAGCGCAAGTGTGAACTACACAAGACAGTGCGATGTGCAAAATAGCGCGAGTGTAAACTGCGCCAAACAGTGCGATGCGCAAAATATCGCGAGTGTAAACTCCGCAAAACAGTGCGATGCGCAAAATAGCCCGAGTGAGAAACTGCACAAAACAGTGCGTTGCGCAAGAAAGCGCGAGTGATAAACTGCACAACACGGTGCGACACGCAACACGGCGCGAGTGATAAACTGCACAGAACAGTGCGATGCGCAAAACAGCCGGTGTGTAAACAGCAAAAAACAGTGCGATGCACAAAACAGCGCGAGTGTGCGAGTGTAAACTGGACAAAACGGGGCGATGCACAAAATAGCAGGAGTGTAAATTGCACAAAACAGCGCGTTGCAAAAAATAGCGCAAGTGTAAACTGCACAAAACAATCCCATGTGCAAAATAGCGCGAGTGTAAATTGGACAAAACAGTTCGATGCGCAAGAAAGCGCGAGCGATAAACTGCACAAAATAGTGCGATGCGTAACACAGCGCGTGTGATCAACTGCACAAAACAATCCGATGCGCAAAACAACGCAAGTGTAAACAGCACAAAATAGTGCGATGCGCAAAACAACACGAGTGATAAATTGCACAAAACAATGCGATACGCAAAACAGCGCAAGTGTAAACTGCACAAAACAGTGCGATGCGCAACACAGCACGAGTGATAAACTGCACAAAACAGTGCGATGCGCAGCATAGCGCAAGTGTAAATAGCACAAAACAGTGCGATGCGCAACATAGCACGACTGTAAATTGCACAAAACAGTGCGATGCGCAAAATAGCGCGAGTGATAAACTGCACAAAACAGTGCGATACAGAAATAAGCGCAAGTGATAAACTGCAAAAAGCAGTGCGATGCGCAAAATAGCGCGAGTGTAAACTAGACAAAACAGTGCGATGCGCAAAATAGCGCGAGTGTAAACTGAAAGAAACTGTGCGATGCGCACAAAAGCGTGAGTGTAAACTGCACAAAATAGTGCGATGCGCAAAATAGCGCGACTGTAAACTGCACAAAACAGTGCAATGCGTAAAACAACGTGATTCTAAACTGCACAAAACAGTGCGATGCGCAAAATAACGCGAGTGTAAACTGCACAAAACAGTGCGATGCGCAAAATAACGCGAGTGTAAACTGCACAAAACAGTGCGATGCGCAACATAGCGCGAGTGTAAACTGCACAAAACAGTGCGATGCGCAACATAGCGCGAGTGTAAACTGCCCAAAATATTGCGATGCGCAAAATAGCGCGAGTGATAAACTGCACAAAACAGTGCGATGGGCAAAATTGTGTGAGTGATAAACTACACAAAACAGTGTAATGCGCAGCATAGCGCAAGTGTAAACTGCACAAAACAGTGCGATGCACAGAATAGCCCGAGTGTAAACTGGACAAAACAGTGCGATGCGCAACACAGCGCGAGTGTAAACTGCACAAAACAGTGCGATGCGCAAGAGTAAACTGCACAAAACAGTGCGATGCGCAAAGCAACGCGAGTGACAAACTGCACAAAACTGTTCGATCCTCAAAATAGCGCAAGTGTAAACTGCACAAAACACTGCGATGCGAAACATAGCGCGAGTGTAAACTGCACAAAACACTGCGATGCGCAACATAGCATGAGTGAAAATTGCACAAAACTGTGCGATGCGCAAAATAGCGCGAGTGATAAACTGCACAAAACAGTGCGATACGGAAGTAAGCACGAGTGATAAACAGCACAAAGCAGTGCGATGCGCAAAATAGCACGAGTGTAAATTATACAAAACAGTGTGATGCGCAAAATAGCACGACTGTAAACTGCACAAAACAGTGCGAAGCTCAAAATAGCGTGTGTAAATTGCACAAAACAGTGCGATGCACAACATAGCGCTAGTGTAAACTGCACAAAACAGTGCGATGCGCAACGTAGCACGAGTATAAATTCTACAAAACAGTGTGATGCGCAAAATAGCATTAGTGATAAACTGCAAAAAACAGTGCGATGCGCAAGAAAGCGCGAGCGATAAACTGCACAAAACAGTGCGATGCGCAACACAGCGCGTGTGATCAACTGCACAAAACAGTGCGACGCGCAAAACAGCGCGAGTGTAAACTGCACAAAACAATGCGATGCGCAAAACAGCGCGACTGATAAACTACACAAAACAGTGCGATGCGCAAAAGAGGGCGAGTGATAAACTGCACAAAACAGTCCGATGCGCAAAAAAGCGCGAGTGTAAATTGCACAAAACTGTGCGATGTGCAAAATAGCGCGAGTGTAAACTGCACAAAACAGTGCGATGCGCAAAATAGCGCGAGTGTAAACTGCACAAAACAGTGCGATGCGCAAAATAGCACGAGTGTAAACAGCACAAAACAGTACGATGCGCAAAATAGTGCGACTGATAAACTGCACAAAACAGTGCGATGCGCAACAGAGCACGAGTGATAAACTGCATAAAAAGTACGATGCGCAAAACAGCGGGAGTGAAAACTGTACAAAACAGTGCGATACGCAAAACAGCGTGATTGATAAACTGCACAAAACAGTGCGAAGCGCAAAATAGCTCGAGTTTAAACTGCACAAAACAATGCGATGCGCAAAATAACGCGTGTGCAAACTGCACAAACAGTGCGTTGCGCAACATAGTGCGAGTGTAAACTTCACAAAACTATGCGATGCGCAAAATAGCGCGAGTGATAAACTGCATAAAACAGTGCGATGGGGAAGTAAGCGCGAGTGATAAACTACACAAAGCTCTGCGATGCACAACACAGCGCGAGTGATAAATAGCACAAAATAGTGCGATGCGCAAAATAGCGCGAGTGATAAACTGCACAAAACAGTGCGATACGCAAAAAAGCGCGAGTGTAAACTGCACAAAACAGTGCGATGCACAAAAGGGTGCGAGTGTAAACTGCACAAAACGGTGCGATACGCAAAATAGCGAGAGTGATAAATTGCACAAAACAGTGCGAAGCGTAAAACAGTGCGAGTGATAAACTCCACAAAACAGTGCGATGCGCAAAAAAGCGCGAGTGTAAATTCCACAAAACAGTGCGATACGCAAAATAGCCCAAGTGTAAACTACACGAGACAGTGCGATGCGCAAAATAGCGCATGTGCAAACTGCAGCAAACAGTGCGATGCGCAAAATAGCGCGAGTGTAAACTACGCAAAACAGTGCGTTGTACAAAATAGCCCGAGTGATAAACTGCACAAAATAGTGCGACGCGCAAGAAAACGCCAGCGATAAACTGCACAAAACAGTGCGATGCGCAAAACAGCACGAGTGATAAACTGCATAGAACAGTGCGATGCGCAAAACAGCCCGAGTGTAAACTACACAAAATAGTGCGATGCGCAAAACAGCGCGAGTGTGCGCGTGTAAACAGGACAAAACAGGGCGATGCGCAAAATAGCAGGAGTGTAAACTGCACAAAACAGGGCGATGCAATAAATAGCGCGAGTGTAAACTGCACAAAACAATACCATGCGCAAAATAGCGCGAGTGTAAATTGGACAAAACAGTGCGGTGCGCAAAATGGCGCGAGTCATAAACTGCACAAAACAGTGCGATGCGCAACACAGCGCGTGCGATCAACTGCACAAAATAGTGCAATGCACAAAATAGCGCGAGTGTAAACTGGACAAAACAGTGCGATGCGTGAAATGGCGCGAGTGATAAACTGCAAAAAACAGTGCGATGCGCAAGAAAGAGCGAGCGATAAACTGCACAAAACAGTGCGATGCGCAACACAGCGCGTGTGATCAATTGCACAAAACAGTGCGATGCGCAAAATATCACGAGTGTAAACTGCGCAAAACAGTGCGATGCGAAAAATAGCCCGAGTGATAAACTACACAAAACAGTGCGTTGCGCAAGAAAGCGCGAGTGATAAACTGCATAAAACAGTGCGACGCGCAACACAGCGCGAGTGATAAACTGCACAGAACAGTGCGATGCGCAAAACGGCGCGAGTGTAAATTTGACAAAATAGGGCGATGCGCAAAATAGCGGGAGTGTAAACTGCACAAAACAGCGCGATGCGAAAAATAGCGCGAGTGCAAACTTGACAAAACAGTGCGATGCGCAACACAGCGCGTGTGATCAACTGCACAAAACAGTGCGACGCGCAAAACAGCGCGAGTGTAAACTGCACAAAACAATGCGATGCGCAAAACAGCACGACTGATAAACTACACAAAACAGTGCGATGCGCAAAAGAGGGCGAGTGATAAACTGCACAAAACAGTCCGATGCGCAAAAAAGCGCGAGTGTAAATTGCACAAAACTGTGCGATGTGCAAAATAGCGCGAGTGTAAACTGCACAAAACAGTGCGATGCGCAAAATAGCGCGAGTGTAAACTGCACAAAACAGTGCGATGCGCAAAATAGCACGAGTGTAAACAGCACAAAACAGTACGATGCGCAAAATAGTGCGACTGATAAACTGCACAAAACAGTGCGATGCGCAACACAGCACGAGTGATAAACTGCATAAAAAGTGCGATGCGCAAAACAGCGGGAGTGAAAACTGTACAAAACAGTGCGATACGCAAAACAGCGTGATTGATAAACTGCACAAAACAGTGCGAAGCGCAAAATAGCTCGAGTTTAAACTGCACAAAACAATGCGATGCGCAAAATAACGCGTGTGCAAACTGCACAAACAGTGCGTTGCGCAACATAGTGCGAGTGTAAACTTCACAAAACTATGCGATGCGCAAAATAGCGCGAGTGATAAACTGCATAAAACAGTGCGATGGGGAAGTAAGCGCGAGTGATAAACTACACAAAGCTGTGCGATGCACAACACAGCGCGAGTGATAAATAGCACAAAATAGTGCGATGCGCAAAATAGCGCGAGTGATAAACTGCACAAAACAGTGCGATACGCAAAAAAGCGCGAGTGTAAACTGCACAAAACAGTGCGATGCACAAAAGGGTGCGAGTGTAAACTGCACAAAACGGTGCGATACGCAAAATAGCGAGAGTGATAAATTGCACAAAACAGTGCGAAGCGTAAAACAGTGCGAGTGATAAACTCCACAAAACAGTGCGATGCGCAAAAAAGCGCGAGTGTAAATTCCACAAAACAGTGCGATACGCAAAATAGCCCAAGTGTAAACTACACGAGACAGTGCGATGCGCAAAATAGCGCATGTGCAAACTGCAGCAAACAGTGCGATGCGCAAAATAGCGCGAGTGTAAACTACGCAAAACAGTGCGTTGTACAAAATAGCCCGAGTGATAAACTGCACAAAATAGTGCGACGCGCAAGAAAACGCCAGCGATAAACTGCACAAAACAGTGCGATGCGCAAAACAGCACGAGTGATAAACTGCATAGAACAGTGCGATGCGCAAAACAGCCCGAGTGTAAACAACACAAAATAGTGCGATGCGCAAAACAGCGCGAGTGTGCGCGTGTAAACAGGACAAAATAGGGCGATGCGCAAAATAGCAGGAGTGTAAACTGCACAAAACAGGGCGATGCAATAAATAGCGCGAGTGTAAACTGCACAAAACAATACCATGCGCAAAATAGCGCGATTGTAAATTGGACAAAACAGTGCGGTGCGCAAAATGGCGCGAGTCATAAACTGCACAAAACAGTGCGATGCGCAACACAGCGCGTGCGATCAACTGCACAAAATAGTGCAATGCACAAAATAGCGCGAGTGTAAACTGGACAAAACAGTGCGATGCGTGAAATGGCGCGAGTGATAAACTGCAAAAAACAGTGCGATGCGCAAGAAAGAGCGAGCGATAAACTGCACAAAACAGTGCGATACGCAACACAGCGCGTGTGATCAATTGCACAAAACAGTGCGATGCGCAAAATATCACGAGTGTAAACTGCGCAAAACAGTGCGATGCGAAAAATAGCCCGAGTGATAAACTACACAAAACAGTGCGTTGCGCAAGAAAGCGCGAGTGATAAACTGCATAAAACAGTGCGACGCGCAACACAGCGCGAGTGATAAACTGCACAGAACAGTGCGATGCGCAAAACGGCGCGAGTGTAA
Source organism: Camellia granthamiana (assembly GCA_036172215.1). Lineage (NCBI taxonomy): Eukaryota > Viridiplantae > Streptophyta > Magnoliopsida > Ericales > Theaceae > Camellia > Camellia granthamiana. The sequence continues at coordinate 294,241 of CM069913.1, forward strand.
ATTTGACAAAATAGGGCGATGCGCAAAATAGCGGGAGTGTAAACTGCACAAAACAGCGCGATGCGAAAAATAACGCGAGTGCAAACTTGACAAAACAGTGCGATGCGCAAAATAGCGCGAGTGATAAACTGTAAAAAACTGTGCGATGCGCAAGAAAGCACGAGCGATAAACTGCACAAAACAGTGTGATGCGCAACACAGCGCGTGTGATCAATTGCACAAAACAGCGCGAGTGATAAATTGCACAAAACAGTGCGATACGCAAAACAGCGCGAGTGATAAATTGCACAAAACAGTGCGATGCGCAAAATAGCGCATGTGTGAACTGCACAAAACGGTGCGATGCACAACATAGCGCGAGTGTAAACTACACAAAACAGTGTAATGCGCAACATAGCACGACTGTAAACTGCACAAAACAGTGCGATCCACAAAATAGCGCGAGTGTAAACTGCACAAAACAGTGCGATTTGCAAAATAGCACGTGTGTAAACAGCACAAAATAGTGCGATGTGCAAAACAGCGCAAGTGATAAACTGCACAAAACAGTGCGACGCGCAACACAGCGCGGGTGATAAACTGCACAAAAAAGTGCGATGCGCAAAACAGCGCGAGTGAAAGCTGCACAAAACAGTGCGATGCGCAAAACAGCGTGAGAGATAAACTGCACAAAACAGTGCGATGCGCAAAATAGCGCGAGTGTAAACTGCACAAAACAGTGTGATGCGCAAAATAACGCGTGTGTAAACTGCACAAAACGGTGCGATGCGCGACATAGTCCGACTGTAAACTTCAAAAACAGTGCGATGCGCAAAATAGCGCGAGTGATAAACTGTACAAAACAGTGCGATGCGGAAGTAAGCGCGAGTGATAAACTACACAAAGCTGTGCGATGCGCAACACAGCGCGAGTGATAAATAGCACACAAAATAGTGCGATGCGCAAAACAGCACGAGTGATAAACTCCACAAAACAGTGCGATACGCAAAAAAGCGAGAGTGTAAACTGCACAAAATAGTGCGATGCACAAAACAGCGCGAGTGATAAGCTGCACAAAACAGTGCGATGCGCAAAACAGCACGAGTGATAAACTCCACCAGACAGTGCGATGCGCAACATAGGGCAAGTGTAAACTGCACAAAACAGTGCGGTCCGCAAAATAGCGCGAGTGTAAAGTCTACAAAACAGTGCGATGCGGAAAATAGCGCGAGTGTAAACTGCACAAAACAGTGCGATGCGCAAAATAGCACGAGTGTAAACAGCACAAAACAGTACGATGCGCAAAATAGTGCGACTGATAAACTGCACAAAACAGTGCGATGCGCAACACAGCACGAGTGATAAACTGCATAAAAAGTGCGATGCGCAAAACAGCGGGAGTGAAAACTGTACAAAACAGTGCGATACGCAAAACAGCGTGATTGATAAACTGCACAAAACAGTGCGAAGCGCAAAATAGCTCGAGTTTAAATTGCACAAAACAATGCGATGCGCAAAATAACGCGTGTGCAAACTGCACAAACAGTGCGTTGCGCAACATAGTGCGAGTGTAAACTTCACAAAACTATGCGATGCGCAAAATAGCGCGAGTGATAAACTGCATAAAACAGTGCGATGGGGAAGTAAGCGCGAGTGATAAACTACACAAAGCTGTGCGATGCACAACACAGCGCGAGTGATAAATAGCACAAAATAGTGCGATGCGCAAAATAGCGCGAGTGATAAACTGCACAAAACAGTGCGATACGCAAAAAAGCGCGAGTGTAAACTGCACAAAACAGTGCGATGCACAAAAGGGTGCGAGTGTAAACTGCACAAAACGGTGCGATACGCAAAATAGCGAGAGTGATAAATTGCACAAAACAGTGCGAAGCGTAAAACAGTGCGAGTGATAAACTCCACAAAACAGTGCGATGCGCAAAAAAGCGCGAGTGTAAATTCCACAAAACAGTGCGATACGCAAAATAGCCCAAGTGTAAACTACACGAGACAGTGCGATGCGCAAAATAGCGCATGTGCAAACTGCAGCAAACAGTGCGATGCGCAAAATAGCGCGAGTGTAAACTACGCAAAACAGTGCGTTGTACAAAATAGCCCGAGTGATAAACTGCACAAAATAGTGCGACGCGCAGGAAAACGCCAGCGATAAAATGCACAAAACAGTGCGATGCGCAAAACAGCACGAGTGATAAACTGCATAGAACAGTGCGATGCGCAAAACAGCCCGAGTGTAAACTACACAAAATAGTGCGATGCGCAAAACAGCGCGAGTGTGCGCGTGTAAACAGGACAAAACAGGGCGATGCGCAAAATAGCAGGAGTGTAAACTGCACAAAACAGGGCGATGCAATAAATAGCGCGAGTGTAAACTGCACAAAACAATACCATGCGCAAAATAGCGCGAGTGTAAATTGGACAAAACAGTGCGGTGCGCAAAATGGCGCGAGTCATAAACTGCACAAAACAGTGCGATGCGCAACACAGCGCGTGCGATCAACTGCACAAAATAGTGCAATGCGCAAAATAGCGCGAGTGTAAACTGGACAAAACAGTGCGATGCGTGAAATGGCGCGAGTGATAAACTGCAAAAAACAGTGCGATGCGCAAGAAAGAGCGAGCGATAAACTGCACAAAACAGTGCGATGCGCAACACAGCGCGTGTGATCAATTGCACAAAACAGTGCGATGCGCAAAATATCACGAGTGTAAACTGCGCAAAACAGTGCGATGCGAAAAATAGCCCGAGTGATAAACTACACAAAACAGTGCGTTGCGCAAGAAAGCGCGAGTGATAAACTGCATAAAACAGTGCGACGCGCAACACAGCGCGAGTGATAAACTGCACAGAACAGTGCGATGCGCAAAACGGCGCGAGTGTAAATTTGACAAAATAGGGCGATGCGCAAAATAGCGGGAGTGTAAACTGCACAAAACAACGCGATGCGAAAAATAGCGCGAGTGCAAACTTGACAAAACAGTGCGATGCGCAAAATAGCGCGAGTGATAAACTGTAAAAAACTGTGCGATGCGCAAGAAAGCACGAGCGATAAACTGCACAAAACAGTGTGATGCGCAACACAGCGCGTGTGATCAACTGCACAAAACAGTGCGATGCACAAAACAGCGCGAGTGATAAATTGCACAAAACAGTGCGATACGCAAAACAGCGCGAGTGATAAATTGCACAAAACAGTGCGATGCGCAAAATAGCGCGAATGTGAACTGCACAAAACGGTGCGATGCACAACATAGCGCGAGTGTAAACTACACAAAACAGTGTGATGCGCAACATAGCACGACTGTAAACTGCACAAAACAGTGCGATCCACAAAATAGCGCGAGTGTAAACTGCACAAAACAGTGCGATTTGCAAAATAGCACGTGTGTAAACAGCACAAAATAGTGCGATGTGCAAAACAGCGCAAGTGATAAACTGCACAAAACAGTGCGACGCGCAACACAGCGCGGGTGATAAACTGCACAAAAAAGTGCGATGCGCAAAACTGCGCGAGTGAAAGCTGCACAAAACAGTGCGATGCGCAAAACAGCGTGAGAGATAAACTGCACAAAACAGTGCGATGCGCAAAATAGCGCGAGTGTAAACTGCACAAAACAGTGTGATGCGCAAAATAACGCGTGTGTAAACTGCACAAAACGGTGCGATGCGCGACATAGTCCGACTGTAAACTTCAAAAACAGTGCGATGCGCAAAATAGCGCGAGTGATAAACTGTACAAAACAGTGCGATGCGGAAGTAAGCGCGAGTGATAAACTACACAAAGCTGTGCGATGCGCAACACAGCGCGAGTGATAAATAGCACACAAAATAGTGCGATGCGCAAAACAGCACGAGTGATAAACTCCACAAAACAGTGCGAAACGCAAAAAAGCGAGAGTGTAAACTGCACAAAATAGTGCGATGCACAAAACAGCGCGAGTGATAAACTGCACAAAACAGTGCGATGCGCAAAACAGCACGAGTGATAAACTCCACCAGACAGTGCGATGCGCAACATAGGGCAAGTGTAAACTGCACAAAACAGTGCGGTGCGCAAAATAGCGCGAGTGTAAAGTCCACAAAACAGTGCGATGCGAAAAATAGCGCGAGTGTAAACTGCACAAAACAGTGTGATGCGCAAAATAGCACGAGTGTAAACAGCACAAAACAATGCGATGCGCAAAATAGCGCGAGTGATAAACTTCAGAAAGCTGTGCGTTGCACAAGAACGCGCGAGTGATAAACTACACAAAACAGTGCAACGCGCAACACAGCGCGAGTGATAAACTGCACAAAAAAGTGCGATGCGCAAAACAGCGCGCGTGAAACTGCACAAAACAGTGCGATGCGCAAAACAGCGTGAGTTATAAACTGCACAAAACAGTGCGATGTGCAAAATAACGCATGTGTAAATTGGACAAAACAGTGCGATGTGTAACATAATGCGAGTGTAAACTTCACAATACAGTGCGATGCTCAAAACAGCGCGGGTGATAAACTGCACAAAATGGTGCGATGCGGAAGTAAGCGCGGGTGATAAACTGCACAAAGCTGTGCGATGCGCAACACAGCGCGACTGATAAACTGCACAAAACAGTGCGATGCGCAAAATAGCGCGAGTGATAAACTGCACAAAACAGTGCGATACGTAAAAAAACGCGAGTGTAAACTGCACAAAACAGTGCGATGCGCAAAAGAGTGCGAGTGTAAACTACACAAAACGATGCGCAAAACAGCGCGAGTGATAAACTGCACAAAACAGTGTGAAGCGCAAAACAGTGCGAGTGATAAACTCTACAAAACAGTGCGATGCGCAAAAAAGCGCGAGTGTAAATTCCACAAAACAGTGCGATGCGCAAAATAGCGCAATTGTAAACTACACAAGACAGTGCGATGTGCAAAATAGCGCGAGAGTAAACTGCGCCAAACAGTGCGATGCGCAAAATAGCGCGAGTGTAAACTCCGCAAAACAGTGCGATGCGCAAAATAGCCCGAGTGATAAACTGCACAAAACAGTGCGTTGCGCAAGAAAGCGCGAGTGATAAACTGCACAACACAGTGCGACGCGCAACACGGCGCGAGTGATAAACTGCACAGAATAGTGCGATGCGCAAAACAGCCAGTGTAAACAGCAAAAAACAGTGCAATGCGCAAAACAGCGCGAGTGTGTGAGTGTAAACTGGACAAAACGGGGCGATGCGCAAAATAGCGGGAGTGTAAATTGCACAAAACAGCACGATGCGAAAAATAGCGCAAGTGTAAACTGCACAAAACAATGCCATGCGCAAAATAGCGCGAGTGTAAATTGGACAAAACAGTTCGATGCGCAAGAAAGCGCGAGCGATAAACTGCACAAAACAGTGCGATGCGCAACACAGCGCGTGTGATCAACTGCACAAAACAATCCGATGCGCAAAACAGCGCAAGTGTAAACAGCACAAAACAGTGCGATGCGCAAAACAACACGAGTGGTAAATTGCACAAAACAGTGCGTTGCGCAAGAAAGCGCGAGTGATAAACTGCACAAAACAGTGCGACGCGCAACACATCGCGAGTGATAAACTGCGCAAAACAGCGCGATGCGCAAAACAGCGCGAGTGTAAACTGCACAAAACAGTGCGATGCACAGCATAGCGCGAGTGTAAATAGCACAAAACAGTGCGATGCGCAACATAGTGCGAGTGTAAACTACACAAAACAGTGCGATGCGCAAAATAGCGCGAGTGATAAGCTGCACAAAATAGTGCAATGCGGAAGTAAGTGCGAGTGATAAACTGCACAATGCTCTGCGATGCGCAACACAGCGCGAGTGATAAACAGCACAAAACAGTGCGATGCGTAAAATAGCGCAAATGATGAACTGCACAAAACAGTGCGAAACGCAAAAAACCGCAAGTGTAAACTGCACAAAACAGTGCGATGCGCAAAAGAGTGCAAGTGTAAACTGCACAAAACAGTGCGATACGCAAAACAGCGCGAGTGATAAACTGCACAAAAAAGTGCGATGCACAGCGCGAGTGATAAACTTCACAAAACAGTGCGATGCGCAAAAAAGCGCGAGTGTAAATTCCACAAAATAGTGCAATGCGTAAAATAGCGCAAGTATAAACTACACAAGACAGTGCGATGCGCAAAATAGCGCAAGCGTAAACTGCACCAAACAGTGCGATGTGCAAAATAGCGCGAGTGTAAACAACGCAAAACAGTGTGATGCGCGAAATAGCGCGAGTGTAAACTGCACAAAACAGTGCGTTGCGCAAGATAACACGAGTGATAAACTGCACAAAACAGTGCGACGCGCATCACAGCGCGAGTGATAAACTACACAGAACAGTGCGATGCGCAAAACAGCCTGAGTGTAAACTGCACAAAACTGTGGGATGCGCAAAACAGCGCGAGTGATAAATTGCACAAAACAGTGCGATGCGCAAAATAGAGCGAGTGTAAACTTCACAAAACAATGCAATGCGCAACACAGCGCGAGTGTAAACTGCACAAAACCGTGCGATGCACAACATAGCGCGAGCGTAAACTGCACAAAATAGTGCGATGAGCAAAATAGCACGAGTGTAACCAGCACAAAACGGTGCGATGCGCAAAATAGCGCGAGTGATAAACTTCACAAAACAGTGCGTTGCACAAGAACGCGCGAGTGATATACTGGACAAAACAATGCGACGCGCAACATAGCGCGAGTGATAAACTGCACAAAAAAGTGTGATGCGCAAAACAGCGCGAGTGAAAACTGCACAAAACGGTGTGAAGCGCTATTTTGCGCGAGTGTAAACTGCACAAAACAGTGCGATGGCAAAATAGCGTGAGTGATAAACTGCACAAAACAGTGCAATACACAACATAGCGCGAGTGTAAACTGCACAAAACAGTGCGATGCGCAAAATAGCCAAGTGTAAACTGGAAAAAACAATGCAGTGCGCAACATAGCGCGAGTGTAAACTGCACAAAACAGTGCGATGCGCAAGTGTAAACTACACAAAACAGTGCGACGCGCAAAACAACACGAGTGATAAATTGCACAAAACAATTCGATCCTCAAAATAGCGCGAGTGTAAACTGCACAAAACAGTGCGATGCGCAACATAGCGCGAGTGTAAACTGCACAAAACAATGCGATGCGCAACTGAGCACGAGTGTAAATTGAACAAAACATTGCGATGCGCAAAATAGCGCAAGTGATAAACTGCACAAAACAGTGCGATACGAAAGTAAGCAAGAGTGATAAACTGCACAAAGCAGTGCGATGCGCAAAATAGCGCGAGTGTAAACTAGACAAAACAGTGTGATGCGCAAAATAGCGCGACTGTAAACTGCACAAAACAGTGCGATGCGCAAAATAGGCAAGTGTAAACTGGAAAAAACAGTGCAATACGCAACATAGCGCGAGTGTAAACTGCACAAAACAGTGCGATGCGCAAGTGTAAACTGCACAAAACAGTGCGACTGCACAAAACAATGCGATGCGCAACATAGCACGAGTGTAAATTGCACAAAACAGTGCGATGCGCAAAATAGCACGAGTGATAAATAGCACAAAACAGTGCGATACGAAAGTAAACGAGAGTGATAAACTGTACAAAGCAGTGCGATGCACAAAATAGCGCGAGTGGAAACTAGAGGAAACAGTGTGATGCGCAAAATAGCGCGACTGTAAACTGCACGAAACAGTGCGAAGCTCAAAATAGCGCGAGTGTAAACTGCACAAAACAGTGCGATGCACAGCATAGCGCGAGTGTAAATAGCACAAAACAGTGCGATGCGCAACATAGCACGAGTATAAATTCCAGAAAACAGTGCGATGCGCAAAATAGCGCGAGTGATAAGCTGCACAAAATAGTGCAATGCGGAAGTAAGTGCGAGTGATAAACTGCACAATGCTCTGCGATGCGCAACACAGCGCGAGTGATAAACAGCACAAAACAGTGCGATGCGTAAAATAGCGCAAATGATGAACTGCACAAAACAGTGCGAAACGCAAAAAACCGCAAGTGTAAACTGCACAAAACAGTGCGATGCGCAAAAGAGTGCAAGTGTAAACTGCACAAAACAGTGCGATACGCAAAACAGCGCGAGTGATAAACTGCACAAAAAAGTGCGATGCACAGCGCGAGTGATAAACTTCACAAAACAGTGCGATGCGCAAAAAAGCGCGAGTGTAAATTCCACAAAATAGTGCAATGCGTAAAATAGCGCAAGTATAAACTACACAAGACAGTGCGATGCGCAAAATAGCGCAAGCGTAAACTGCACCAAACAGTGCGATGTGCAAAATAGCGCGAGTGTAAACAACGCAAAACAGTGTGATGCGCGAAATAGCGCGAGTGTAAACTGCACAAAACAGTGCGTTGCGCAAGATAACACGAGTGATAAACTGCACAAAACAGTGCGACGCGCATCACAGCGCGAGTGATAAACTACACAGAACAGTGCGATGCGCAAAACAGCCTGAGTGTAAACTGCACAAAACTGTGGGATGCGCAAAACAGCGCGAGTGATAAATTGCACAAAACAGTGCGATGCGCAAAATAGAGCGAGTGTAAACTTCACAAAACAATGCAATGCGCAACACAGCGCGAGTGTAAACTGCACAAAACCGTGCGATGCACAACATAGCGCGAGCGTAAACTGCACAAAATAGTGCGATGAGCAAAATAGCACGAGTGTAACCAGCACAAAACGGTGCGATGCGCAAAATAGCGCGAGTGATAAACTTCACAAAACAGTGCGTTGCACAAGAACGCGCGAGTGATATACTGGACAAAACAATGCGACGCGCAACATAGCGCGAGTGATAAACTGCACAAAAAAGTGTGATGCGCAAAACAGCGCGAGTGAAAACTGCACAAAACGGTGTGAAGCGCTATTTTGCGCGAGTGTAAACTGCACAAAACAGTGCGATGGCAAAATAGCGTGAGTGATAAACTGCACAAAACAGTGCAATACACAACATAGCGCGAGTGTAAACTGCACAAAACAGTGCGATGCGCAAAATAGCCAAGTGTAAACTGGAAAAAACAATGCAGTGCGCAACATAGCGCGAGTGTAAACTACACAAAACAGTGCGATGCGCAAGTGTAAACTACACAAAACAGTGCGACGCGCAAAACAACACGAGTGATAAATTGCACAAAACAATTCGATCCTCAAAATAGCGCGAGTGTAAACTGCACAAAACAGTGCGATGCGCAACATAGCGCGAGTGTAAACTGCACAAAACAATGCGATGCGCAACTGAGCACGAGTGTAAATTGAACAAAACATTGCGATGCGCAAAATAGCGCAAGTGATAAACTGCACAAAACAGTGCGATACGAAAGTAAGCAAGAGTGATAAACTGCACAAAGCAGTGCGATGCGCAAAATAGCGCGAGTGTAAACTAGACAAAACAGTGTGATGCGCAAAATAGCGCGACTGTAAACTGCACAAAACAGTGCGATGCGCAAAATAGGCAAGTGTAAACTGGAAAAAACAGTGCAATACGCAACATAGCGCGAGTGTAAACTGCACAAAACAGTGCGATGCGCAAGTGTAAACTGCACAAAACAGTGCGACTGCACAAAACAATGCGATGCGCAACATAGCACGAGTGTAAATTGCACAAAACAGTGCGATGCGCAAAATAGCACGAGTGATAAATAGCACAAAACAGTGCGATACGAAAGTAAACGAGAGTGATAAACTGTACAAAGCAGTGCGATGCACAAAATAGCGCGAGTGGAAACTAGAGGAAACAGTGTGATGCGCAAAATAGCGCGACTGTAAACTGCACGAAACAGTGCGAAGCTCAAAATAGCGCGAGTGTAAACTGCACAAAACAGTGCGATGCACAACATAGCGCTAGTGTAAACTGCACAAAACAGTGCGATGCGCAACATAGCACGAGTATAAATTCCAGAAAACAGTGCGCTGCGCAAAATAGCACGAGTGATAAACTGCAAAAAACAGTGCGATGCGCAAGAAAGCGCAAGCGATAAACTGCACAAAACAGTGCGATGCGCAACAGAGGACGTGTGATCAACTGCACAAAACAGTGCGATGCGCAAAACAGAGCGAGTGTAAAGTGCACGAAACAGTGCGATGTGCAAAACAGTGCGATGTGCAAAACAGCGCAAGTGATAAATTGCACAAAACAGTGCGATGCGCAAAATAGCGCGAGTGTAAACTGCACAAAACAGTGTGATGCGCAAAATAGTGCGACTGTAAACTGCACAAAACAGTGCGATGTGCAACATAGCGCGAGTGTAAATTGCACAAAACGGTGCGATGCGCAAAATAGCACGAGTGTAAACAGCACAAAAGAGTACGATGTGCAAAATAGTGCGACTGATAAACTACAGAAAACAGTACGACGCGCAACACAGCGCGAGTGATAAACTGCACAGAAAAGTGTGTTGCGCAAAACAGCGGGAGTGAAAACTGCACAAAACGGTGCGATGCGCAAAACAGCGTGAGTGATAAACTGCACAAAACGGTGCGAAGCGCAAGATAGCGCGAGTGTAAACTGCACAAAACAGTACGATGCCCAAAATTGCGCGACTGATAAACTACACAAAACAGTACGACGTGCAACACAGCGCGAGTGATAAACTGCACAAAAAAGTGCGATGCGCAAAATAACGTGTGTGTAAACTGCACAAAACAGTGCGATGCGCAACATAGTGCGAGTGTAAGCTTCACAAAACAGTGCGATGCGCAAAATAGCGCGAGTGATAAACTGCACAAAATGGTGTGATGTGGAAGTAAGCGCGAGTGATAAACTGCACAAAGCTGTGCAATGCGCAACACAGCGCGAGTGATAAACTGCACAAAACAGTGCGATGCGCAAAATAGCGCGAGTGATAAACTGCACAAAACAGTGCGCTACGTAAAAAAACGCGAGTGTAAACTGCACAAAACAGTGCGATGCGCAAAAGAGTGCGAATGTAAACTGCACAAAACAGTGCGATGCGCAAAACAGCGCGAGTGATAAACTGCACAAAACAGTGCGAAGCGTAAAACAGTGCGAAGCGCAAAACTCCACCAAACAGTACGATGCGCAAAAAAGCGCGAGTGTAAATTCCACAAAACAGTGCGATCCGCAAAATAGCGCAAGTGTAAACTACACAAGATAGTGCGATGTGCAAAATAGCGCGAGTGTAAACTACGCCAAACAGTGCGATGCACAAAATAGCGCGAGTGTAAACTCCGCAAAACAGTGCGATGCGCAAAATAGCCCGAGTGATAAACTGCACAAAACAGTGCGTTGCGCAAGAAAGCGCGAGTGATAAACTGCACAACACAGTGCGACGCGCAACACGACGCGAGTGATAAACTGCACAGAACAGTGCGATTCGCAAAACAGCCGATGTGTAAACAGCAAAAAACAGTGCGATGCGCAAAACAGCGCGAGTGTGCGAGTGTAAATTGGACAAAACGGGGCGATGCGCAAAATAGCGGGAGTGTAAATTGCACAAAACAGCGCGATGCGAAAAATAGCGCAAGTGTAAACTGCACAAAACAATGCCATACGCAAAATAGCGCGAGTGTAAATTGGACAAAACAATTCGATGCGCAAGAAAGTGCGAGCGATAAACTGCACAAAACAGTGCGATGCGCAACACAGCGCGTGTGATCAACTGCACGAAACAATCCGATGCGCAAAACAACGCAAGTGTAAACAGCATAAAACAGTGCGATGCGCAAAACAACACGAGTGATAAATTGCACAAAACAATGCGATACGCAAAACAGCGCAAGTGTAAACTGCACAAAACAGTGCAATGCGCAACACAGCGCGAGTAATAAACTGCACAAAACAATGCGACGCTCAAAATAGCGCGAGTGTAAACTGCACAAAACAGTGCGATGCGCAGCATAGCGCGAGTGTAAATAGCACAAAACAGTGCGATGCGCAACATAGCACGACTGTAAATTGCACAAAACAGTGCGATGCGCAAAATAGCGCGAGTGATAAACTGCACAAAATAGTGCGATATAGAAATATGCGCAAGTGATAAACTGCAAAAAGCAGTGCGATGCGCAAAATAGCGCGAGTGTAAACTAGACAAAACAGTGCGATGCGCAAAATAGCACGAGTGTAAACTGCAAGAAACAGTGCGATGCGCACAAAAGCGCGAGTGTAAACTGCACAAAACAGTGCGATGCGCAAAATAGCGCGACTGTAAACTGCACAAAACAGTGCAATGCATAAAACAACGTGAGTGTAAACTGCACAAAACAGTGCGATACGCAAAACAGCGCGAGTGATAAAATGCACAAAACAGTGCGATGCGCAAAATAACGCGAGTGTAAACTGCGCAAAACAGTGCGATGCGCAACATAGCGCGAGTGTAAACTACACAAAACAGTGCGATGCGCAAAATAACGCGAGTGTAAACTGCACAAAATAGTGCGATGCGCAACATAGCGCGAGTGTAAACTACACAAAAACAGTCCGATGCGCAACATAGCGCGAGTGTAAACTGCCCAAAACAGTGCGATGCGCAAAATAGCGCAAGTGATAAACTGCAAAAAACAGTGCGATGGGCAAAATTGCGTGAGTGATAAACTACACAAAACAGTGTAATGCGCAACATAGCGCGAGTGTAAACTACACAAAACAGTGCGATGCACAAAATAGCCCGAGTGTAAACTGGACAAAACAGTGCGATGCGCAACATAGCGCGAGTGTAAACTGCACAAAACAGTGCGATGCGCAAGAGTAAACTGCACAAAACAGTGCGATGCGCAAAGCAATGCGAGTGACAAACTACACAAAACAGTTCGATCCTCAAAATAGCGCAAGTGTAAACTGCACAAAACACTGCGATGCGCAACATAGCGCGAGTGTAAACTGCACAAAACACTGCGATGCGCAATATAGCATGAGTGAAAATTGCACAAAACTGTGCGATGCGAAAAATAGCGCGAGTGATAAACTGCACAAAACAGTGCGATACGGAAGTAAGCGCGAGTGATAAACAGCATAAAGCAGTGCGATGCGCAAAATAGCGCGAGTGTAAATTATACAAAATAGTGTGATGCGCAAAATAGCACGACTGTAAACTGCACAAAACAGTGCGATGCGCAAAACAGCGCGAGTGATAAACTGCACAAAACAGTGCGAAGCTCAAAATAACGTGAGTGTAAACTGCACAAAACAGTGCGATGCACAACATAGCGCTAGTGTAAACTGCACAAAACAGTGCGATGCGCAACGTAGCACGAGTATAAATTCTACAAAATAGTGTGATGCGCAAAATAGCATTAGTGATAAACTGCAAAAAACAGTGCGATGCGCAAGAAAGCGCGAGCGATAAACTGCACAAAACAGTGCGATGCGCAACACAGCGCGTGTGATAAACTGCACAAAACAGTGCGATGCGCAAAAAAGCGCGAGTGTAAACTGCACAAAACTGTGCGATGTGCAAAATAGCGCGAGTGTAAACTGCACAAAACAGTGCGATGCACAAAATGGCACGAGTGTAAACAGCACAAAACAGTACAATGCGCAAAATAGCGCGACTGATAAACTGCACAAAACAGTGCGATGCGCAACACAGCACGAGTGATAAACTGCATAAAAAAGTGCGATGCGCAAAACAGCGGGAGTGAAAACTGCACAAAACAGTGCGATGCGCAAAACAGCATGAGTGATAAACTGCACAAAACAGTGCGAAGCGCAAAATAGCTCGAGTTTAAACTGTACAAAACAATGCGATGCGCAAAATAACGCGTGTGCTGTAGACACCCCATTTTTGACTGCCCTCAAGACTTGGGCATTACTAATGGTTTGCTCGGTGTTGAGAGATGTGCAGGCCAAAGATTCAATTCCTTCGGCAAGGAGAGAGGCAAACCCTGCAAAACACTTTGTTTAGGGGTTTGGAGTTGAAGAAAAGAGGAGAGGAGGGGAGAAAATAGGTTGGAGAAGAAGTTCGCCATGAATCCGGGTAGAAGAAAGTCGAGCGGCTCTCGCTGAATCAGGCTTATTCAATTGCATACTTGGAATTTAGCTATGAGGCTACTACCGTTGGAAACAAGACTTCTGGGGCTTCATTTTTGGTTCAAGAATCTCCTAGAGCCAAGTCAGGGTGGAGGAGATATGATTGATTGAAGCTGGGCATCATCCCGGTTGGATCGAGTCTGCGCGGCTTTACGGAAAAGGGCATAACTTTTTGCACAGGAGGAATTTTGATGCAAGGTTTGCGCCATTGGAAAGCTAACTTCCGGGGCTTCAATTTACATACCATCGGCCTTTTTTTGACCTATAAATCACCTATCGGTACTCTATTTAGCCGACCGGCAGAAAATAGTGCCGACCGGCACTTTATTTTGGCCGATGATCAAATTTTCTGGCCGACCTGACCCCTTTGCACCCCCCAGGCCTGGTGCATACCAGTTGTGCCAGCTGGGATGCACAGAACCAGATCCACGTGCATACATGTGCCTATTTTGCACCCATTTGAACCTTTGAACCCCCCTTTCCTTCTAGAACCTTGAACCCTTTGGCCAAGCTTCTTGGGGAAGCTTGGCCAGCTGTTTTAGCTTCTCCTAGAAGCCTTGGACCATTTGCACCCTTTGCCCCTTTTCATTTAGCTTCCTTGGGAAGCTTAGAGCCTTTATTTTGTCTATATAAGAGCTCTTCTTCTCCTTGGCTTAGGGTTGGAGGTTTTGAACAAAAAAACCAGAGGATATATATGCATATCTGATATATACATATATATCTCACATCTCTCTCTATATCTATCCCATCCAAGCCTCCAAACACCCTTGTTCTTGGGCCATTCCTTCACCAACCCATAGCACAACACCACCACTTCCATTTCCAGCCACTTGGAGGCCATTTGCAGAGCTTAGGAGCACCTAAACTTAGATCAAAACCTGCTGGTTTGTTGGTCTACAAGGGTAAGCACACTTTTCCCCAAAACTAGCATTTTCTTGGTTCATATCTAAGCCATAGTTTCATGTATTTTTGAGCTTCGATGTAAACTACAAAGAGGCTTATTTTGAGCCCTTCTTCAACATTGAAGAAGGGCTCAACACTGTTGGGGGTCTCTATGTAGTACTTACCATTATACCCCCTCTTTGGCCCCCACTTTTGCATGCTTTGTTAGCCTACCATGCTTCTGTTTTTGGGTCTTCAACAGGCCTGAAGAGTGTCTTATTTTGACCTCCTCTACATGTCTCATGAAGGGTCTTTGACTATTTGGTGCACCCTTTATATACCTTATGTTGTGGCCTCATTTTGCCCTTGTTTTGTATGACATTTTGAGCCTATTTGTATACTGATTTTGGCTCGGCCATCTGCTGTAAATAGTCATATTTTGGGCCCCTCTACAACATTGTAGAAGGACCCTCACCTGTTTGAAGCTCCCATGTGCCACTTGCCTTGTATTCCTCCATTTTGCCTAGAAAGGCACCTCGCATTTGGACCACCATGCTTGCATGTTTTGACTTAGCTTCGTGAAGTTTTTGGTCATGTTTAAACATGTTTAAGTTCTGTTTGGTGTCAATTTGGTCATGCTTGCCATGCTTAGTATACCCCATTTGCATTGTAGCTTGTATGCTTCAAGTAGGTGAATGTGTAGCATGCATTGCCTCCATGATTTCAAGGGTTTGGGACCCTCTTACATGCTATTTCAGACCCTAATCCATGCTCACATGTTCGTTTTTGTCGTCTCCTTCATGCTTTAAGGGTGTGTCCTTTTATGCCTTGAAATGTGCCTCGTGCATGCTTGTGTGTAGAGCTTTTGGGATGCCATGTGTGTGAGTTTTGGGTGTATTTTCACATGCTGAAAACCTGTTTTGGTTGCTTGAGTCTTGCCATGATTGGTCTTGTCAAGTGTGGTTCAAAGCCTCATTACCTTGCTTCAAGAACTTGGGCTATTTTGCATGCTTTGTTTGGTCTTGTTTAGCTTGGTTTGGCACCATGTTTTGCATGATTTCAGAGCTTTATAATGCATGCTAGTTGTTCATGTTTAGCTTCCTTTAAGTGTGCTTAAAGCTTGCTTCGTTATGCCTTAGTGTTGGTACCTTTGCATGTGTATGTGTGCATATGTGTTTGGCCTTCACTTCCTTGGTTATGGCCACTGTTTTAGGCTTGTTTGAGGCTGCCTAATCTAGTTTAAGTCCATTCCCTCATGTGTTGTAGCATGCTTACTTTGTATGTGTTGCTTAGATTGTGTGCCTAGCATGTTTATATACTTGCATGTTCATATTGCATGTTAGATTGCATGCTTAGGTTGCATTTGACATGCATGCTTTACCTCTTGAATTGAGTATGATAGAGGTTGAGCTCTTTGTTTGTTTATGTGCATTTCATTCCACATTGAAATTGCACACTTCGGCTTCTAGGGCCATCATGCATTGAAATGCGTGATTGGTGGCCCGGGGGTCGAGGGCCATGCTCCCTTGAGTCCATTGCATGATAGGGAGTATGTCCGTGCATACATTTGTCCCAAAATTCCATACCATGCTCTGTTGCTGTCTGCTGCTGTCAAAACTGTCTCCTGCAGGAATTTAGTGCCGACCGGCACTCTTCAGTGCCGACCGGCATACTTTTTGTGCCGATAATCTCAATTGCAGCCGGTGACCAAACCCTGCGGCCGATGGTCAAACCCTTCAGCCGGTGGTAATATTCAGGGTACGTGGAAGGTGTCCCAGGACTCTGGCAATTTTCCAGAGAGGCAGGGCAGCAAAAGCAGAGGGAACAGAGGCATGGTGCGGGTTCTCGGGCAAGGCGGACATCGAGCATGCATCATTCGCGCATCCTGAGGCGAGGGGCTGTGGCCCTCTTTTATTTCACATTTATTTATTCAGTAATTAGAATTTGTAATATTTATTCATTTATTTTTGGACTGTATTATTATTTTGGTCCCTCCGAGTGAGGGCGCAATTGTAATAAGTGCGGGTGAGTATGTGTATGTCTTCCAACCCCCATTTCTTTCTCCCTTTTATTTACCTGCTTATGATGGTAGATTAGGGCATATTTAATTTAGCATACCTTATGCAATGCATGCGTGCATCCATGCATTTGTTAACATACATCAGGCTTGGCACATCATACAAACTGCATCGTACTTTCAATTCCAAATTGAATACGTGTTATTTGTAGCATTTCACATGCCATGTTTAGGATAGCCGAGCCTGCCTAGATTACATCTCTGCATGTGTTTCATTAGACATTTCAGTATGCTTAGGTCCATGCATGGATTTCTAATAAGCTTCTGTTTTGGCTTGGAGTACTAGGTGAGCTTTTATGCTTTAGCATATCGCATGCGTGTGAATGTTGCCATAATAGCATGATTACCATGAGGCTAAGTGCTTATGTGATATAACTGCTTGAATACCTGTGGATGGAGGTTGAATTACCTAAATTGGGACAATGCATTAAAAACTGTGAGTTTTAAAGCCCACTAGATAGTGGCAAAACTGTCTTTTCTAAAAGCCCACTTGAGGGTGGCAAAATCTACATTTTAGCCTACTTACGAGTAGCAAACCATTTTCAAAACAAATATGTAATGTTTTGTTCCAATTAGGCAATTTGGTCTATACTTGTTTGCTGTGCGCATAACATAGTAATTCTAGGCTAATAATTGGAATAAGAACACATAACGTTTTCAAAATCGGATA
Source organism: Camellia granthamiana (assembly GCA_036172215.1). Taxonomy (NCBI): domain Eukaryota; kingdom Viridiplantae; phylum Streptophyta; class Magnoliopsida; order Ericales; family Theaceae; genus Camellia; species Camellia granthamiana. The sequence goes on from CM069913.1 coordinate 311,864, forward strand.
TCATGGTTAGTAGAGGCCGGTCTTCGGACCGGGCGAAAGGGGGTGCTCATAGCTGACCTTCCCCGATCATACCCAAGCTCCCGAGCCAAGTCACTTTGGTGATGACGGACACGTGGCCTTTGGCACCGAGTCAGGGTTTCCTAAATTTCCCATTTTAAAATATTTAGGTGGTGACTCTGTAATCTGGCAAAGCAGTCCATGTTTGGCACTACTTTTTCAAAAATCAGTTTTCTCAAACGATTTGCCGGATTTGGACTCTTTGGTTCAGATTGAGAACCGCAACAAAAAGGAGAGTCCGAACTGTAGCGAGGTCCCCCGCGGACGTGTTACAGTTTCTGGCGACTCTGCTGGGGATTTTAGAGAGCTTGACTCGAACTCGTGATATCCTGTTTTGACTACACATATGTGTTTCTTTGCATTGCATGTGCATTGGTGCGCCTAGGACACCGTGTTGGCCATCTGCTATTCCTGAGCGGTTTGCCGGAGGCTTGTCTTGTCAAGGCATGTCCGTAAGGCTGACCGGTTGCGGGCTCTGCCAGTATGGGAACACAAACCCCGGTTTTACCGGGGCACCCTTTTTGACCATTCGACCTAGTACATATCGAAATCCATAGTGACCATTCCAAACTAGGACAGGTTGCTTACCCGATATAGGTTGTTTGAAGCCGCTGCGTGCGTAGTGAACCCTAGCTCCTGACAAAATAGGACAGGGAAACCCTACCCCAACATAGGGGTGTTTTGGCTCTCTTTTACTTGCTATGTGCTTTTAGAGTGTATCTCTACAGGGAATGCATATACCAGTTTGCAGGTCTGGGTATCTGGCCTGCGGGCACCAGTATTAGTATTTTGAGAATCAGTTATATCTGCGGGTATCAGATTCGGATTTGGGGCAGTGATTTCGGGGAACAGTGATCAGTAATAGAATATAGTCGTTCAGCTCTGCTCATATCCGTTCCAGTGAAATTGGGCTGAGATGCTGTCTATTTTCTCTTTTGCTAGGTAGTCTTGGAACCATAGCTTCAGAAGGCTCTGATATCCCCCGAGGTTCATCAGATTTGTGCTGATAGACTCTGTCAGGTCAGAGACTCAATTCAAGGGTAATCAGGGCCAGAGAAGGCTAGTTAGGCACAAACCACCAGTATAACAGCTACCAGATCAGTGACCTTTGAGCAGTCGGGTTGAGATTTCCAAGCCTACTGCAGACACAGATATACCGATTGCTCAGTTAGATCAGGACAATATGTCGAGTTTGGAAGAGATGGTGCGCCAACTCCAGGATAGTATGAAAGCCATGCAGCAAGATGCTGTCCGTCAATCTGAATTCACCAAGCAACAGGCTGTGGTCATAGCCCAACAGGCAGAGACAATTGCCAGGTTAGAACAGCAAACTGGAGTATCTACTTCACATCAAGCTCCTCCCCCACCAGGAGCTCCAACACCCGGAGAGACACCGAATGTCCAGGCAGATACGGACATTCCAGTCGGGCCAGCTCCGCCCCCGATTCTACCGCAACTATCCAAGGCGCCCACGCCTATCAATGCACCGGACTCTCCCTTTGAGTTCGAAGTGGACCCCACAGCGCTGAAGCTGAGTAAGTTGGAGAAAATGTTTAAGAAATCCCAAGGAGTCAGGTCTATTCCCGACATCGAGGATGGATATACGGACGCAGCCGTGACGCTGCCAGATCGGTTCAAGATGCCTCAAATTGACCGATTTGATGGGTCCGGGGACCCCATGGTGCACCTGAGATTGTTTTCAGATATCTTAAGGCCGATGGGCCTCACCAGACTACAGAAGCTGTCTCTGTTCGGCCGGACCCTGTCGGGTGTGGCGGCCATCTGGTATGCCAAGTTGGAAGACGATGTTAAGAGGAATTGGGATGAGATGGCCGAGGCCTTCGTTTTACAATACTCGTATAACACACAAATCGAGATTACAACCCGTGATCTCGAGACGACGAGACAAGATGTTAAGGAAAGCTTCTCTGAATTTGTGACCCGATGGAGAGCAAAGGCCTCAATGATGACCATTAGGCCAACGGATAAGGATCAAATACGGATGGTTGTGTGCAACCTCCAACCCAAGCTTATGCAAAAGATGATTGTGCTCCCCTTTCCCACCTTCTTAGATCTACATGAGATGGGAGTACAGATCGAGGATGCGATGAAGCAGGGTCTGATTGACCAAGGCCGAGAACAGCCCAAGAGGGCATTCAACCGCAGTTCGAATGCAACCACCGGTGGTGATGCAGCTGCTAGAACTTCAGACGTGGGCATGGTCACCACCACCACACCAAGAGCGGCCACCCCCTTTGTTGGTGCGCCCACTTCAAACCCCCGAACTTCAGACTATCTACCCCGAGGCAAGAGGGTCTTCACCCCACTCTTTATGCCTTTGTCTAAGGCTTTAGGGGTCCTACTCAGGAAAGGACATCTGAAACCGTTAGAACAACGGCCCCTACCCGATCCTCTCCCTGTAAACCATGACCCGGCTAAGTACTATGCTTTCCATCAACAAACCGGTCATGACACTGACAGTTGCGTCCGTCTCCGCCATGAGATACAAAATTTGATTGACAATGGGGTCATCCCCGCACCAAGCTCTGCAAAGTCTATCGGCACTTGATCAGTGAACCTGTGGGGGGATAATGTGATGTGATCAGGGGATGGACCACCTGCGAGCGGCGCTCAGTTTACTCCAGGTGTGGCGTATGGCACGCACCGTTTTGAGCATTTGTGAATGCTGGTTTTTGTACATTCTGACTTGGGTATTGGGTCAGCCTTGTTGTGTTATTTCGAGTTTGTCTCTTTGTTTTGAGTCAGTCTTTTTGTTTTGGGTCTGTCTTGTGGTGGTTTCGAGTCAGTCCTGTTGTATTGGAGTTGGGTGATTCCGGGGATATTACCTCGAATCTCACTATTTTGTTTTGTGTTTGTCTTTTCACTTTCTTTCGAGTCTGTTTCTGCCAAGGAGCCAGTTGTGCCAACAGATTTGAATGGAACAGCAGTAATTTTCACACTCTTGTGTTTGCTTCTGCCGTGTGCCAGTTGTACCAGAAATTCCAAATGAGATGGCAGTATTTGACTAGAAGCTATGTCTTTTCTGTGCCTTGAATTCATTGCATCGACCTAAGTTTTCCAAAAGCTTTTTGAACACTGCGGTGAAAACGAAGAGGAAGGAATTCCTCGGGATTTGAAAAATTTGATCAATTTGAGAGAAGGAGAGGCGCGCTAAGCCCTTAATGAATGAAATCATGCTTGTTAGTGTGAGTACTGAGAAGGACCCTAGCTTCGATCCAGATTGGTCCTGCACTGTCTTCAGCGCGAGCGATTTGTCGCTTTCTTAAAAACTTTCAAAAAATTGTTTTGCGCGGTCCTGCGAAGACCTGTGTGGAATCGCTCTTGAGATTGCGCAGCCTAGGATCGCTCTCAGCCTCGAGACTCAACCCCTTTTGCTTCCAAACCTCGAACTTGAATTCAGAGCATTCAACGGTCAACTACAATGTGAGGCCTGAGTGGCCAGATTCAAAGCAGCCCATGAATTAGTGGCAAGAAAATCAGATCAAGAAGATCAGACCTCATCAGAAGAAGCTTGCGAAGCTAGAACAGAAGCACCCCTCGAACTAGGGGCGACAATGTCCGATGTGCTCGAAGAGCTGAAGATGGATCATTCTGCAAATCAATACAACAGCCACTCTCTTGGATACGGATGGCTTCGAGATCCTAAAACCATTTGGCATGGACTTGTTACACTTTTACCCTTTGAGAGGCTCGCTGGGCCGAAAACCCGGAAGGGCGACCCAGGCAAAAGTTAGAGCCAGAGAAAAATACAAAGAAAATAAAGCTAAAAATACAAAAAAAGAGAAAAAAGAAGAAAAGCAAAAAAGAAAAATGCAAAAAGAAAAGAAAAAAAAAAAAGAAGAAATGAAAAGAAATGAAAAAGAAAGAAGAATAAAGCTCGCAAGGTCGAAAACCCGCGACGGGGGCCTTGGCAAAAGTTAGAGCCTGAAAAGGAGAGGTTAATACCCGAGTGTACCTTAACCCCGAACTACGTAAGGCTTGATTCCCATGTTTGGGATACGTAGGCAACTTCATTCTGAAGTCCAGCCGTAAAACACTTCAAATTCAATTGTGTCCATGAAATGGTTTTGATCATCTTTGCCTTCTCTGTATCCGAGAGTTCGGCTGTAATCATCGTTCTGAGGACTGATCACAATGCGCCGCGGTGCCATTCACACAAGGGGCAACTTTCCGTTGCCATTCAACGCATTGCGGTGCCTTTCAAACAAGGGGCAACTTTCCGTTGCCATGCAGTGTCCTTCAGACAAGGGGCAATTTTCCATTGCTTATGGATCCGAGGTTACGCATCTCAAGAGTAGGTTCCGTGCTTGTTGAGCATTGGCCGTTTGCAAAAATAGTTTTTGAGAATTTTTACTGAGGTTGACTAATTCTCTCGAAAATTATTCCATCTTTTCCAAAACTGGACCATTTTCTTGGACCCGAAAAAGGAAAATTTTCAGTGCTCACAACCTAACTTGCATGACTTTCAAAATCAAAAAGTTGAACAAGCATGTTAATCTAACTTTCATGTTGGTCAAAGTTGTTTTAAAACCAAAAAAAATGGTCAAAATGATGAACTAGGGGCACAGTTGAGTCAGGTGTTCTGTCTTTTCCCCATCATCAACATACTTGCCGAAAAGGGCACTCTACCTGCCAGAGGGCACAACTGAAGGTAACAGCAAATGCCGAAAGCTCTCAACATCCTCCAAGCAACAAGGTATCAAGCCAAGTGTGAGGCACGAATTGGAATGGATCAAGATGTTCCACTTCCTCATCTGGACAGATCTAACCGCGTCCAAACTCCCCAGCAAAGCATCATCAACCGATGTCAGCCACGGATTTGCTACACACCCAGTTGTAGCACAACCCCTCTGTGGGAGAAACTCACTGTTGTGAACAAGAAAAAGAGTCTAGCGGAATGCTAGGGGCGAGAGCCTTCAACTTCCTATTTATCCATCAACCACCCAGGGGAGGGATTGAAAAATGAGAGATTGAAGAATAGAGAGATGTGCGTTGAGAGGAAAAGTGAGAAAAGGGCTTTTTTTTTCGTGAAAAACAGGGCTTGAGAGCCGAGTGATGTGAGAATCACAAATCAGAAAGGGTGGGAAGCATACCCGGAGAAACTGGCTCCTCGTAATCTGAGGTCTTTTGTTTTTGTAAACACGTCTGTGTGTCGTGTCTTTTTGTTTTTGTTTTTCTCGATTCTTGCTTTGAGTCCTTCCGAGCGTGTCTCGATGTCTTTAGGTTGTATACCTTTTGTTTTCTATTGTTGAGTCTTTTTGGCTATGGCCAGTAGTAGGCTCAATACCCGGTCGAGAACTCATTCTTTTCAATTTCAAAAAATGATTTGTTATGTGCTCAGAGTGTTGTGCCATTCTCCACATTTGTGCAAAAAGGGAATTTGTTCTTTCGAAAACTGTAGGGTCCACCCCCGATAAGTGTGAACAATAAATGCAAGATCTATCTGAAGCTATATAGGTTCCAGACTGCAAAGCAAAAGAAAAGAGGAAAAATCGAAGTATCTGAGTGTGTTTCACCTTCAGCCAACTCTGAGATTGTAGTCCAGATGTACCTCTTTAGACCTTGTTAGTGTTCCGAAAAATGAGCATGCCTCCATTCCAAGTGTAAGCCTGCTTCAAGTCAGAATGGCAATTAAAGCAGCAGCAAATGTTATCTCTTGCCAACATAAACAGGGTGTCCCCTTTTCAGGCAGAGTGTGTTACAAACCCCTCCGAGAGATAAATCGAAGGTTGTGTTTGAATTGGTCTCGTTAAGGCTTATATTCCCTTATTCGGCTTTTTGTTTCAAATATGCGTTGTCATGCACGTTCCACTTGCATTGTTATGCACCGTTACACCTGCTTCGTTATGCACATTAAAGTTCCTTTTTCATACACATTGCGTGCATACGTGCATCGCTTTACTTACATGTGTTCAAGTTCCTTTTTCATACACATTGCGTGCATACGTGCATCGCTTTACTTACATGTGTTCAAGTTCCTTTTTATACACATTGCGTGCATACGTGCATCGCTTTACTTACATGTGTTCAAGTTCCTTTTCATACACATTGCGTGCATACGTGCATCGCTTTACTTACATGTGTTCAAGTTCCTTTTCATACACATTGCGTGCATACGTGCATCGCTTTACTTACATGTGTTCAAGTTCCTTTTCATACACATTGCTCGCGTTGACCGCTTGCTTTACTTACATGTGTTCAATTTCCAGTCTCATTACATATTGCCTGCGCGACTGCATGCTTTACTTACATATGTATTTTCAGATTTCATTACACATTGCTTGCATGCGTGCATCGTTTTACTCACTTGTTCAATTTTCCTATCACACACATTGTACACGTTGTTGCGAGTTCTTTACTTACATGTGTTTGTACTTTCATAGCATTGTTATGATTACTCTAAATTGCATTCTTATGCACCCCCTTCACTTGCATTGTGATGCATGTTTCAATCGCATTGTTATGCACACTCTGTTTTCGAAACACCGGGATACGTCCCTAGGTTTCTTCACCTTCTTTCCGAAACACCGGGATGCGTCCCTACGTGTCTCTCTCTTTTTCGAAACACCGGGATACGTCCCTAGGTTTCTTCCCCTTTTTTTTTCTGAAACACCGGGATACGTCCCTATGTTTCTTCTATCTTCTCTCCGTAACCTTTGGGATACGTCCCTAACCTTTGGGATACGTCCCTAATCTTTGGGATACGTCCCTAATCCTTGGGATGCGTCCCTAACCTTTGGGATACGTCCCTAATCTTTGGGATACGTCCCTAACCTTTCGGATACGTCCCTAATCTTTGGGATACGTCCCTAATCCTTGGGATACGTCCCTAACCATCGGGATACGTCCCTAGACACCGGGATACGTCCCTATGTCTCTTCTTCCTTTCTAAACACCGGGATGCGTCCCTACGTTTCTCCCTTCATTTTCAAAACACCGGGATACGTCCCTACGTTTCTCTCTCCTTTCCGAGACACCGGGATACGTCCTCATGTTTCTCTCTTCTTACCGGGATACGTCCCTATGCTTTTTCTCCTTATTCCGAAACACTGGGATGCGTCCCTATGCTTCTCCCTCTTTGGTTACAAACGTTCGGAATACGTTCCAATGCTCACATCATTCTGAAACCCCGGGATACGTCCCTATGTTTCTCCTTCTTCGGTCAAAAGCATTCGGAATACGTCCTAATGCTTAAATCGCTCCGAAACACTGGGATAAGTCCCTATGTTTCTCTCTTTGTTCCTTCCTCAACATTTCATTCGCGCTATCTTGCGCACCTTACCTGTACTTGTCAGTACATTACATTGTTTTGCATACAAACCGGCTTCGCGTAGCGTGTAAGTCCAATTATCAAAGTCTTCTTGCATATCGTTTGCATCCTGCCCCTGAACTACGCTGGTTTGATTCCTTGCAAAGGGATACGTAGGCAGCCTGTGGGCACAACCATTTATTTATGTTTTGTTTGTTTGTCCAAGTCTTCGGCCTTGTCAAAGATGGGTCGTCTCTGGGCTTTGACATTCACTCCCGTCATTGTTATGACTTCCGAGTTCTGTCAAAGAGGGGCAACTGTAGACACCCCATTTTTGACCGCCCTCAAGACTTGGGCATTACTAATGGTTTGCTCGGTGTTGAGAGATGTGCAGGCCAAAGATTCAATTCCTTCGGCAAGGAGAGAGGCAAACCCTTCAAAACACTTTGTTTAGGGGTTTGGAGTTGAAGAAAAGAGGAGAGGAGGGGAGAAAATAGGTTGGAGAAGAAGTTCGCCATGAATCCGGGTAGAAGAAAGTCGAGCGGCTCTCGCTGAATCAGGCTTATTCAATTGCATACTTGGAATTTAGCTATCAGGCCACTACCGTTGGAAAGAAGACTTCCGGGGCTTCATTTTTGGTTCAAGAATCTCCTAGAGCCAAGTCAGGGTGGAGGAGATATGATTGATTGAAGCTGGGCATCATCCCGGTTGGATCGAGTCTGCGCGGCTTTACGGAAAAGGACATAACTTTTTGCACAGGAGGAATTTTGATGCAAGGTTTGCGCCATTGGAAAGATAACTTCCGGGGCTTCAATTTGCATACCCACCGGCCTTTTTTTGACCTAGAAATCACCTATCGCTACTCTATTTAGCCGACCGGCAGAAAATAGTGCCGACCGGCACTTTATTTTGGCCGATGATCAAATTTTCTGGCCGACCTGACCCCTTTGCACCCCCCAGGCCTGGTGCATACCAGTTGTACCAGCTGGGATGCACAGAACCAGATCCACGTGCATACATGTGCCTATTTTGCACCCATTTGAACCTTTGAACCCCCCTTTCCTTCTAGAACCTTGAACCCTTTGGCCAAGCTTCTTGGGGAAGCTTGACCAACTGTTTTAGCTTCTCCTAGAAGCCTTGGACCATTTGCACCCTTTGCCCCTTTTCATTTAGCTTCCTTGGGAAGCTTAGAGCCTTTATTTTGTCTATATAAGAGCTCTTCTTCTCCTTGGCTTAGGGTTGGAGGTTTTGAACAAAAAAACCAGAGGATATATATGCATATCTGATATATACATATATATCTCACATCTCTCTCTATATCTATCCCATCCAAGCCTCCAAACACCCTTGTTCTTGGGCCATTCCTTCACCAACCCATAGCACAACACCACCACTTCCATTTCCAGCCACTTGGAGGCCATTTGCAGAGCTTAGGAGCACCTAAACTTGGATCAAAACCTGCTGGTTTGTTGGTCTACAAGGGTAAGCACACTTTTCCCCAAAACTAGCATTTTCTTGGTTCATATCTAAGCCATAGTTGCATGTATTTTTGAGCTTCGATGTAAACTACAAAGAGGCTTATTTTGAGCCCTTCTTCAACATTGAAGAAGGGCTCAACACTGTTGGGGGTCTCCATGTAGTACTTACCATTATACCCCCTCTTTGGCCCCCACTTTTGCATGCTTTGTTAGCCTACCATGCTTCTGTTTTTGGGTCTTCGACAGGCCTGAAGAGTGTCTTTATTATTTGACCTCCTCTACATGTCTCATGAAGGGTCTTTGACTATTTGGTGCACCCTTTATATACCTTATGTTGTTGGCCTCATTTTGCCCTTGTTTTGGTATGACATTTTGAGCCTATTTTTATACTGATTTGGCTCGGCCATCTGCTGTAAATAGTATATTTTGGGCCCCTCTACAACATTGTAGAAGGCCCTCACCTGTTTGAAGCTCCCATGTGCCACTTGCCTTGTATTCCTCCATTTTGCCTAGAAAGGCACCTCGCATTTGGACCACCATGCTTGCATGTTTTGACTTAGCTTCGTGAAGTTTTTGGTCATGTTTTAACATGTTTAAGTTCTGTTTGGTGTCAATTTGGTCATGCTTTGCCATGCTTAGTATATCCCCCTTTGCATTGTAGCTTGTATGCTTCAAGTAGGTGAATGTGAAGCATGCATTGCCTCCATGATTTCAAGGGTTGGGACCCTCTTACATGCTATTTCAGACCCTAATCCATGCTCACATGTTCGTTTTTGTCGTCTCCTTCATGCTTTAAGGGGTGTGTCCTTTTATGCCTTGAATTGTGCCTCGTGCATGCTTGTGTGTAGAGCTTTTGGGATGCCATGTGTGTGAGTTTTGGGTGTATTTTCACATGCTGAAAACCTGTTTTGGTTGCTTGAGTCTTGCCATGATTGGTCTTGTCAAGTGTGGTTCAAAGCCTCATTACCTTGCTTCAAGAACTTGGGCTATTTTGCATGCTTTGTTTGGTCTTGTTTAGCTTGGTTTGGCACCATGTTTTGCATGATTTCAGAGCTTTATAATGCATGCTAGTTGTTCATGTTTAGCTTCCTTTAAGTGTGCTTAAAGCTTGCTTCGTTATGCCTTAGTGTTGGTACCTTTGCATGTGTATGTGTGCATATGTGTTTGGCCTTCACTTCCTTGGTTATGGCCACTGTTTTAGGCTTGTTTGAGGCTGCCTAATCTAGTTTAAGTCCATTCCCTCATGTGTTGTAGCATGCTTACTTTGTATGTGTTGCTTAGATTGTGTGCCTAGCATGTTTATATACTTGCATGTTCATATTGCATGTTAGATTGCATGCTTAGGTTGCATTTGACATGCATGCTTTACCTCTTGAATTGAGTATGATAGAGGTTGAGCTCTTTGTTTGTTTATGTGCATTTCATTCCACATTGAAATTGCACACTTCGGCTTCTAGGGCCATCATGCATTGAAATGCGTGATTGGTGGCCCGGGGGTCGAGGGCCATGCTCCCTTGAGTCCATTGCATGATAGGGAGTATGTCCGTGCATACATTTGTCCCAAAATTCCATACCATGCTCTGTTGCTGTCTGCTGCTGTCAAAACTGTCTCCTGCAGGAATTTAGTGCCGACCGTCACTCTTCAGTGCCGACCAGCATACTTTTTGTGCCGATAATCTCAATTGCAGCCGGTGACCAAACCCTGCGGCCGATGGTCAAACCCTTCAGCCGGTGGTAATATTCAGGGTACGTGGAAGGTGTCCCATGACTCTGGCAATTTTCCAGAGAGGCAGGGCAGCAAAAGCAGAGGGAACAGAGGCATGGTGCGGGTTCTCGGGCAAGGCGGACATCGAGCATGCATCATTCGCGCATCCTGAGGCGAGGGGCTGTGGCCCTCTTTTATTTCACATTTATTTATTCAGTAATTAGAATTTGTAATATTTATTCATTTATTTTTGGACTGTATTATTATTTTGGTCCCTCCGAGTGAGGGCGCAATTGTAATAAGTGCGGGTGAGTATGTGTATGTCTTCCAACCCCCATTTCTTTCTCCCTTTTATTTACCTGCTTATGATGGTAGATTAGGGCATATTTAATTTAGCATACCTTATGCAATGCATGCGTGCATCCATGCATTTGTTAACATACATCAGGCTTGGCACATCATACAAACTGCATCGTACTTTCAATTCCAAATTGAATACGTGTTATTTGTAGCATTTCACATGCCATGTTTAGGATAGCCGAGCCTGCCTAGATTACATCTCTGCATGTGTTTCATTAGACATTTCAGTATGCTTAGGTCCATGCATGGATTTCTAATAAGCTTCTGTTTTGGCTTGGAGTACTAGGTGAGCTTTTATGCTTTAGCATATCGCATGCGTGTGAATGTTGCCATAATAGCATGATTACCATGAGGCTAAGTGCTTATGTGATATAACTGCTTGAATACCTGTGGATGGAGGTTGAATTACCTAAATTGGGACAATGCATTAAAAACTGTGAGTTTTAAAGCCCACTAGATAGTGGCAAAACTGTCTTTTCTAAAAGCCCACTTGAGGGTGGCAAAATCTGCATTTTAGCCTACTTAGGAGTAGCAAACCATTTTCAAAACAAATATGTAATGTTTTGTTCCAATTAGGCAATTTGGTCTATGCTTGTTTGCTGTGCGCATAACATAGTAATTCTAGGCTAATAATTGGAATAAGAACACATAACGTTTTCAAAATCGGATATCATGGTTAGTAGAGGCCGGTCTTCGGACCGGGCGAAAGGGGGTGCTCATAGCTGACCTTCCCCGATCATACCCAAGCTCCCGAGCCAAGTCACTTTGGTGATGACGGACACGTGGCCTTTGGCACCGAGTCAGGGTTTCCTAAATTTCCCATTTTAAAATATTTAGGTGGCGACTCTGTAATCTGGCAAAGCAGTCCATGTTTGGCACTACTTTTTCAAAAATCAGTTTTCTCAAACGATTTGCCGGATTTGGACTCTTTGGTTCAGATTGAGAACCGCAACAAAAAGGAGAGTCCGAACTGTAGCGAGGTCCCCCGCGGACGTGTTACATGTGCAAACTGCACAAACAGTGTGTTGCGCAACATAGTGCGAGTGTATGCGATGCGCAAAATAGCGCGAGTGATAAACTGCATAAAACAGTGCGATGGAGAAGTAAGCGCGAGTGATAAACTACACAAAGCTGTGCGATGCGCAACACAGCGCGAGTGATAAGCAGCACAAAATAGTGCGATGCACAAAATAGCGCGAGTGATAAACTGTACAAAACAGTGCGATACGCAAAAAAGTGCGAGTGTAAACTGCACAAAAAAGTGCGATGCACAAAAGAGTGCGAGTGTAAACTGCACAAAACAGTGCGATACGCAAAATAGCGAGAGTGATAAACTGCACAAAACAGTGCGAAGCGTAAAACAGTGCGAGTGATAAACTCCACAAAAGAGTGCGATGCGCAAAAAAAGCGCGAGTGTAAATTCCACAAAACAGTACGATGCACAAAATAGCCCAAGTGTAAACTACACAAGACAGTGCGATGCGCAAAATAACGCGTGTGTAAACTGCAGCAAACAGTGCGATGCGCAAAATAGCGCGAGTGTAAACTACGCAAAACAGTGCATTGTACAAAATAGCCCGAGTGATAAACTGCACAAAATAGTGCGGCGCGCAAGAAAACACCAGAGATAAACTGCACAAAACAGTGCGATGCGCAAAACAGCACGAGTGATAAACTGCATAGAACAGTGCGATGCGCAAAACAGCCCGAGTGTACACTACACAAAATAGTGCGATGCGCAAAACAGCGCGAAGTGTGCGAGTGTAAACAGGACAAAATAGGGCGATGTGCAAAATAGCAGGAGTGTAAACTGCACAAAACAGCACGATGCAATAAATAGCGCGAGTGGAAACTGCACAAAACAATGCCATGCGCAAAATAGCGCGAGTGTAAATTGGACAAAACAGTGCGGTGCGCAAAATGGCGCGAGTGATAAACTGCACAAAACAGTGCGATGCGCAACACAGCGCGTGCGATCAACTGCACAAAATAGTGCAATGCGCAAAATAGCGCGAGTGTAAACTGGACAAAACAGTGCGATGCGTGAAATGGCGCGAGTGATAAACTGAAAAACAGTGCGATGCGCAAGAAAGAGCGAGCGATAAACTGCACAAAACAGTGCGATGCGCAACACAGCGCGTGTGATCAATTGCACAAAACAGTGCGATGCGCAAAATATCACGAGTGTAAACTGCGCAAAACAGTGCGATGCGAAAAATAGCCCGAGTGATAAGCTACACAAAACAGTGCATTGCGCAAGAAAGCGCGAGTGATAAACTGCACAAAACAGTGCGAGTGATAAACTGCACAGAACAGTGCGATGCGCAAAACGGCGCGAGTGTAAATTTGACAAAATAGGGCGATGCGCAAAATAGCGGCAGTGTAAACTGCACAAAACAGTGCGATGCGAAAAATAGCGCGAGTGTAAACTTGACAAAACAGGGCGATGCGTAAAATAGCGCGAGTGATAAACTGTAAAAAAACTGTGCGATGCGCAAGAAAGCACGAGCGATAAACTGCACAAAACAGTGCGATGCGCAACACAGCGCGTGTGATCAACTGCACAAAACAGTGCGATGCACAAAACTGCGCGAGTGATAAATTGCACAAAACAATGCGATGCGCAAAACAACGCGAGTGATAAATTGCACAAAACGGTGCGATGCTCAAAATAGCGCGAGTGTGAACTGCACAAAACGGTACGATGCACAACATAGCGCTTGTGTAAACTGCACAAAACAGTGTGATGCGCAACATAGCACAACTGTAAACTGCACAAAATAGTACGATGCACAAAATAGCGCGAGTGTAAACTGCACAAAACAGTGCGATTTGCAAAATAGCACGTGTGTAAACAGCACAAAACAATGCGATGCACAAAATAGCGCGAGTGATAAACTTCACAAAATAGTGCGTTGTGCAAGAACGCGCGAGTGATAAACTGCACAAAACAGTGCGACGCGCAACACAGCACGGGTGATAAACTGCACAAAAAAGTGCGATGCGCAAAACAGCGCGAGTGAAAGCTGCACAAAACAGTGAGATGCGCAAAACAGCGTGAGAGATAAACTGCACAAAACAGTGCGATGCGCAAAATAGCGCGAGTGTAAACTGCACAAAACAGTGCGATGAGCAAAATAACGCGTGTGTAAACTGCACAAAACGGTGCGATGCGCGACATAGTCCGACTGTAAACTTCAAAAACAGTGCGATGCGCAAAATAGCACGAGTGATAAACTGTACAAAATAGTGCGATGCGGAAGTAAGCGCGAGTGATAAACTGCACAAAGCTGTGCGATGCGCAACACAGCGCGAGTGATAAATAGCACAAAATAGTGCGATGCGCAAAACAGCACGAGTGATGAACTGCACAAAACAGTGCGATACACAAAAAAGCGCGAGTGTAAACTGCGCAAAACAGTGCGATGCACAAAACAACGCGAGTGATAAACTGCACAAAACAGTGCGATGCGCAAAACAGCGCGAGTGATAAACTCCACCAGACAGTGCGATGCGCAACACAGGGCAAGTGTAAACTGCACAAAACAGTGCGGTGCGCAAAATAGCGCGAGTGTAAAGTCCACAAAACAGTGCGATGCGCAAAATAGCGCGAGTGTAAACTGCACAAAACAGTGCGATGCGCAAAATAACACGAGTGTAAACAGTACAAAACAATGCGATGCGCAAAATAGCGCGAGTGATAAACTTCAGAAAGCGGTGCGTTGCACAAGAACGCGCGAGTGATAAACTACACAAAACAGTGCAACGCGCAACACAGCGCGAGTGATAAACTGCACAAAAAAGTGCGATGTGCAAAACAGCGCGAGAGTGAAACTGCACAAAACAGTGCGTTGCGCAAAACAACGTGAGTTATAAACTGCACAAAACAGTGCGATGTGCAAAATAACGCATGTGTAAATTGGACAAAATAGTGCAATGCGCAACATAATGCGAGTGTAAACTTCACAAAACAGTGCGATGCGCAAAACAGCGCGGGTGATAAACTGCACAAGATAGTGCGATCCGGAAGTAAGCGCGAGTGATAAACTGCACAAAGCTGTGCAATGCGCAACACAGCGCGAGTGATAAACAGCACAAAACAGTGCGATGCGCAAAATAGCGCGAGTGATAAACTGCACAAAACAGTGCGATAAGCAAAAAAGCGCGAGTGTAAACTGCACAAAACAGTGCGATGCGTAAAAGAGTGCGAGTGTAAACTGCACAGAACAGTGCGATCCACAAAACAGCACGAGTGAAAAACTGCACAAAACAGTGCGATGCGCAAAACAGCGCGAGTGATAAACTCCACAAAACAGTGCGATGCGCAAAAAAGCGCGATTGTAAATCACAAAAAACAGTGCGAAGCGAAAAATAGCCCAAGTCTAAACTGCAAAAAACAGAGCGATGCGCAAAATAGCGCGAGTGTAAACCGCACCAAACAGTGCGATACACAAGATATCGCGAGTGTAAACTGCGCAAAACAGTGCGATGCGCAAAATAGCCCGAGTGATAAACTGCACAAAACAGTGCGTTGCGCAAGAAAGCGCGTGTGATAAACTGCACAAAACAGTGCGATGCGCAACACAGCGCGAGTGATAAACTGCACAGAACAGTGCGATGCGCAAAACAGCGCGAGTGTAAACTGCACAAAACAGTGCGATGCGCAAAACAGCATGAGTGAAAACTGCACAAAACAGTGCGATGCGGAAGTAAGCGCGGGTGATAAACTGCACAAACTGTGCGATGCGCAACACAACGCAAGTGACAAACAGCACAAAATAGTGCGATGCGCAAAATAGCGCGACTGATAAACTGCACAAAACAGTGCGATACGCAAAAAAGCGCGAGTGTGAACTGCACAAAACAGTGCGATGCGCAAAAGAGTGCGATTGTAAACTGCACAGAACAGGGCGATGCACAAAACGGCACGAGTGATAAACTGCACAAAACAGTGCGATGCGCAAAACAGTGCGAGTGATAAACTCCACAAAACAATGCGATGCGCAAAAAAGCGCTAGTGTAAATAGTACAAAACAGTGCGATGCGCAAAATAGCCCAAGTCTAAACTGCCCAAAACAGTGCGAAGCACAAAATAGCACGAGTGTAAACTGCCCCAAACAGTGCGAGGCGCAAAATATTGCGAGTGTAAACTGCGCAAAATAGTGCGATGCGCAAAATACCCCAAGTGATAAACTGCACAAAACAGTGCGTTGCGCAAGAAAGCGCGAGTGATAAACTGCACAAAACAGTGCGACGCATAACACAGCGCGAGTGATAAACTGCACAGAACAGTGCGATGCGCAAAACAGCACGAGTGTAAACTGCACAAGACAGTGCGATGCGCAAAACAGCGCGAGTGCGCGAGTGTAAACTGGACAAAACAGGGCGATGCGCAAAATAGCGGGAGTGTAAACTGCACAAAACAGCGCGATGCGCAAAATAGCGCGAGCGTAAACTGGGCAAAACAATGCGATGCGCAAAATAGCACGAGTGATAAACTGCAAAAAACTGTGCGATGCGCAAGAAAGCGCGAGCGATAAACTGCACAAAACAATGCGATGCACAACACTGCGCGTGTGATCAACTGCACAAAACAGTGCGATGCGCAAAACAGCGTGAGTGTAAACTGCACAAAACAGAGCGATCCGTAAAACGGCGCGAGTGATAAATTGCCCAAAACAGTGCGATGCGCAAAATAGCGCGAGTGTAAACAGCACAAAACAATGCGATGCGCAACAGAGCGCAGGTGTAAACTGCACAAAATAGTGCGATGCGCAACATAGCGCGAGTCTAAACTGCACGAAACAGTGCGATGCGCAAAATAGAGCGAGTGTAAACTAGACAAAACAGTGCGATGCGCAAAATAGCACTAGTGTAAACTGCACAAAACAGTGTGATGCGCAAAATAGAGCGAGTGATAAATTTCACAAAACAGTGCCTTGCACAAGAACGCGCGAGTGATAAACTCCACAGAACAGTGCGACGCGCAACACAGCGCGAGTGATAAACTGCACAAAAAAGCGCGATGCGCAAACACAACGCGAGTGAAATCTGCACAAAACAGTGCGATGCGCAAAACAGCGGGAGTGATAAACTGCACAAAACGGTGCGATGCGCAAAATAGCGCGAGTGTAAACTACACAAAAAAGTGCGATGCGCAAAATAACGTGTGTGTAAACTACACAAAACAGTGCGTTGCGCAACATAGTGCGAGTGTAAACTTCAAAAAACAGTGCGATGCGCAAAATAGCGCGAGTGATAAACTGCACAAACCAGTGAGATGCGGAAGTAAGCGCGAGTGATAAACTGCACAAAGCTGTGCGATGCGCAACACAGCGCGAGTGATAAAAGGCACCAAACAGTGCGATGCGCAAAATAGCACGAGTGATAAACTGCACAAAACAGTGCGATACGCAACAAAGCGTGAGTGTAAACTGCACAAAAGAGTGCGAGTGTAAACTGCACAAAACAGTGCGATGCGCAAAACAGCGCGAGTGATAAACTGCACAAAACAGTGCGATGCGCAAAACAGCGCGAGTGATAAACTCCACAAAATAGTGCGATGCGCAAAAAAGCGCGAGTGTAAATTGCACAAAACAGTGCGATGCGCAAAATAGCGCTAGTCTAAACTGCACAAAACAGTGCGATGCGCAAAATATCGCGAGTGTAAACTGCGCAAAACAGTGCGATGCGCAAAATAGCCCGGGTGATAAACTACACAAAACAGTGCGTTGCGAAAGAAATCGCGAGTGATAAACTGCACAAAACAGTGCGACGCGCAACACAGCGCGAGTGACAAACTGCACAGAACAGTACGAGTGTAAACTTGACAAAATAGGGCGATGAGCAAAATAGCGGGAGTGTAAACTGCACAAAACAGCGCAATGCGAAAAATAGCGCGAGTGTAAACTGCACAAAAAATGTGATGCGCAAAATAGCGCGAGTGTAGACTTGACAAAACAGTGCGATGAGAAAAATAGCGCGAGTGATAAACTGTAAAAAACTGTGCGATGCGCAAGAAAGCACAAGCGATAAACTGCACAAAATAGTGCGATGCGCAACACAGCGCGTGTGATCAACTGCACAAAACGGTGCGATGCGCAAAACAGCGCGAGTGATAAATTGCACAAAACAGTGCAATGCGCAAAACAGCGCGAGTGATAAATTGCACAAAACAGTGCGATGCGCAAAATAGCGTGAGCGTGAACTGCACAAAACAGTGCGATGCACAAATAGCGCGAGTGTAAACTGCACAAAACAGTGCGATGCGCAAAATAGCACGACTGTAAACAGCACAAAACAGTGCGATGCGCAAAATAGCGCGAGTGTAAACTGCACAAAACAGTGCGATTTGCAAAATAGCACGTGTGTAAACAGCACAAAACAGTGCGATGCGCAAAATAGCGCGAGTGATAAACTTCACAAAATAGTGCGTTGCGCAAAAACGCGCGAGTGATAAACTGCACAAAACAGTGCGACGCGCAACACAGCGCGGGTGATAAACTGCACAAAAAAGTGTGATGCGCAAAACAGCGCGAGTGAAAGCTGCACAAAACAATGTGATGCGCAAAACAGCGTGAGAGATAAACTGCACAAAACAGTGCGATGGGCAAAATAGCGCGAGTGTAAACTGCACAAAACAGTGCGATACGCAAAATAACGCGTATGTAAACTGCACAAAACGGTGCGATGCGCAAAATAGCGCGAGTGATAAACTATACAAAACAGTGCGATGCGGAAGTAAGCGCAAGTGATAAACTGCACAAAGCTGTGCGATGCGCAACACAGCGCGAGTGATAAACAGCACAAAATAGTGCGATGCGCAAAACAGCACGAGTGATAAACTGCACAAAACAGTGCGATACGCAAAAAAGCGCGAGTTTAAACTGCACAAAACAGTGCGACGTGCAAAAGGGTGCGAGTTTAAACTGCACAAAATAGTGCGATACACAAAACAGCGCGAGTGATAAACAGTACAAAACAGTGCGATGCGCAAAACAGCGCGAGTGATAAACTCCACCAAATAGTGCGATGCGCAACACAGGGCAAGTGTAAACTGCACAAAACAGTGCGGTGCGGAAAATAGCGCGAGTGTAAAGTCCACAAAACAGTGCGATGCGCAAAATAGCGCGAGTGTAAACTGCACAAAACAGTGCGATGCGCAAAATAGCACGAGTGTAAACTGCACAAAACAATACGATGCGCAAAATAGCGCGAGTGATAAACTTCAGAAAGCAGTGCGTTGCACAAGAACACGCGAGTGATAAACTACACAAAACAGCGCGACGCGCAACACAGCGCAAGTGATAGACTGCACAAAAAAGTGCGATGCGCAAAACAGCGCGAGTGAAAAGTGCACAAAACAGTGCGATGCGCAAAACAACGTGAGTGATAAACTGCACAAAACAGTGCGATGCACAAAATGACGCGTGTGTAAATTGCACAAAACAGTGCGATGCGCAACATAGTGCGAGTGTAAACTTCACAAAACAGTGCGATGCGCAAAATAGCGCGAGTGATAAACTGCACAAAATAGTGCAATGCGGAAGTAAGCGCGAGTGATAAACTGCACAAAGCTGTGCGATGCGCAACACAGCGCGAGTGATAAACAGCACAAAACAGTGCGATGCGCAAAATAGCACGAGTGACAAACTGCACAAAACAGTGCCATGCGCAAAACAGTGCGAGTGATAAACTCCACAAAACAGTGCGATGTGCAAAAAAGCGCGAGTGTAAATTGCAAAAAACAGTGCGATGAGAAAAATAGCCCAAGTCTACACTGCACAAAACAGAGCGATGCGCAAAATAGCGCGAGCGTAAACTGCACCAAACAGTGTGATGCACAAAATATCGCTAGTGTAAACTGCGCAAAACAGTGCGATGCGCAAGAAAGCGTAAGTGATAAACTGCACAAAACAGTGCGACGCGCAACACAGCACAAGTGATAAACTGCACAGAACAGTGTGATGCGCAAAACAGCACGATTGTAAACTGCACAAAATAGTGCGATGCACAAAACAGCGCGAGTGAAAACGGCACAAAACAGTGCGATGTGGAAGTAAGCGCGGGTGATAAACTGCACAAACTGTCCGATGCGCAACACAGCGCGAGTGATAAACAGCACAAAACAATGCGATGCGCAAAATAGCGCGAGTGATAAACTGCACAAAACAGTGCGATACGCAAAAAAACGCGAGTGTAAACTGCACAAAACAGTGCGATGCGCAAAAGAGTGCGAGTGTAAACTGCACAGAACAAGGCGGTGCACAAAACGGCGCGAGTCATAAACTGCACAAAACAGTGCGATGCGCAAAACCGTGCGAGTGATAAACTCCACAAAACAATGCGATGCGCAAAAAAGCGAGAGTGTAAGTAGCACAAAACAGTGCGATGCACAAAATAGCCCAAGTCTAAACTGCCCAAAACAATGCGATGTGCAAAATAGCACGAGTGTAAACTGCACCAAACAGTGCGATGCGCAAAATAGCAGGGGTGTAAACAGCACAAAACAATGCGATGCGCAAAATAGCGCGAGTGATAAACTACACAAAACAGTGCGATGCGGAAGTAAGCGCGAGTGATAAACTGCACAAAGCAGTGCGATGCGCAACACATCGCGACTGATAAACAGCACAAAATAGTGCGATGCGCAAAATAGCACGAGTGATAAACTACACAAAACAGTGCGATAGACAAAAAAGCGCGAGTGTAAACCGCACAAAACAGTGCGATGCGCAAAAAGGTGCGAGTGTAAACTACACAAAACAGTGCAATGCACAAAACAGCGCGAGTGATAATCTGCACAAAACAGTGCGATGCGCAAAACAGCGCGAGTGAAAAACTCCACCACACAGTGCGATGCGCAACACAGGGCAAGTGTACACTGCACAAAACAGTGCGGTGTGCAAAATAGCGCGAGTGTAAAGTCCACAAAACAGTGCGATGCGCAAAATAGCGCGAGTGTAAACTGCACAAAACAGTGCGATGCACAAAATAGCACGAGTGCAAACAGCACAAAACAATGCGATGCGCAAAATAGTGCGAGTGATAAACTTCAGAAAGCTGTGCGTTGCACAAGAACGCGCGAGTGATAAACTGCACAAAACAGTGCGACGCGCAACACAGCGCGAGTGATAAACTGCACAAAAAAGTACAATGCGCAAAACAGCGCGAGTGAAACTGCACAAAACAGCGCTATGCGCAAAACAACGTGAGTGATAAACTGCACAAAACAGTGCGATGTGCAAAATAACGCTTGTGTAAATTGCACAAAACAGCGCGATGCGCAACATAATGCGAGTGTAAACTTCACAAAACAGCGCGATGCGCAAAATAGCGCGGGTGATAAACTGCACGAAATAGTGCGATGCGGAACTAAGCGCGAGTGATAAACAGCACAAAGCTGTGCGATGCGCAACACAACGCGAGTGATAAACAGCACAAAACAGTGCGATGCGCAAAATAGCGTGAGTGATAAACTGCACAAAACAGTGCGATATGCAAAAAAGCGCGAGTGTAAACTGCACAAAACAGTGCGATGCGCAAAAGAGTGCGAGTGTAAACTGCACAGAACAGTGCGATGCACAAAACAGCGCGAGTGATAAACTGCACAAAACAGTGCGATGCGCAAAACAGCGCGAGTGATAAACTCCACAAAACAGTGCGATGCGCAAAAAGCCGCGAGTGTAAATTGCAAAAAACAGTGCGACGCGAAAAATTGCCCAAGTCTAAACGGCAAAAAATAGACCGATGTGCAAAATAGCGTGAGTGTAAACTGCACCAAACATTGCGATGCACAAGATATCGCGAGTGTAAACTGCGCAAAACAGTGCGATACGCAAAATAGCCCGAGTGATAAACTGCACAAAACAGTGCGTTGCGCAAGAAAGCGCGAGTGATAAACTGCACAAAACAGTGCGACGCGCAACACAGCGCGAGTGATAAACTGCACAGAACAGTGCGATGCGCAAAACAGCGCGAGTGTAAACTGCATAAAACAGTGCGATGCGCAAAACAGCGCGTGTGAAAACTGCACAAAACAGTGCAATGCGGAAGTAAACGCGAGTGATAAACTGCACAAACTGTGCGATGCGCAACACAGCGCGAGTGATAAACAGCACAAAACAGTGCGATGCGCAAAATAGCGCGAGTGATAAACTGCACAAAACAGTGCGATGCGCAAAAAAGTGCGAGTGTAAACAGCACAAAACAGTGCGATGCGCAAAAGAGTGCGAGTGTAAACTACACAGAACAAGGCGATGCACAAAATGGCGCGAGTGATAAACTGCACAAAACAGTGCGATGCGCAAAACAGTGCGATGCGCAAAATCGTGTGAGTGATAAACTCCACAAAACAATGCGATGCGCAAAAAAGCGCGAATGTAAATAGCACAAAACAGTGCGATGCACAAAATAGCCTAAGTCTAAACTGCCCAAAACAATGCGATGCGCAAAATAGCGCGAGTGTAAACTGCACCAAACAGTGCGATGCGCAAAATAGCACGGGTGTAAACAGCACAAAACAATGCGATACGCAAAATAGCGCGAGTGATAAACTACACAAAACAGTGCGATGCGAAAGTAAGCGCGAGTGATAAACTGCACAAAGCAGTGCGATGCGCAACACATCGCGAGTGATAAACAGCACAAAATAGTGCGATGCGCAAAATAGCACGAGTGATAAACTGCACAAAACAGTGCGATACGCAAAAAAGCGCGAGTGTAAAACGCACAAAACAGTGCGATGCGCAAAAAGGTGCGAGTGTAAACTGCAGAAAACAGTGCGATGCACAAAACAGCGCGAGTGATAATCTGCACAAAACAGTGCGATGCGCAAAACAGCGCGAGTGATAAACTCCACCAAACAGTGCGATGCGCAACACAGGGCAAGTGTAAACTGCACAAAACAGTGCGGGACGCAAAATAGCGCGAGTGTAAAGTCCACAAAACAGTGTGATGCGCAAAATAGCGCGAGTGTAAACTGCACAAAACAGTGCGATGCGCAAAATAGCTCGAGTGATAAACTTCAGAAAGCTGTACGTTGCAGAAGAACACGCGAGTGATAAACTGCACAAAACAGCGCGAGTGATAAACTGCACAAAAAAGTGCGGTGCACAAAACAGCGCGAGTGAAACTGCACAAAACAGCGCGATGCGCAAAACAGCGTGAGTGATAAACTGCACAAAATAGTGCGATGTGCAAAATAACGCTTGTGTAAATTGCACAAAACAGTGCGATGCGCAACATAATGCGAGTGTAAACTTCACAAAACAGTGCGATGCGCAAAATAGCGCGGGTGATAAACTGCACAAAATAGTGCGATGCGGAACTAAGCGCGAGTGATAAACTGCACAAAGTTGTGCGATGCACAACACAGCGCGAGTGATAAACAGCACAAAACAATGCGATGTGCTAGATAGCGCGAGTGATAAACTGCACAAAACAGTGCGATACGCAAAAAAGTGCGAGTGTAAACTTCACAAAACAGTGCGATGCGCAAAATAGTGCAAGTGTAAACTGCACAGAACAGTGCGATGCACAAAACAGCGCGAGTGATAAACTGCACAAAACAGTGCGATGCGCAAAATAGCGCGAGTGATAAACTCCACAAAACAGTGCGATGCGCAAAAAAGCGTGAGTGTAAATTGCAAAAAACAGTGCGACGCGAAAAATAGCCCAAGTCTAAACTGCAAAAGACAGAGCGATGTGCAAAATAGCGCGAGTGTAAACTGCACCAAACAGTGCGATGCACAAGATATCGCGAGTGTAAACTGCGCAAAACAGTGCGATGCGCAAAATAGTCCGAGTGATAAAATGCACAAAACAGTGCGTTGCGCAAGAAAGCGCGAGTGATAAACTGCACAAAACAGTGCGACGCGCAACACAGCGCGAGTGATAAACTGCACAGAACAGTGCGATGCGCAAAACAGCGCGAGTGTAAACTGCACAAAACAGTGCGATGCGCAAAACAGGGCGAGTGAAAACTGCACAAAACAGTGCGATGCGGAAGTAAGCGCAGGTGATAAACTGCACAAACTGTGCGATGCGCAACACAGTGCGAGTGATAAATAGCACAAAACAGTGCGATGCGCAAAATAGTGCGAGTGATAAACTGCACAAAACAGTGCGATACGCAAAAAAGCGCCAGTGTAAAGTGCACAAAACAGTGCGATGCGCAAAAGAGTGCGAGTGTAAAATGCACAGAACAAGGCGATGCACAAAACGGCGCGAGTCATAAACTGCACAAAACAGTGCGATGCGCAAAACAATGTGATGCGCCAAACCGTGCGAGTGATAAACTCCACAAAACAATGCGATGCGCAGAAAAGCGCGAGTGTAAATAGCACAAAACAGTGCGATGCACAAAATAGCAAGTCTAAACTGCCCAAAACAATGCGATGCACAAAATAGCGCGAGTGTAAACTGCACCAAACAGTGCGATGCGCAAAATAGCACGGGTGTAAACAGCACAAAACAATGCGATGCGCAAAATAGCGCGAGTGATAAACTACACAAAACAGTGCGATGCGAAAGTAAGTGCGAGTGATAAACTGCACAAACCAGTGCGATGCGCAACACATCGCGAGTGATAAACAGCACAAAATAGTGCGGTGCGCAAAATAGCACGAGTGATAAACTGCACAAAACAGTGCGATACGCAAAAAAGCGCGAGTGTAAACCGCACAAAACAGTGCGATGCGCAAAAAGCTGCGAGTGTAAACTACACAAAACAGTGCGATGCACAAAACAGCGCGAGTGATAATCTGCACAAAACAGTGCGATGCGCAAAACAGCGCGAGTGATAAACTCCACCAAACAGTGCGATGCGCAACACAGGGCAAGTGTAAACTGCACAAAACAGTGCGGTGCGCAACATAGTGCGAGTGTAAAGTCCACAAAACAGTGCGATGCGCAAAATAGCGCGAGTGTAAACTGCACAAAATAGTGCGATGCACAAAATAGCACGAGTGTAAACAGCACAAAACAATGCGATGCGGAAAATAACGCGAGTGATAAACTTCAGAAAGCTGTGCGTTGCACAAGAACGCGCGAGTGATAAATGCAAAAAACAGTGCGACGCGCAACACCGCGCGAGTGATAAACTGCACAAAAAAGTGCGATGCGCAAAACAGCGCGAGTGAAACTGCACAAAACAGCGCGATGCGCAAAACAGCGTGAATGATCAACTGCACAAAACAGTGCGATGTGCAAAATAACGCTTGTGTAAATTGCACAAAACATTGCGATGCGGAACATAATGCGAGTGTAAACTTCACAAAATAGTGCGATGCGCAAAATAGCGCGGGTGATCAACTGCACAAAATAGTGCGATGCGGAACTAAGCGCGAGTGATAAACTGCACAAAGCTGTGCGATGCGCAACACAGCGCGAGTGATAAACAGCACAAAACAGTGCGATGCGCAAAATAGCGCGAGTAATAAACTGCACAAAACAGTGCGATACGCAAAAAAGCGCGAGTGTAAACTGCACAAAACAGTGCGATGCACAAAAGAGTGGGAGTGTAAACTGCACAGAACGGTGCGATGCACAAAACAGCGCGAGTGATAAACTGCACAAAACAGTGCGATGCGCAAAACAGCGCGAGTGATAAACTCCACAAAACAGTGCGATGTGCAAAAAGCCGCGAGTGTAAATTGCAAAAAACAGTGCGACGCGAAAAATTGCCCAAGTCTAAACGGCAAAAAATAGACCGATGTGCAAAATAGCGTGAGTGTAAACTGCACCAAACATTGCGATGCACAAGATATCGCGAGTGTAAACTGCGCAAAACAGTGCGATACGCAAGAAAGCGCGAGTGATAAACTGCACAAAACAGTGCGTTGCGCAAGAAAGCGCGAGTGATAAACTGCACAAAACAGTGCGACGCGCAACACAGCGCGAGTGATAAACTGCACAGAACAGTGCGATGCGCAAAACAGCGCGAGTGTAAACTGCATAAAACAGTGCGATGCGCAAAACAGCGCGTGTGAAAACTGCACAAAACAGTGCAATGCGGAAGTAAACGCGGGTGATAAACTGCACAAACTGTGCGATGCGCAACACAGCGCGAGTGATAAACAGCACAAAACAGTGCGATGCGCAAAATAGCGCGAGTGATAAACTGCACAAAACAGTGCGATGCGCAAAAAAGTGCGAGTGTAAACAGCACAAAACAGTGCGATGCGCAAAAGAGTGCGAGTGTAAACTACACAGAACAAGGCGATGCACAAAATGGCGCGAGTGATAAACTGCACAAAACAGTGCGATGCGCAAAACAGTGCGATGCGCAAAATCGTGCGAGTGATAAACTCCACAAAACAATGCGATGCGCAAAAAAGCGCGAATGTAAATAGCACAAAACAGTGCGATGCACAAAATAGCCCAAGTCTAAACTGCCCAAAACAATGCGATGCGCAAAATAGCGCGAGTGTAAACTGCACCAAACAGTGCGATGCGCAAAATAGCACGGGTGTAAACAGCACAAAACAATGCGATACGCAAAATAGCGCGAGTGATAAACTACACAAAACAGTGCGATGCGAAAGTAAGCGCGAGTGATAAACTGCACAAAGCAGTGCGATGCGCAACACATCGCGAGTGATAAACAGCACAAAATAGTGCGATGCGCAAAATAGCACGAGTGATAAACTGCACAAAACAGTGCGATACGCAAAAAAGCGCGAGTGTAAAACGCACAAAACAGTGCGATGCGCAAAAAGGTGCGAGTGTAAACTGCAGAAAACAGTGCGATGCACAAAACAGCGCGAGTGATAATCTGCACAAAACAGTGCGATGCGCAAAACAGCGCGAGTGATAAACTCCACCAAACAGTGCAATGCGCAACACAGGGCAAGTGTAAACTGCACAAAACAGTGCGGGGCGCAAAATAGCGCGAATGTAAAGTCCACAAAACAGTGTGATGCGCAAAATAGCGCGAGTGTAAACTGCACAAAACAGTGCGATGCGCAAAATAGCTCAAGTGATAAACTTCAGAAAGCTGTACGTTGCAGAAGAACACGCGAGTGATAAACTGCACAAAACAGCGCGAGTGATAAACTGCACAAAAAAGTGCGGTGCACAAAACAGCGCGAGTGAAACTGCACAAAACAGCGCGATGCGCAAAACAGCGTGAGTGATAAACTGCACAAAATAGTGCGATGTGCAAAATAACGCTTGTGTAAATTGCACAAAACAGTGCGATGCGCAACATAATGCGAGTGTAAACTTCACAAAACAGTGCGATGCGCAAAATAGCGCGGGTGATAAACTGCACAAAATAGTGCGATGCGGAACTAAGCGCGAGTGATAAACTGCACAAAGTTGTGCGATGCACAACACAACGCGAGTGATAAACAGCACAAAACAATGCGATGTGCAAGATAGCGCGAGTGATAAACTGCACAAAACAGTGCGATACGCAAAAAAGTGCGAGTGTAAACTGCACAAAACAGTGCGATGCGCAAAATAGTGCAAGTGTAAACTGCACAGAACAGTGCGATGCACAAAACAGCGCGAGTGATAAACTGCACAAAACAGTGCGATGCGCAAAATAGCGCGAGTGATAAACTCCACAAAACAGTGCGATGCGCAAAAAAGCGTGAGTGTAAATTGCAAAAAACAGTGCGACGCGAAAAATAGCCCAAGTCTAAACTGCAAAAGACAGAGCGATGTGCAAAATAGCGCGAGTGTAAACTGCACCAAACAGTGCGATGCACAAGATATCGCGAGTGTAAACTGCGCAAAACAGTGCGATGCGCAAAATAGTCCGAGTGATAAAATGCACAAAACAGTGCGTTGCGCAAGAAAGCGCGAGTGATAAACTGCACAAAACAGTGCGACGCGCAACACAGTGCGAGTGATAAACTGCACAGAACAGTGCGATGCGCAAAACAGCGCGAGTGTAAACTGCACAAAACAGTGCGATGCGCAAAACAGCGCGAGTGAAAACTGCACAAAACAGTGCGATGCGGAAGTAAGCGCAGGTGATAAACTGCACAAACTGTGCGATGCGCAACACAGCGCGAGTGATAAATAGCACAAAACAGTGCGATGCGCAAAATAGTGCGAGTGATAAACTGCACAAAACAGTGCGATACGCAAAAAAGCGCCAGTGTAAAGTGCACAAAACAGTGCGATGCGCAAAAGAGTGCGAGTGTAAAATGCACAGAACAAGGCGATGCACAAAACGGCGCGAGTCATAAACTGCACAAAACAGTGCGATGCGCAAAACAATGTGATGCGCCAAACCGTGCGAGTGATAAACTCCACAAAACAATGCGATGCGCAGAAAAGCGCGAGTGTAAATAGCACAAAACAGTGCGATGCACAAAATAGCCCAAGTCTAAACTGCCCAAAACAATGCGATGCACAAAATAGCGCGAGTGTAAACTGCACCAAACAGTGCGATGCGCAAAATAGCACGGGTGTAAACAGCACAAAACAATGCGATGCGCAAAATAGCGCGAGTGATAAACTACACAAAACAGTGCGATGCGAAAGTAAGTGCGAGTGATAAACTGCACAAACCAGTGCGATGCGCAACACATCGCGAGTGATAAACAGCACAAAATAGTGCGGTGCGCAAAATAGCACGAGTGATAAACTGCACAAAACAGTGCGATACGCAAAAAAGCGCGAGTGTAAACCGCACAAAACAGTGCGATGCGCAAAAAGCTGCGAGTGTAAACTACACAAAACAGTGCGATGCACAAAACAGCGCGAGTGATAATCTGCACAAAACAGTGCGATGCGCAAAACAGCGCGAGTGATAAACTCCACCAAACAGTGCGATGCGCAACACAGGGCAAGTGTAAACTGCACAAAACAGTGCGGTGCGCAACATAGTGCGAGTGTAAAGTCCACAAAACAGTGCGATGCGCAAAATAGCGCGAGTGTAAACTGCACAAAATAGTGCGATGCACAAAATAGCACGAGTGTAAACAGCACAAAACAATGCGATGCGGAAAATAACGCGAGTGATAAACTTCAGAAAGCTGTGCGTTGCACAAGAACGCGCGAGTGATAAATGCAAAAAACAGTGCGACGCGCAACACCGCGCGAGTGATAAACTGCACAAAAAAGTGCGATGCGCAAAACAGCGCGAGTGAAACTGCACAAAACAGCGCGATGCGCAAAACAGCGTGAATGATCAACTGCACAAAACAGTGCGATGTGCAAAATAACGCTTGTGTAAATTGCACAAAACATTGCGATGCGGAACATAATGCGAGTGTAAACTTCACAAAATAGTGCGATGCGCAAAATAGCGCGGGTGATCAACTGCACAAAATAGTGCGATGCGGAACTAAGCGCGAGTGATAAACTGCACAAAGCTGTGCGATGC
Source organism: Camellia granthamiana (assembly GCA_036172215.1). Taxonomy (NCBI): domain Eukaryota; kingdom Viridiplantae; phylum Streptophyta; class Magnoliopsida; order Ericales; family Theaceae; genus Camellia; species Camellia granthamiana. The sequence continues at coordinate 341,077 of CM069913.1, forward strand.
GCAACACAGCGCGAGTGATAAACAGCACAAAACAGTGCGATGCGCAAAATAGCGCGAGTAATAAACTGCACAAAACAGTGCGATACGCAAAAAAGCGCGAGTGTAAACTGCACAAAACAGTGCGATGCACAAAAGAGTGGGAGTGTAAACTGCACAGAACGGTGCGATGCACAAAACAGCGCGAGTGATAAACTGCACAAAACAGTGCGATGCGCAAAACAGCGCGAGTGATAAACTCCACAAAACAGTGCGATGTGCAAAAAGCCGCGAGTGTAAATTGCAAAAAACAGTGCGACGCGAAAAATTGCCCAAGTCTAAACGGCAAAAAATAGACCGATGTGCAAAATAGCGTGAGTGTAAACTGCACCAAACATTGCGATGCACAAGATATCGCGAGTGTAAACTGCGCAAAACAGTGCGATACGCAAGAAAGCGCGAGTGATAAACTGCACAAAACAGTGCGTTGCGCAAGAAAGCGCGAGTGATAAACTGCACAAAACAGTGCGACGCGCAACACAGCGCGAGTGATAAACTGCACAGAACAGTGCGATGCGCAAAACAGCGCGAGTGTAAACTGCATAAAACAGTGCGATGCGCAAAACAGCGCGTGTGAAAACTGCACAAAACAGTGCAATGCGGAAGTAAACGCGGGTGATAAACTGCACAAACTGTGCGATGCGCAACACAGCGCGAGTGATAAACAGCACAAAACAGTGCGATGCGCAAAATAGCGCGAGTGATAAACTGCACAAAACAGTGCGATGCGCAAAAAAGTGCGAGTGTAAACAGCACAAAACAGTGCGATGCGCAAAAGAGTGCGAGTGTAAACTACACAGAACAAGGCGATGCACAAAATGGCGCGAGTGATAAACTGCACAAAACAGTGCGATGCGCAAAACAGTGCGATGCGCAAAATCGTGCGAGTGATAAACTCCACAAAACAATGCGATGCGCAAAAAAGCGCGAATGTAAATAGCACAAAACAGTGCGATGCACAAAATAGCCCAAGTCTAAACTGCCCAAAACAATGCGATGCGCAAAATAGCGCGAGTGTAAACTGCACCAAACAGTGCGATGCGCAAAATAGCACGGGTGTAAACAGCACAAAACAATGCGATACGCAAAATAGCGCGAGTGATAAACTACACAAAACAGTGCGATGCGAAAGTAAGCGCGAGTGATAAACTGCACAAAGCAGTGCGATGCGCAACACATCGCGAGTGATAAACAGCACAAAATAGTGCGATGCGCAAAATAGCACGAGTGATAAACTGCACAAAACAGTGCGATACGCAAAAAAGCGCGAGTGTAAAACGCACAAAACAGTGCGATGCGCAAAAAGGTGCGAGTGTAAACTGCAGAAAACAGTGCGATGCACAAAACAGCGCGAGTGATAATCTGCACAAAACAGTGCGATGCGCAAAACAGCGCGAGTGATAAACTCCACCAAACAGTGCAATGCGCAACACAGGGCAAGTGTAAACTGCACAAAACAGTGCGGGGCGCAAAATAGCGCGAATGTAAAGTCCACAAAACAGTGTGATGCGCAAAATAGCGCGAGTGTAAACTGCACAAAACAGTGCGATGCGCAAAATAGCTCAAGTGATAAACTTCAGAAAGCTGTACGTTGCAGAAGAACACGCGAGTGATAAACTGCACAAAACAGCGCGAGTGATAAACTGCACAAAAAAGTGCGGTGCACAAAACAGCGCGAGTGAAACTGCACAAAACAGCGCGATGCGCAAAACAGCGTGAGTGATAAACTGCACAAAATAGTGCGATGTGCAAAATAACGCTTGTGTAAATTGCACAAAACAGTGCGATGCGCAACATAATGCGAGTGTAAACTTCACAAAACAGTGCGATGCGCAAAATAGCGCGGGTGATAAACTGCACAAAATAGTGCGATGCGGAACTAAGCGCGAGTGATAAACTGCACAAAGTTGTGCGATGCACAACACAACGCGAGTGATAAACAGCACAAAACAATGCGATGTGCAAGATAGCGCGAGTGATAAACTGCACAAAACAGTGCGATACGCAAAAAAGTGCGAGTGTAAACTGCACAAAACAGTGCGATGCGCAAAATAGTGCAAGTGTAAACTGCACAGAACAGTGCGATGCACAAAACAGCGCGAGTGATAAACTGCACAAAACAGTGCGATGCGCAAAATAGCGCGAGTGATAAACTCCACAAAACAGTGCGATGCGCAAAAAAGCGTGAGTGTAAATTGCAAAAAACAGTGCGACGCGAAAAATAGCCCAAGTCTAAACTGCAAAAGACAGAGCGATGTGCAAAATAGCGCGAGTGTAAACTGCACCAAACAGTGCGATGCACAAGATATCGCGAGTGTAAACTGCGCAAAACAGTGCGATGCGCAAAATAGTCCGAGTGATAAAATGCACAAAACAGTGCGTTGCGCAAGAAAGCGCGAGTGATAAACTGCACAAAACAGTGCGACGCGCAACACAGTGCGAGTGATAAACTGCACAGAACAGTGCGATGCGCAAAACAGCGCGAGTGTAAACTGCACAAAACAGTGCGATGCGCAAAACAGCGCGAGTGAAAACTGCACAAAACAGTGCGATGCGGAAGTAAGCGCAGGTGATAAACTGCACAAACTGTGCGATGCGCAACACAGCGCGAGTGATAAATAGCACAAAACAGTGCGATGCGCAAAATAGTGCGAGTGATAAACTGCACAAAACAGTGCGATACGCAAAAAAGCGCCAGTGTAAAGTGCACAAAACAGTGCGATGCGCAAAAGAGTGCGAGTGTAAAATGCACAGAACAAGGCGATGCACAAAACGGCGCGAGTCATAAACTGCACAAAACAGTGCGATGCGCAAAACAATGTGATGCGCCAAACCGTGCGAGTGATAAACTCCACAAAACAATGCGATGCGCAGAAAAGCGCGAGTGTAAATAGCACAAAACAGTGCGATGCACAAAATAGCCCAAGTCTAAACTGCCCAAAACAATGCGATGCACAAAATAGCGCGAGTGTAAACTGCACCAAACAGTGCGATGCGCAAAATAGCACGGGTGTAAACAGCACAAAACAATGCGATGCGCAAAATAGCGCGAGTGATAAACTACACAAAACAGTGCGATGCGAAAGTAAGTGCGAGTGATAAACTGCACAAACCAGTGCGATGCGCAACACATCGCGAGTGATAAACAGCACAAAATAGTGCGGTGCGCAAAATAGCACGAGTGATAAACTGCACAAAACAGTGCGATACGCAAAAAAGCGCGAGTGTAAACCGCACAAAACAGTGCGATGCGCAAAAAGCTGCGAGTGTAAACTACACAAAACAGTGCGATGCACAAAACAGCGCGAGTGATAATCTGCACAAAACAGTGCGATGCGCAAAACAGCGCGAGTGATAAACTCCACCAAACAGTGCGATGCGCAACACAGGGCAAGTGTAAACTGCACAAAACAGTGCGGTGCGCAAAATAGTGCGAGTGTAAAGTCCACAAAACAGTGCGATGCGCAAAATAGCGCGAGTGTAAACTGCACAAAACAGTGCGATGCACAAAATAGCACGAGTGTAAACAGCACAAAACAATGCGATGCGGAAAATAACGCGAGTGATAAACTTCAGAAAGCTGTGCGTTGCACAAGAACGCGCGAGTGATAAATGCACAAAACAGTGCGACGCGCAACACCGCGCGAGTGATAAACTGCACAAAAAAGTGCGATGCGCAAAACAGCGCGAGTGAAACTGCGCAAAACAGCGCGATGCGCAAAACAGCGTGAGTGATCAACTGCACAAAACAGTGCGATGTGCAAAATAACGCTTGTGTAAATTGCACAAAACATTGCGATGCGGAACATAATGCGAGTGTAAACTTCACAAAACAGTGCGATGCGCAAAATAGCGCGGGTGATAAACTGCACAAAATAGTGCGATGCGGAACTAAGCGCGAGTGATAAACTGCACAAAGCTGTGCGATGCGTAACACAGCGCGAGTGATAAACAGCACAAAACAGTGCGATGCGCAAAATAGCGCGAGTAATAAACTGCACAAAACAGTGCGATACGCAAAAAAGCGCGAGTGTAAACTGCACAAAACAGTGCGATGCGCAAAAGAGTGGGAGTGTAAACTGCACAGAACGGTGCGATGCACAAAACAGCGCGAGTGATAAACTGCACAAAACAGTGCGATGCGCAAAACAGCGCGAGTGATAAACTCCACAAAACAGTGCGATGCGCAAAAAAGCGCGAGTGTAAATTGCAAAAAACAGTGCGACGCGAAAAATTGCCCAAGTCTAAACGGCAAAAAATAGACCGATGTGCAAAATAGCGTGAGTGTAAACTGCACCAAACATTGCGATGCACAAGATATCGCGAGTGTAAACTGCGCAAAACAGTGCGATACGCAAAATAGCCCGAGTGATAAACTGCACAAAACAGTGCGTTGCGCAAGAAAGCGCGAGTGATAAACTGCACAAAACAGTGCGACGCGCAACACAGCGCGAGTGATAAACTGCACAAAGCAGTGCGATGCGCAAAACAGCGCGAGTGAAAACTGCACAAAATAGTGCGATGTGGAAGTAAGCGCGGGTGATAAACTGCACAAACTGTGCGATGCGCAACACAGTGCGAGTGATAAACAGCACAAAACAGTGGAAAGCGCAAAATAGCGCGAGTGATAAACTGCACAGAACAGTGCGATACGCAAAAAAGCGCGAGTGTAAACTGCACAAAACAGTGCGATGCGCAAAAGAGTGCGAGTGTAAACTGCACAGAACAGGGCGATGCACAAAACGGCGCGAGTGATAAACTGCACAAAACAGTGCGAGTGATAAACTCCACAAAACAATGTGATGCGCAAAAAAGCGCGAGTGTAAATAGCACAAAACAGTGCGATGTGCAAAATAGCCCAAGTCCAAACTGCCCAAAACAGTGCGATGCACAAAATAGCGCGAGTGTAAACTGCACCAAATAGTGCGATGTGCAAAATATTGCGAGTGTAAACTGCGCAGAATACCCCAAGTGATAAACTGCACAAAATACTGCGTTGCGCAAGAAAGCGCGAGTGATAAACTGCAAAAAATAGTGCGACGCATAACACAGCGCGAGTGATAAACTGCATAGAACAGTGCGATGCGCAAAACAGCATTAGTGTAAACTGCACAAGACAGTGCGATGCGCAAAACAGCGCGAAGTGCGCGAGTGTAAACTGGTCAAAACAGGGCGATGAGCAAAATAGCGGGAGTGAAAACTGCACAAAACAGCACGATGCGCAAAATAGCGCGAGTGTAAACTGGGCAAAACAATGCGATGCGCAAAATAGCGCGAGTGATAAACTGCAAAAAACTGTGCGATGCGCAAGAAAGCGCGAACGATAAACTGCACAAAACAATGCGATGCGCAACACTGCGCGTGTGATCAACTGCACAAAACAGTGCGATGCGCAAAACAGCGCGCGTGTAAACTGCACAAAACAGTGCGATGCGCGAAACAGCGCGAGTGATAAATTGCCCAAAACAGTGAGATGCGCAAAATAGCGCGAGTGTAAACAGCAAAACACAGTGCGATGCGCAACAGAGCGCGAGTGTAAACTGCACAAAACAGTGCGATGCGCAACACAGCACGAGTGTAAACTGCACAAAACAGTGCGATGCGCAAAATAGAGCGAGTGTAAACACCACAAAACAGTGCGATGCGCAAAATAGCGCCAGTGTAAACTGCACAAAACAGTGCGATGCGCAAAATTGCACGGCTGTAAACAGTACAAAACAGTGCGATGCGCAAAATAGAGTGCGAGTGATAAACTGCACAAAACAGTGCGACGCGCAACACAACGCGAGTGATAAACTGCACAAAAAAGCGCGATGCGCAAAACAGCACGAGTGAAAACTGCACAAAACAGTGCGATGCGCAAAACAGCGTGAGTGATAAACTGCACAAAACGGTACGATGCGCAAAATAGCGCGAGTGTAAACTACACAAAACAGTGCGATGCGCAAAATAACGCGTGTGTAAACTGCACAAAACAGTGCGTTGCGCAACATAGTGCGAGTGTAAACTTCACAAAACAGTCCGATGCGCAAAATAGCGCGAGAGATAAACTGCACAAAATAGTGAGATGTGGCAGTCAGCGCAAGTGATAAACTGCACAAAGTTGTGCGATGCGCAACACAGCGCGAGTGATAAAAAGGCACAAAATAGTGCGATGCGCAAAATAGCGCGGGTGATAAACTGCACAAAACAGTGTGATACGCAAAAAAAGCGTGAGTGTAAACTGCACAAAATAGTGCGATGCGCAAAAGAGTGCGAGTGTAAACTGCACAAAATAGTGCGATGCGCAAAACAGCGCGAGTGATAAACTGCACAAAATAGTGCGATGCGCGAAATAGCGCGAGTGATAAACTCCACAAAATAGTGCGATGCGCAAAAAAGCGCGAGTGTAAATTGCACAAAACAGTGCGATGCGCAAAATAGCGCTAGTCTAAACTACACAAAACAGAAGATGCGCAAAATATCGCGAGTGTAAACTGTACCAAACAGTGCGATACGCAAAATAGCTAGAGTGTAAACTGGACAAAACAGTGTGATGCGCAAAATTGCGCGAGTGTAAACTGCATAAAACAGTGCGATGCGCAAAACAGCGCGAGTGTAAACTGCACAAAACAGTGCGATGCGCAAAACAGCGCGAGTGATAAACTGCACAAAACAGTGCGATGCCCAAAATAGCGCGAGTGTAAATTGCACAAAACAGTGAGATGCGCAACATAGCGCGAGTGTAAACTGCACAAAACAATGCGATGCGCAACATAGCACAAGTGTAAATTGCACAAAGCAGTGCGATGCGCAAAATACCGCGAGTGATAAACTGCACAAAACAGTGAGATACGGAAGTAAGCGCAAGTGATAAACTGCACAAAGTAGTGCGATGCACAAAATAGAGCGAGTGTAAACTGGACAAAATACTGCGATGCGCAAAATAGCGCGAGTGTAAACTGCACAAAACAGTGCGATGCGCAAAACAGTGCGAGTGATAAACTGCACAAAACAGTACGATGCGCAAAACAACGCGAGTGATAAACTGCACAAAACAATGCGATGCGCAAAAAAGCGTGAGTGTAAACTGCACAAAACAGTGCGATGCGCAAAATAGCGCAAAATACCGCAAGTGTAAACTGCAAAAAACAGTGTGATGCGCAAAATAACGCGAGTGTAAACTGCACAAAACAGTGCGATGCGCAAAATAGTACGAGTGTAAACAGCAGAAAACTGTGCGATGCGCAAAATAGCGCGAGTGATAAACTTCACAAAACAGTGCGTTGCGCAAGAAAGCGCGAGTGATAAACTGCACAAAACTGTGCGACGCGCAACACAGCACCAGTGATAAACTGCACAAAACAGTGCGATGCGCAAAATAGCGTGAATGTAAACTGCACAAAACAGTGCGATGCGCAAAATAGTGCGAGGGATAAACTGCAGAAAACCGTGCGATGCGCAAGAAAGGGCGAGCGATAAACTGCACAAAACTGTGCGATGCGCAACACAACGCGAGTGATAAACTGCACAAAATAATGCGATGCGCAAAACAGCGCGAGTGATAAACTGCACAAAACAGTGCGATGTGCAAAACAACGCGAGTGATAAACTGCACAAAATAGTGCGATGCGCAAAATAGCGCGAGTAATAAACTTCACAAAACAGTGCGTTGCGCAAGAACACGTGAGTGATAAACTGCACAAAACAGTGCGATGCGCAACACAGCGCGAGTGATAAACTACACAAAAAAGTGCGATGCGTAAAACAGCACGAGTGAAAACTGCACAAAACAGTGGGATACGCAAAACAGCGTGAGTGATAAACTGCACAAAACGGTGCGATGCGCAAAATAGCACGAGTGTAAACTGCACAAAACAGTGCGATGCGCAAAATAACGCGTGTGTAAACTGCTGAAAACAGTGCGATGCACAACATAGTGCGAGTGTAAACTTCACAAAACAGTGCGATGAGCAAAATAGCGCGAGTGATAAACTGCACAAAACAGTGCGGCGCGGAAGTAAGCGCGAGTGATAAACTGCACAAAGCTGTGCGATGCGCAACACAGCGCGAGTGATAAACAACACAAAATAGTGCAATGCGCAAAATAGCACGAGTGATAAACTGCACAAAACAGTACGATACGCAAAAAAGCGCGAGTGTAAACTGCACAAAACAGTGCGATGCGGAAAAGGGTGCGTGTGTAAACTGCACAAAACAGTGCGATGTGCAAAACAGCGCAAGTGATAAACTCCTCCAAACAGTGCGATGCACAACACAGTGCGAGTGTAAACTGCACAAAACAGTGCGATGCGCAAAATAGTGCGAGTGTAAAGTCCACAAAACAGTGTGATGCGCAAAATAGCGCGAGTGTATACTGCACAAAACAGTGCGATGCGCAAAATAGCGCGAGTGATAAACTTCAGAAAACAATGCGTTGCACAAGAACGCGCTAGTGATAAACTGCACAAAACAGTGCGACGCGCAACACAGCGCGAGTGATAAACTGCACAAAAAAGTGCGACGCGCAAAACAGCGCGAGTGAAAACTGCACAAAATAGTGCGATGCGCAAAACAACGTGAGTGATAAACTGCACAAAACAGTGCGATGCGCAAAATAACGCGTGTGTAAACTGCACAAAACAGTGCGATGCGCAACATAGTGTGAGTGTAAACTTCACAAAACAGTGCGATGCGCAAAATAGCGCGAGTGATAAACTGCACAAAATAGTGCGATGCGGAAGTAAGCGCGAGTGATAAACTGCACAAAGCTGTGCGATGCGCAACACAGTGCGAGTGATAAACAGCACAATACAATGCGATGCGCAAAATAGCGCGAGTGATAAACTGCGCAAAATAGCGCGAGTGATAAACTGCACAAAGCTGTGCGATGCGCAACACAGTGCAAGTGATAAACAGCACAATACAGTGCGATGCGCAAAATAGCGCGAGTGATAAACTGCACAAAACAGTGCGATGCACAAAAGACTGCGAGTGTAAACTGCACAAAACAGTGGGATGTGATAAACAACGCGAGTGAAAAACTGAACAAAACAGCGCGATGCGCAAAACAGCGCGAGTGATAAACTCCGGAAAACAGTGCGATGCGCAAAAAAGCGCGAGTGTAAATTGCACAAAACAGTGCGATGCGCAAAATAGCGCGAGTGTAAACTGCACCAAACAGTGCGATGCCCAAAATAGCGCGAGTGTAAACTGTGCAAAACAGTGCGATGCGCAAAATAGCCCTAGTGATAAACTACACAAAACAGTGCGTTGCGCAAGAAAGCGCGAGTGATAAACTGCACAAAACAATGCGACGCGTAACACAGCGCCAGTGATAAAGTGCACAGAATAGTGCGATGCGCAAAACAGCCCGAGTGTAAACTGCACAAAACAGTGCGATGCGCAAAACAACGCGAGTGTGCGAGTGTAAACTGCACAAAACAATGCGATGCACAAAATAGCGGGAGTGTAAACTGTACAAAACAGCGCGATGCGAAAAATAGCGCGAGTGTAAACTGCACAAAACAATGCCATGCGCAAAATAGCGCGAGTGTAAATTGGACAAAACAGTGCGATGCGCAAAATGGCGCGAGTAATAAACTGCAAAAAACAGTGCGATGCGCAACTGGCCAAAAATCCAGGCCCCGAGCCGAGTCAATTTTGCCGCAGCCACTCTACTCTAGCCGTTCATTTAGGAATAAACGGCTATCACGTATGGGTCGACCCTGCCTATAAACCGACATATCACTGGACACTTAACAGATACTCGGACCGACCAACGTTTATACATTCATTCAAACATGTATACAATAAAACGAAACACGTACATGCCGAATACGAACTGCAATGAAATATTTATAATAGAACATTTTTATTCAATCAAACAAACAATAAATTACATAGTTTTGAACGTGATCTGCGTTTTAACCTTACAATAGGTATACTTATACGGCGTCACCCTCATCCTCACTCTTCTTGACTTTAAAAGCGGAAAATGGAAAATGTTTACTGTGGTAGAGTGGCGATGCTGAATCAATGCCCGACGCTCGAATAGCTTCCGTGGCTTGATATGCCTTGATCCAGCCATGCCTAAATCCACAATTTTCACATCGGCAAACTTTTTCGGCAAGTTTCTCCTTGGTCTTTTCGATTCCAACTTTTCGACCTTCATGAAAACCTTTTTCATAGGCCCTCCCCTTCGCGGTCTCCATTGCGAACATACTCACCGTCTCACGATCGGCGAGCGCGGTACTGATGAGCCGACTAGTAACCCTTTCTTCCATGATTGGGTTTCCCTGCCCGGCGGGTTGTGCCTGAGCCGCCTTGGTCTTCCTTAACTCGCGCTCAGCCGCCTCCGCGTGAGCCTCCAAACTTCGAATACGTTCCTCCTTCTTCTTCATTTCTCGACGGGCAGCGCGCAGCCGCATGCCAATTTCATAGGCAGTGTACAGCCCCTTCACCGCCCCGTGAACGCCTTCACGAAATACTTCGTAGTCTTGTCAACCTACCATCGATTGCTGAACCTCAGGGGGAAAAATTTGTCGAGCAAACTCGACCGCTACATTTGGGTCTCGAACGATCGAGTCCGCCTCTGTCATGGGTCTATTCCCCACAAATACCGCAAAGCTTAATGGGCACAGATTCGCGTCAGATCCCCTCTCGACTCGAGGTTGAGGAGATCTGCCCTGCGACTACTTGTCCTGCCTGGGCGACCTGCTTCGACATCGAGGAGACTGACGCCTCTCTCGATCCCTGGAACTCCTACTCCCTGTGCGCGAAGGGTCACTACCTCGATTCATGTCTCCACCCAGCTCAGCTAGCGTCCTCGCTTCCCCTCTGCTGTTAAAGAAGAGTCTGTTCGACATTCACACGATACCTTCGAAAGCTGGAGTCAGTTGTTTACTGTGCTCATAAAAGTTGTACCTTTGATCATTTATCCTTTGCAGAGGCAGCACCCTCGAGGCAATCTCATTAATTGTGAAAACCTTAATGGCCCGGTGCCGACTGGATCATGCACCGCCTGGGGCAAGGGCAGATAGATTTATCAATCTATTCGGCTCAAATGCCCCAGCCGGCCTATGAATCGACTTCAAAGCTCCTGAGTTCGTCTCATCCGGCGCCCGAATGATCATTCACCGCTTGGGGCAAGGGCAGATTAATCAATCTATTCGGCTCAAATGCCCCAGCCGGCCCATGAATCGACTTCAAAGCTCCTGAGTTCGTTTCATCCGGCGCCCGAATGATCATGCACCGCCTGGGGCAAGGGCAGATAGATTAATCAATCTATTCGGCTTAAGTGCCCCAGCCGGCCCATGAATTGACTTCAAAGCTCCTGAGTTCGTCTCATCCGGCACCCGAATGATCATGCACTGCCTGGGGCAAGGGCAGATAGATTAATCAATCTATTCGGCTCAAATGCCCCAGCCGGCCCATGAATTGACTTCAAAGCTCCTGAGTTCATCTCATCCGGCACCCGAATGATCATGCACCGCCTGGGGCAGGGGCAGATAGATTAATCAATCTATTCGGCTTAAGTGCCCCAGCCGGCCCACGAATCGACTTCAAAGCTCCTGAGTTCGTGTCATCCGGCGCCCGAATGATCATGCACTGCCTGGGACAAGGGCAGATTTATCAATATATTTGGCTCAAATGCCCCAGCCGGCCCATGAATCGACTTCAAAGCTCCTGAGTTCGTGTCATCCGGCGCCCGAATAATCATGCACCGCCTGGGGCAAGGGCAGATAGATTAATCAATCTGTTCGGCTTAAGTGCCCCAGCCGGCCCATGAATCGACTTCAAAGCTCCTGAGTTCGTCTCATCTGGCGCCCGAATGATCATGCATCGCCTGGGGCAGCAGCAGATAGATTAATCAATCTATTCGGCTTAAGTGCCTCAGCCGACCTATGAATCGACTTCAAAGCTCCTGAGTTCGTCTCATCCGGGGCCCGAATGATCATGCACCGCCTGGGGCAAGGGCAGATTTATCAATATATTCGGCTCAAATGCCCCAGTCGGCCCATGAATTGACTTCAAAGCTCTTGAGTTCGTCTCATCCGGCGCCCGAATGATCATGCACCGCCTGGGGCAAGGGCAGATTTATCAATATATTCGGCTCAAATGCCCTAGCCGGCCCATGAATCAACTTCAAAGCTCCTGAGTTTGTCTCATCCGGCGCCCGAATGATCATGCAGCGCCTGGGGCAAGGGCAGATACATTAATCAATCTATTCAGATTGAGTGCCCCAGCCGGCCCATGAATCGATTCAGCATAATACCCACGAACTATTCGGCATACGAATGATAAGTCAATATTGCCATGATTTTCAATCGTAGAAAGCTCAACAGAGTAATCATTTTATCAAACGTAGTGAAAGGCAAAAATTCTTCACCAACATAACATCACAAACTGCGCATAAGTAGTAGTGAAACGACAAGATAATTTTCATTAATAAATTGAGCATAGACAGTAACCAATTTACACATGAAAACTACTCGGAACCAACAAAAGTCCTTAAAACAAAAACATACATCAAAAAGGAAAGCATTTCATCAAATTCGAATGACTCCCAGATCAATCCTCGGGGTCAGACTCAAGTGGCTCAACGTCCACCTGCTCATAAGGAATTGGCAAGGCCAATGTAACCCCAGCGGCATCAAGGGCCTTAAGCCACCCATGTTTGAACTGCCGATTCTCAAACTTGGGGACTTCATCTACGTATTCCTCGAAGGCGGCGCCTTTTCCTGCTTCGAATGCAGCAGAAGCCTCAGATTCTGCCTTTTCCTTGGCCGCCTTCAACTCTGCTAACTCAGTCTCCATCTTTTTAAGCGCCTCCTCGGCTAGCCTAAGCGATTCTTTGCTCGCGTTCGCCCTATCTTCGGCATCAGAACGGAGATGATCGACACTCCGAGCCCTTTCTACTTCGGCTTCGGCTCACGTAGTCTCCATTGCGGCTCTCATCATCTCAAACTCGGCCCTGCTCTTTTGATCGCCCACTTCTAACTACAAACGGTCAATCCTCTCAAGGGCATCGTGAAGTCGGCGGCCCAAGTCGGCGATCCTACCGACCGTCTGCAAAACGAGTTGGGATCGTTAGATGCCATAGGCAACCAAAATCAAAACAAGTCAAGTTCACCTACAAAAAGGGCCGACTGTGCAGATAGGGCTACGGCCACCAAATCTGACACGGCATGAAAGGATGCCTTATCAGCTGGTAGGGAGACTGAAGCTGCCAGGCTCAAGGCTACCGCTGGTTCGATAATGATAGATGCGTGAGAGGAAATCGGCGTGTCTCTAATCTTTGGCTAAACAATGAAAGGAACAACCACGTCCGACTCTTCTAAGCGAGGCCTTTTGTCAGCAGGACTATCTTCTCAACCAGCCTCTCCCTCGGCGCTATGCTTCTTGCCCCGCTCTTCCGGAATCAACCGTTCTTCATTGACCGGTTGTTCAACGTCTTTCGCCGTTTTGGCCGCAACAATCTGAGCCGGCTCTTCAATAACAGGTTCGAAAGACTCAATCAAGGCAGGACCAGAATGGGTGGCCTTGGCCTTTTTCCGGGCGGCCATTCGCTCGGCATTTTTCTTTCGAGCCGTCTGCGTGAGGTTTTCCCCAGCCATACCTTCAAAAAAATCACCGGGTAGGTCTCCCAAACTTCCAAAAATATCTCCAGAAGAAAACTCCGCCCGACCTGAAGTGGACGGCGAGGTAGGCTGACTAACTCTGGCTGCCTCAAACGCCGAGTTTAGGGCCTCGTCAACCTCTTCGGCCTCCTCAGCGAACTCTCTGGCTGGTTCGGCGACTACCTCTACCACCAGCTCCACGTCTTGCCCCGAATCAGAAGCTTCGAGACCAACTTGCCTAAGGCTTTTGAAGCTAGAGAAGATAAAAGCCGCAAGTTGTTGATCGCCGGATGGAATCGGAATGTTGTTAGCGGCCGAAAAAGTAGTATAAGTAGGCTCGCATCGAAGAAGTATGTGGGCCGCTCTCCCTTGCTTCTGTACGTTTGGACGGCCGCAGCATCCGAGTGGAGTCACAATCTGCACAAGGACTGCGTCGTCAGTAGAAACCATAATCTTCTTCAATTTACTGCCTGCAAAGACAAAGGGTTAGACACGGAGAGAAGACCGAGTAAAAGAAAAGTTCAATAAACGCAAGGAGACACACGGCAACCTGGTTCACCCCTCCGTCTGGGAATAGGGTCTAGGCGACCCTCGCCTTCGCCAAATTCCCAGTTCCCTCGGACATTGACCATTATGTCATCCACACGCTTACCAGAACTAGCAAGCATGGTTACCAAATGATGGTCAGTATCCTTGGCCCTAAGAAAGTACCGCCCAAGCCGACCGGAAGATTTGGCTAAAGCATAGCAGTGCCGAATGGCCGGAATGCCAAGATCGATCCTGAGGCGCCGGTTCAACTCTACGATCCCCATTACGATTCAAAAAAAGTTCACGTTGGGCTGAGAAGGAATCAGACCCCAATAGCGGAGGATGGCCCTAAGGAATGGATGTAGGGGAAAACGGACCCTGCCCTCTGCAATGAATAGGAGAGGAAAGATGATGGAATTTCGATCCTCTCTCTCCATATCCAGAGTATTGTCCATCACTAGAGATAGATGAACATCGTCGGGAATGGAAAAGTGTCGCCGGAATCCGGAGACACGACCCTCGAAAGGAGGTCTTTCAAGTGTTTAGCCATTTTCGCAGGAAATGAAGGGTTTGCCAAAATCAAAATAACAAACAGAAAGTAGGATTGCAAAGAAAAGAGACGAAGACTTACGAGGAGCAAGGAGGACGAGGGTAGACGGAGAAGAGTTGCAGAAAATGCGAGTCAAAGAAGAGATATCCGCTGGCGGTCCAAGAGTCTCGAATACTCGACGAAATGTGCATTCGAAAGGACTGAAATTTCAAATCACAATAAATGCGAGATGCACGAATGAGGCGGGAAAGTGTAATGATGACCGAAAAGGTTTGCGCATTCTGACATCTGTATTGGGGTACGCGAAGCCGCCTGACCTATTTTAACTTTTCCAAGCCGATTAACTACCGTCAATGGGGAGTTCGGGGGGCAATTATGGGAGCCGAATATATGGCAAAATCAAAAGGTGCGTACCATTGAAAGACTGATATTAATCGGCTGTATCCTACGAGGATGGGAAGCCGAATATAATATATGTGCTGAATAAGTGTAGACCTTTAGAGCCGAATAATAGAAAGGACAATGATTAAAAAGTAGGCCCTAGCCCCGAGGACCAAAAGGAACAAGTATAAATACAGGAACAATGGATTGAGAAAGGTATGTAAGAATCACTTTACTTAACTTAGTAAACAAGCTATCTTGAGTGTCTGAACTGACTTGTCTGTCGAAGTGCTAATTTCGGCACCCCCAACCGGAGTGTTTGTATCTTTTCAGGTGACTAGCTGAGGATCACTAGCGTCTCCCAAGATCTGAAGAGTATTTCCAAACCACTTCTCCACAGATCTTGTTGATAACTATTTCTTTCTTTTGATGCACAATTTTGAGAACAGAAGAACAAATGTTGAGCTTAAATTGTGAGTGTGAATTAGCTTCCAATTTTGAATAAAAAGCCAATAGTTTGCAAACAAATTCACCTTATTTAAATATATTAGTTTGGGAGGTAAGCTAATTATGCGCTACCCATCAATAAATGTGTCTGGGACTAAAGATTAGGATTATCAGTCATAAGTACCAAGAAAAATAAAAACGATCTATCTTATTTTTGTATTGTTTGGATTTTTTATGGTGAAAAGAATTTTTTTGTTAGGTCCAAATAATAACCTTTTCTTTTCTTTTCTTTTCAAACATGCTACTTAAGTCTTGGTATCAAAATTGATTAGTTCTTTCCGGGGTGTGGGGGGTTTGGAAGGAGTTGGTGATGATGTCTTTAGAGGAAATGTTGAACCCACATCGGAGAAGGTGTCAGAATGGGTGCTGAGCAGAATAAGCGAGGCCAGTCGTTTGTTGGGGGTCGCATTTGAGGGACACGAGGATAAAGCCATAATTTTTTTGTAACAATCGAGGCATTGTAGAGTAGTGTGTGCTGTCTCAGGAGGTAGCCAGGCCAGTGGTGCAATGGCAGAAGGATGTTAGAGAATTGCAGAATCTTGAATGTTCCTTAAATTATGACGGGGCCAAGTGAGGAGTGGGGGGTTGCAAGAAAGGGACGGGGGAATAATTATTTTTTTGAATGGGGTTGAAGATCCTTTCTTGGATATGCTCAGTTTGAATGATGAAGGGAAAAGAGTGGCAGTTCGATCTTTATTACGAAGTGCTAAAGCGGATGTGGTGTGCATTTAGGAGACTAAAATGGAGTGTGTGGGGCCGAGATAATGAAGGAAATTTTGGGAGGAGGCAATAGGTTTGTGGATGGACGTACCTTCTAGCAATAGGGTCGGCAAGTGGGGTTCTTATTTATTAGGATAAAAGGGTGGTGGGGAGGAGAGGGGAAGAGCTGGGGGGTTTTTCAATTTCTTGCTTGTTTTCGGTGTGTGAGGATAACCTCTGATGGGTGTTCACAAAGGTGTATGGTTAAGTTAGGGGCCAGGAGAGGCTTTTTTGTTTTTGGAAGAATTGGAGTGTTGCTTTTAGATGGGACGCATTGTGGTGTAGGGGCATTTTTCTCTTTTATTGATGAGTTGTAGTTGATAACCATACTTGGTGTAGCGGGCATGCTCTATCTCGCATTGATTGGTTCTTGTTGGCTGGTGGGTGGGAGGAGTAGTTTTCATAGGTTGTTTAGGTTCGATTCTCTAGACTGGTGCTGGATCATTGGCCTATCTTACTTGATAATGGAGGGATTCAGAGTAATCCCTCACCTTTTCACTTTGAGAATATGTGGTTAAAATCTTAGGGCTTTCTAGACAGGGTGACTTTCTAGACAGGGTGAAAGGGTGATGGGACAGTTATGTTGGGTCAGACATGCATAGTTCCATGCTAGCATAGAAATTGGAGATGCTAAAGTTAGATTTGAAATTGTGGAACAAGGAGGCTTTTTTTGTTGGCAGTATTGCATGACCTAGATGTTAAGGAAGCAATGGGGGGGTCTGAGTGGAGAGGACGCCTTGCGGAAGGAGAAGGTGAGTGGGGACTTTGGACATATTGCTTGGATAGAAGAAATCAGTTTTTGGGAAAAATCAAGGTGCTTGTGTTTGAAAGACAGGCATTGTAATATAAAAAATAAAACTAAAAAAATTCAGCGGATGGCCAATGCTTATCAGAGGGTGAATCAAATTGACAAAATATGGGTGGATGGGGTGGAGTTGACAAGTTAAGGTTGGGATTGTGGGGTTTTATAACCATTTGTTTCTAGAAGAAGGGGCAGTGTGGTATCCGAGAGTCAAGCAACCTTTTTTTGGAAGAGAGGATATAGAATACCATTGGGGTGTGGTATTGCATATCCCTTCCTTTCAAGGGAAATAAAATCCAGACTTCCTATATTCAAAGTACAAACGCCGAATATAGAGAGACAACAAAATATGTGGGATGCACCTCATATAATATCCAACTCACCCCTAACGTCCTCCCCTTGTATCCCCTAAACACACAGGGACTAAATTACTCTATTCTTGAAACTAAATTTGACTTAGATTCTTCTTTTTCTTCTTGTTAATTTAGTGTTGTGATGGTTTATGGCGAGAGGTAGTGATAGGTCATCGTCGGTGGAAGTTGGGTGGAACATGGTTGTCAATCGCTAGAGGTGGTTATTGTAGCTTTTTCTACAAAAGATGGCGTTCGTCGGTGGTTTCTGCCAAGTGGTGATGATCAAAGGTTATTTCTGTCAATAGCAAGTGTTTGTGGCCTAAAGAGCTCACCGACAATGGTGATTGGAGGTGTAGGTAGCCGAATGTGGGAGCTAGTAGTGGTTGGCATACAATAGTTTTAAGAGTTAATGTCAAGACGAAAAGTGATACCAAGTTCTGCTTGAGGTATAGAAGTGTTCACAAAAATTATGTCTTTTAAAATTTGAGTTTTATTTTTCCGTCTTAATTCCTAGTTGCTTTCTTTGCTATCTTCTCCCTTTTCTTCTAAACTATACATTCTCAATCTTAATTCCATTCTGTTGTGGTTAATGTTTGACAAAATGACGTACATGCTACTTTTGTGGCTTATTTTCTAGACAAGTGAAACCAACTTCCTTTTTTAATTATTGGATTTTGATAAATTTTGTACATGGGTTGCAATTCTTTAGAACGGAAAATACACACCGAAAAAGCTTATTTTTCAATTTTCTTTATTTATTTATTGACTTAAACACGTAATTGTAAAAGTAAACATTATTGAACAGGCTCAGGTAATGTTTATTTTTACACAAAATAATAATAATAATAATTAAATTGTAAACAAAAGCTTATAAGGTGTCTATTTTCACATTCAGACCAAAGAATTGTAAACAGTTTTCAAAATTTACTAAATTGTTGTAATTAAATAGAAAAGTTGGTTTCATTTGTTTAGAAAATGAAATTTTACTCCTTTCTCTCTCTCCTACCCTATTTGGCCACCACCCACAGCTCCTTAGCACCATCGGCCATCTTCACCTTCAACGGCGATGCAAATGGTAACCCAAAGAAGATGATTATTGTTAAGAGGTTAAGGTTTATCTGTGGATTAGTGACTGTCTCTATGGATATAAGGTGCTATGACTGAATGAGAAGTAGAAAGCTTTGTTGAGGATAAGGAATACGTTCTTATTGAAAAGATTAATTGGTAAAGGTAGTTAAGTGTCGGAGTTTTATGAAATTGTGGGGGTCGGGGTGGAGTTGTTCTTTAAAGTAGAAGCTTGTAGGTTGATGGAGAATGGGTTGTTCACATGCCGAAGGTCAATCAATGATTGGAATAACATAGTTTTAATTAATTACTAAAATTTAATAAATTTTGTGTACAATTCCTTGAAAACTAAAATAGACACCTAACTAGATTTTTTTGCAATTTTCAGTTGTTTTATATGTGAACACAAAATTTGAAACAAATACTCGTTAATTGACTATTTCTGTTTTTAAAGAATCATAAACAATTTAAAAAATTACTAATTTCTTTAATTGAACACAAAAGCTTGCTTCGTTTGTTTGAAAAATAAATTTGATTTCTTTCTCTTTTTCACCCCCTCCGGCCACTATCAATTGCTCATCACTACTACCACCGACCATCTTCATCTTCATAAAAGTTTCGATGTATGTTCACAAGATAAATGGACTGAGGGCAATATTTTGCGAACTGTTGGATAGTCTCGAGAATGTATGTTCATCACTACTACCATTGCCCATGATCCTTAATTTTGATGAATATGGAGATTTCTCTTTTCAAAATCATTTGACTTATTTTTAAAAATCATGGAAATTGTCATTTTTCATCAATTAAGTAAATTCACATTTGTTGGTTAAAACCTAGGGTTAACACTTGGGGGTTGGGCCCAAGCCATTAGGTTTATTGCTTAGAGGTGAATTTACAATTCAAAAGTTTTGGTGTGATTCCTATCCAAATGAGCATCTGTTCTTATTCTATTGCATGTTCTATTTATTTTGTTTACTTGTTTACATATGTCATCATGCATTATTAAAAGGTTTAACAAATTTAACTAATTGAACCAAATAAAATAGAGTAGAGACCAACCTAATGTTTGGACAGGATGGGTGCCTCACACCTTTCTACCGTGTACCTTAGCTCTGAAATTCAATCCTCTTGCTTGTAGCTCATACCTTGGCATGTTATTTTTATAATATAAATGAAAACTAAATGAAATATTATAATAAAAACATTATAATATTTGTTTTATTATTTGAAAGGTAATATTTCAATATTTGTATAAAAGTGTTATTTTATAGTGAGATTCGGTGGGTCAATGAGGACATACAATGCATCTATAACCTAGTTCAATAAATAAATAATTACTTCCACCCTTGATATAAACCAATTCTTTTATGAGTTTGAAAGGTTGATTATTTATCTCTCATTGACTTATGTGCAATTGATTCCCAAAAAAATATATATATATATATGACAAATT
The DNA here is from genome assembly GCA_036172215.1 of Camellia granthamiana. Taxonomy (NCBI): domain Eukaryota; kingdom Viridiplantae; phylum Streptophyta; class Magnoliopsida; order Ericales; family Theaceae; genus Camellia; species Camellia granthamiana. The sequence goes on from CM069913.1 coordinate 361,115, forward strand.
TTACCATTCTTTCTCTATCTGCCTCCCTCATAATCCAATATCATTATGACCCTTACATTTGTTGCAATTATATTTTTCTCTAGGGCATATTTGTTTTGCATGTGAGATGTATACCTCCCTGTAAGTTTGCCTGAAGCAAATTAATAGTGGGGAACACATATGAATGTGGAAAATGATTGGAATTTAAATATATTTATATATATTGTTGAGAAGATTACAAAAGAAGTAAAGTGTGCATTTGAAAATATAATACTTGTGCCCTACCATCTTTCAATGACAATTAAATCACCTTTTTGGTGAGAACACTTGTTCAAATTACTTTTGTTCAAACTTGTGGAACTGAAAAAGAATGACAATAATGATATTAAATTTATTAAATAGACACATTTATGGATAGACTTGTGCTTCAAACCAGCTCCACTTTATATACTGGATGAGGTACATAACTTGTTTAGGTCCTTGAAATAGAGTTATTGGTATGTTGCTTCTCTAGCGCATGTCTGTTATCAGGTTATTGGTTCTCCCATCAAATCAGTAAATAACTAAATGAGATAAGACCACCTACCTATAGGTATCATGATGCATGAATACGTAGGTTTTATATTTGGAGTTACTTTGATGAGATATTTTTGTGGATGTGTGCAGAAGCGATATTTGAGGGAAGTACAGATGATGGATAAGAGTTGGATTAATTTGCCAAATAGAATGTCGAGGGAATTCATTAATGGGATTGATCAATTCCTTGTGTTTGCCTACACCAATAGAGCTGAAGGTTCGATGATTAGTTATTCGTGTAAGAAATGTGATAATCGATACCATATTGTACGAGAGGGTGTACGAGAGCATCTGCTTTTGAATGTTTTTTAAAAAAGTACAAACATTGGATTAATCATGGGGAATCTTACGTATCTCTACATGGTAATCGAGAGAATGAAACATTGGCTAATTTAGACATTGGGGATGATATGGTTGGAATGATATAAAGGGCTATGGGAAATCCACATGTCGGTACAAGTGTTGAGGGTAATGAACCACAAGAGCCTGATCCCCATGCATCTGAACCCCAGCTCGGTCCAAATGCAGAGACTGAAAAGTATTTCAAACTTCTTCAAGATGCACAAAGTGAATTGTATCCGGGTTGTCAGAAGTTCACATCTTTGTCATTCATTCTTCAAATTCTACATCTGAAGGTGCTTAATCAATGGACAGACAAGTCTGTTGATATGTTGCTTATGTTATTGGATGAGGTGTTCCCGTTGGGTGTGAAACTCCCGGACTCATATTATAAAGCTCAAAAGGTCACAACAGATTTGGACTTCACGTATGAGACGTGGGATGCATGTCCCAACAATTGCATGTTGTTTTGAAATGAGGACGCCAATCTTGATAAATGTGTCATATGCAACAGTTCTAGATGGAAATCAAATGGTGATGGTGGTTCAAATGGTCCTAACAAAGGTGGCAAACGAATAGTTGCAAAACAAATGAGGTATTTTCCTTTAAATCCAAGGTTGCAGAGGTTGTTTATGTCATCCAAGACGGCCAAGTTAATGAGATGGCATGCAAAGTAATGAGCTGATGACGGTGTCTTTAGGCATCTTGCTAACTCCTTTGCGTGGAAAGATTTTGACCGTCGGAATATTGACTTTAGTAATGATTGTCGAAGTGTAAGGCTTGGCTTAGCATCTAATGGTTTTAACCCATTCAGGACGATGAACATAGTTCATAGCACTTAGCTTGTTGCACTCATTCCATGCAACTTGCCGCCATGGATGTGCATGAAGCAACCATTTCTAATTTTATATGTGCTTATTGAAAGGACCTGGTGACAAGATTGATGTGTATATGCAACCATTGATTAAGGAGTTAAAACACATTTGATGCATCAACAAATCAAATGTTTCAAATGCATACAGCTTTACTGTGGACAATTAGTGATTTTCCAACATATGCAAACTTGTCAGGATGGAGCACTAAAGGCGAATATGCATGTCCTTGTTGCAATAAGGAAATTACATCATGTTGGTTGAAGCATAGTAAGAAACAATCATACTTGGGTCACCACAGATGTTTACCTAGTGGCCATAAATTTCGAAAGGATAAAATATCATTTGATGGTAGTCAGGAAGTCAGACTCAAACTAAAATTATTGTCTAGAACTAAGATGTTGTTACAATTAGAATTTGAGGGTATTTTAACCCAATACAAGAGAGTTGACCTTAAGGAGAGACATAGGAGACAAGTAGAGAAGGAGAAAGCTGAACATCGCACCCATAGCTGGAAGAAAAAGAGTATCTTTTATGAATTGCCATATTGGGAGCACAATCTAATAAGACACAACCTCTATGTGATGCATATAGAGAAGAATGTTTGTGACAATGTGTTGTAGACAATATTAGGGGTTGCAGGAAAATCGAAGGATGGTGTTAGTGCTCGGCACGATTTACAAGATATAAATATTAGAAAACCCCTACATTTGCAGTTAAAAGGGTCGAATAAAGCTTATTTACCACCAGCACAATTCATGATGACCAAGGATGAGAAAGATTTGTTCCTGAAAGTGTTGAAGGAAGTTAGGGTTCCCAATGGGTATTCGTCCAATACATAGCGTCATGTGCGCTCACATGATAGAAGTATTGGGGGTCTTAAGAGCCACGATAGTCATATTCTAATGCAACAACTTATTCCATTGGCTATTCGAAGATTGTTACCGAAGAATATAATTGAACCCTTGATTGAATTGAGCAATTTCTTTAGACAATTGTGTTCCAAAGTGAATCGTGTGACAGATTTGCAATGTATTCAAGATCGTATCGCTGTAACACTTTGTCATCTAGAGAAAATATTTCCTTTGACTTTTTTTGATACAATGGAGCACTTGTGTGTACATCTAGCTGACGAAGCATTATTGGCTGGTGCGATTCAGTTTCGATGGATGTATCTAATTGAGAGGTATCTTCTTACTTTGAAGCAATATGTGCGTAATAGAGCTCATCCAGAAGGTTCAATTGCTAAAAGATATCTTATGGAAGATTGCATGAATTTTTGTGCACAATATCTCACTGATGTGGAAACCAAATCTAGTTGACCCGTGAGGAACTACAGTGGTGATGATAATCTGGGTCATGCCGTTGATAAAAACACAAGCTTTTATCTTAATAATACTTCTTGGGTACAAGCTCATTGGTATGTCTTATTCAATACAAGCGTGGTTCAACCATTCATAAAGTAGGTTATGTCACTCACTCAATATTGAATTTTGAACCAAATTTTTTGTATTGATAAATTTTCAATCTACACAGTAAACACCTTGAAGTATTTAAGCTCAAAATGCCTCGTGTCGACGATCATCAGCTTCGGCGTGAACATTTGGAAACTTTTCACATTTGGTTCAAGGAACATGTATGCATTTAAATCTATAGATTCTAGTTACCTAAGTCGAACTACATTTTAAATTTTACATTTTTGTTTTAAATAGGCCCAAACTTTGTGAAAGACTAGTGATGTCACATTTTCTAAAGAGATTATTCTATTAGCAAATGGTCCTCATAACCTGGCAAGGAGGTTTAACGGGTATATAATGAATGGGTTTCAGTATCGAGTAAAGGCCATGGATGACCGTCGAGCCACACAAAATTGTGGTGTAGCTTTGAAGGGCAGATACCATAAGTTATACTAGTTGGAAAGACAAGAATCCTCATATGGGGTCTGTGTACTATTATGGGCAATTGACAGATATTGTTGAGATTCGATATTCCAATGAGAAGAAACATGTGTTGTTTAAGTGTGATTAGATTGACAACATTCACAGGAAGAAAGAAGATGTATTCAATTTCAAATTGGTCAACTTCAATCATTTGTTGTACCGAGATGATCAAATTACCAATGAACCTTTCATCCTGGCATCCCAAATAGAGCAAGTTTGTTGGGTAAGGGAAGCCGCAGAAAGAGAAACAGTTGATGTTGAAATAGACTATTATTTAATCAACATCAGTAATTGAATTAAGGCCAAGGTTGTAGTTAATCTTCAGTTTCTTTATTTACTTTGTCTTTGTAATTGTATTAGTTCAATTAATGTCATATTATAGTTGATTCAAAACTATTCTCTATGTTTCTAATGTCAATTAATATTATATTGCTTGCAGATTATTATGGAAAGGAAGAGGAAGCTTGATCATCCCCTACGCATGATGTCTGATGTGGTACATAAGAGGACATCAGTAGTAGCACCATTAGAGGAGGCATCACATTGACCACCATCGGATAGGCCATTAGTGCCACCACCATCTAACCAGCTACCGCATCGACCACCATCAATGGCACCACAGCAACTATTATCTACTCAACCTCCATGCCTACCATCGGTGCATCCACCATCAGTGGCACCGCAACAGCTATAATCTTGACTAGAGTCATCATCATCTTCACAGCCAACTGCAGGCATATAAATTTGCTTTGATTTGTATGAAAACTATTTAAATATACATTTATTTATTCTCATTATATATAACTTGTTTAATCTCATTGTATTTTTTAGGCCCTTCGACTTCTTCACAGCCCACCTCAGGTATAAGAATTCGATTTGTATTAACATTTTTTAAATTTGCATTTATTTATTGTCATTGTATATTGTTTATTTTTATTGTATCTCGCAGGTCATGTTAGTTCTTCATCAACCTCGACTAGGCATGGTAGAGGATGTGCCAAGGCATTAAAGAGTGGGGCACTGGTACAAAGTTGGACATACAATTCGACAAAAATCGTTGCCCAATAGGGGATAATGAGTCTAAGTTAACTACTCAAGTTGGCATTATTGTACGCAATGGTAACATTGTTTCTCTTACTTTTCTTGACTGGATCACTGTACCTGACGATATTATTTATGCTACCTGGAAGGATGTAATGGTAAAAGTATATTTTTGTCCAAAAATTCAAATTTCAAAATTGTGTTATTATTATTTAAACTTTTAAATTGTGTTTTATAGGACAATTTGAATGTATGTCCAGAGGAGTATAAGCCAATCTGCATGAAAACTTGCAATAGTGTATGGAAGGATCACAATAATAAGATTAAGACCAAGTATTTCAAGCCTAGAAGGATGATTTTTCTTTGCACATTGTGCCAAGCCAGTGGGAAGAAATTATAGAGTATTGGCATGCTTCTGATGCTGAGGTATACAAATAAGTTATATGTATTATATGTAAACATACAAATCATATTTATGAACTGCCATTTGTTGAATCTTGTAAGGTCCTGGTGTCCCACATCGGGAATGGAGGGGGAGTTCCTGGACTATAAAAGTAAAAACCTAGACCCTTACATAGCATCAAGGCCTTTTCCCGAGTGGTGAAATCCCTATTAGAACTCCCTAGTTAAGTGTGCTTAAGCTGGAGTAGTTCTGGGATGGGTGACCCACTGGGAAGAACAAATCCGTGCGGGTATGGCCCAAAACGGACAATATCGATAACATGTGAAGGGTCGGGGTGTTACAAATGGTATCAGAGCCAACTCTCCAGAGTACCAAGTGTGGGCCCCTGGTGTCTCTTGGTGCATGTGGGCGGGCTTATGAGTTGGCAAGCTACTGCACGGGGACGTGTAGCCTTAAGGGGGTAGATTGTAAGGTCCCGGTGTCCCACATCGAGAATAGAGGGAGAGTTCCTAAGCTATAAAAGTAAAAACCTGGACCCTTATATAGCATCGAGGCCTTTTCCCGGGTGGTGAAATCCCTATTAGAACTCCCTAGTTAAGTGTGCTTAGGCTGGAGTAGTTCTGGGATGGGTGACCCACTGGAAAGAACAAATATGTGCTGGCATAACCCAAAGCAGACGATATTAATGACATGTGAAGGGTTGGGGCGTTACAAATCTGTTAGAGAAAATTGTAACTAGGAACGCTAAAATCGGTAAGCTCACGGCATACCTCATACCACAGGGCGTACTACTTCGCTCAGATTCGGCATGAGGTTTATATTTTATTGTTTTTATTTTTTTATATGTTTGAAATGGCCTTTTGGATTCTAATTTTCATATTTCTATAAAAATCTAGATGACCAGCAAAGGGAACTCTACTAATAAGATGAATGTTTAGGCTGATGACAAGTTAGAGCAGATGACCCTGAGGTTATCCAAACCTTGGTAGTTTCCAAACACCTAACATTAAATTTAAATTTTATTTTTATTTTTTGTGTCAACCATCTTAATTTGACATATACTTGTATATCTTATTTAATACAGGAATGAGTTTAATTGTCAACTCTTCATGCGACCTGAGGATTGCCGAACTTTAAAGGCTAGGAATGCCATTTTCCATGAGTTGATAGTTCATGACGAACATGGATATTGTCGCACTTACGGAGAACTGTGCCTCGGAGCGTGGTGTACAAAGATGGTGCTGGGCATCACGGTCAACACCCTAGCCATCAACTATTGTTCAGATCACCCAGCAGGTTCATGCGGAGCTAAATGACAAGTTGATAGAGGAGATGCGAGCAGAGTTTTTCAACACATTTACAGCAGATGAGAGCTGAGATGATGGCCTTTGTGTCACAAGAGGGGAGTGTGGATCCCAACAGATAGGCTCGATATAATTAAATTGTTTGATAGTTTAAATTTTCACATAACATATTTATATACATATATATATATATATAATAAAATTCTAATATGATTAACATATTATGTATGGACTGTTATAGGCTCCTGATGCATCGAGTGGCCACCAGGTATTTAGGGAATTTGTAGGAGATGAGACTCCATACACACTACAACCAGAAGATCAGGTATAAAATGTATCTTTGCATTCTAAGCTACGAATAGCCATACAACCATACATTAACTGTACACAGCCCAAAATTATAGAGGCTAATTCCATAATTAGAAAGAAAGACAAAGGATTTTCCATTGTTAGCACGAAACTTGGCACACACGACCGTCTAGGCACAAGAGACCTATGTGAGAAGACAGGACTCGAATCGGATTCCTGGTTTGGGAGTTAGAGTCGAATTTCACTCCAGTTTCATAAGAAACTTAGAATCCGAGGTGTTAACACCCCAAAATTACCAAACAGCGTCGGAGTAGCATGAAACTTGGCACACACGACTGCCTCAGGAACGAGGAGACTTGTGGGAGAAAACGAAACTCAAATTGGGTTCCTGGTTTAGTAGTTAGAGCCGGATTTCACTCTGACAAACTAGTTTCTTAAGAAACTTAGAATTCAAGGTGTTAAACACCCAAAAATCATCAAACGGCGACGGAGTAGCACAAAACTTGGCACATACGACCGCCGAGGCACGAGAGACTTGTGGGAGAAAACGGGACTCGAATCAGGTTCCGAGTTTAGGAGTTAGAGTCAAATTTCACTCTAGACAAAATTGTTTCTTAAGAACTTAGAATTGGAGATGTAACGCCCCCAAAATCACCAAACGGCGTCAGAGTAGCAAGGAACTTGGCACACACGAATGCCCAGGAATGAGAGACTTTTGGGAGAAGATGGGACTCGAATCGGGTTCCCGGTTTGGGAGTTAGAGTCGGATTTCACTCTAGACAAACTAGTTTCTTAAGAAACTTAGAATTCGAGTTGTTGATGCCCCAAAATCACCAAACGGCGTCAGAGGTAGCACGAAACTTGGCACACGCGGCCGCCTAGGCACGAGAGACTTGTGAGAGAAGACGGGACTCGGATCGGATTCTCGGTTTGAGAGTTAGAAGCCAGATTTCACTCTAGACAAACTAGTTTCTTAAGAAACATAGAATTCGAGATGTTAACGCCCCAAAATCACCAAACGATATTGGAGTAGCACGAAGTTTGGGCACACACAACCGCCTAGGCACGAGAGACTTGTGGGAGGAAGACGGGACTCGAATCGGATTCTCGATTTGGGAGTTAGAGCCGGATTTCACTCTAGACAAATTAGTTTCTGAAGAAACTTAGAATTCGAGATGTTAATGCTCCAAAATCACCAAACGGTGTCGGAGTAGCACGAAACTTGGCACACGTGACTGCTTAGGCATGAGAGACTTGTGGGAGAAAACGGTACTCGAATCGGATTACCTGTTTGGGAGTTAGAGCAGGATTTCACTCTAGACAAATTAGTTTCTTAAGAAACTTAGAATTCATGGTGTTCACGCCCCAAAATCACAAAATGACGTCGGAGTAGCACGAAACTTGGCACACACAACTGCCTAGGCACGAGTGTGGGAGAAGACGGGACTCGAATCGGATTCCCAGTTTGGGAATTAAAGCCGGATTTCACTTTAGACAAATTAGTTTCTTAAGAAACTTCGAATTCAAGGTGTTAACGCCCCAAAATCACCAAACGGCGTCGAAGTAGCACGAAACTTGGCACACACGACCGCCTAGGCACGAGAGACTGTCAAAATCATCAAACGGCATCGGAGTAGCATGAAATTTGGCACACACGACTGGCTAGGCACAAGAGACTTGTAGGAGAAGACGGGACTCAAATCGGATTCTCAATTTGGGACTTAGATCCGGATTTCACTCTAGACAAATTAATTTCTTAAGAAACTTAGAATTTAAGGTGTTAACACTCCAAAATCACCAAACAGCGTCGAAGTAGCATGAAACTTGGCACACACGACCGCCTAGGCATGAGAGACTTTTGGGAGAAGATGGGACTCGAATCGGATTCCCGGTTTGAGAGTTAGAGCCTGATTTCACTTTAGACAAATTAATTTTTTAAGAAACTTAGAATTCGAGGTGTTAATGCCCCAAAATCACCAAACGACGTCGGAGTAGCACGAAACTTGGGACACACGACCGCCTAGGCACAAGAGACTTGTGGGAGGAAACCGGACTTGAATCGGATTTTCGATTTGGGAGTTAGAGCCGGATTTCACTCTAGACAAATTAGTTTCTTAAGAAACTTAGAATTCGAGGTGTTGACGCCCCAAAATCACCAAACGCCGTCGGAGTAGCACGAAGCTTAGCACACACGACCACCTAGGCACAAGAGACTTGTGGGAGAAGACGGGACTCGAATCGAGTTCTTGGTTTGGGAGTTAGAGCTGAATTTCTCGCTAGATAAACTAGTTCCTTAAGAAACTTAGAATTCGAGGTGTTGACGCTCCAAAATCACCAAACGGCGTCGGATTAGCACGAAACTTGGCACACAAAACCGTCTAGGCACGAGAGACTTGTGGGAGAAGACGATACTTGAATCGCTTTCTCAGTTTGGGAGTTAGAGTTGGATTTCTGTTTAGGCAAAATTATTTACTTAATTATCTTTATAATTGTATAGTAGTTAAATTTTTGTATTTTTTTGTAACTAACATATTAACACATAATTATATTGTCTCTAATTATTTTTATTTTTTATTTTCAGATATTTCCCGAGTACGAGTTTGCTTCTTGTGGAATGCATGTCTGTGAAAAATGCGACTAACTTTTGTTTTTGTTACCTACAGAGAATGACGAGGAAAACTTTTAATTTTGGTTTATGTTATTTTAAATTATGAACAACTTTATGTATTTAAACATTATATATGTATTATGAAACATTGTGTAGTGGGATAATTTTGTTGATGTGTAATTATGGATGCAAAAATATTTTTATTATGGAGAAATTATTATTTCTATATAGGAATTTTTATATTATTATGCAATTATTGGTTTATTTTCAATTGCTTTTCATTTAATACAGGTAATTTAAATATTTTTATTAATTATATTGCATTTTTTATTTTTTTTTTTGGCGATGGCACCACACCGTCAAAAAAAAAAAAAATTTGTTTTTGCAACAGCACCACACCTTCATAAAAAAAAGGTAATTTTAATTTTAATTTTAATTTTATTTATATATATATATATATTTTTTATCGCAAAAAAAACACAATTCACACCAACATTACTTGCGGTCTCAAATAAGACTTTTAGCAACAGTAAAATAGTGTCATCGCAAAAGGTCTCACTTTTTTACATATTATAGGCGACACTAAAATGCCGTTGCAAAAAAAAAAACGCGACGGCATGATACCTTCACTAAAAAGTTTTTGCGACGCCCTCTGTTGTGACCTCTCCTTTTGCCGTCGCTAAAAGTCATTTGTCGTTGCTAAAATTTTTTTAAGACAGTATTAAAGGTATGATCGACAACATTTTACTATCGCAAAATCCTAAATTTTTTGTAGTGGTTCTTCCAAAGAAAATTAAGAGTATATGTATAATAATCCTCCAACAAATGATTGGCACAAAACGCACTGGGTTAAAAATCGCCACTATCATTCTTCAATATTTTCAAGTCAACTAAAAATCATATTCATGTGGCTAAAGTGCAGAGATTTCCAAATATGATCACACTTTTTATGTGTGATATATATTATTTAATCACACGTTTTAAATTTTGTCGAAGTGTGATCTTTGAGAGAGATTAAAATTTGTTAACCACATATTTTGAGTGTCATTAAAAGATAATTTCATCACACTTTTTACGTGTGATAATAAACATTTAGATCACACTTTTTATGTGTGATATATAACTAATAAAACCTGTGATAATAAACATTTAGAGCACATATTTTGAGCATAATTAATAACGAGAAAATCACATGTTATATGCATTTCTCATCACAATTAATGCGTGAGATGAAAAAAGGGTTCGACTTATTTGAAGAATAATCAATATTATTTTTGTAAGCTTTTGAAGAATGTAATACATACTATATATTATATTTTGAATCACAACCACATTAAATGCTATAACGTCACATATTTCACAAAAAGTTGAATGTTCAAAAATACATATAAAGAAATTAATAAAAAAAATTAACTGTGATTACGTATATTAAAAAAATGAAAAAACTTGAAGCACAAACCAAGGGGGACAATCCATGGCCACCAAATAGTGGTTGTTGCCAAAGCAGAGTACAGTTGTTTAAAGCAATTAGCAATTGTACTCTGCTTGAGCAAAAGCCATAATTGTTCTGGCTATAATAGCAGCCTAATAGCAAAGGACCACAAAGTATGTAGATAACTACACTCCCAAAAACAGAGCTATAGTAAAGGATATACCAAAAGCAATATATGTGCATTGCAAATACTTGCCAATCATTGGAATGAATCCTGCATCAATTTCCTGATTTACAGAGTTTCCATACAACACAACACATGTCAACGACAAATCAACATCAACAACAAGCTTCACATTCCAGATAAGCATCTCAGACTTGAAAAAAGATTAGTTTTGTAGAAAACTAGTCAGAGTAACAAAGGCAAAACATCCTTCCCAAGTCTGGACAAAACGGTTTAAGTCTACTGTGCCACTCAATAAATGCTGCTTCAAGTGCCAACCTATCACTCAATTTAAATTTGATAAATGAAATAAAGACACACACAAACAAAGGGTTTAGGGACAGAAATCTTTAGTTTGACAATCATGAATATGCAGATAAAACACTCATTTTGCATCTCCACTTTCAAGTATGTGAAGGATGCAGTTCACAAAATTGGCCAGTTTATCTTTGATTCTTTCCTCTCTCTCTTTTTTTTTTTTTTAGAGTGAGAGAGAAAGAGACGGACCAATGAGTGAATAAAAGGTACACACAATTATTCACTCAATATGATTCAATAAATTGAAAAAGAAAACAAAAGGTCAAGAGACAGCTCATGGGAACTCTGCAATCCATTGATTTAGTCAAAAGGCATATTTATGCTTATATATGAGAGAGAGAGGGAGAGAGAGAGAGACATCAAGTGTTGCAGTAAACTACTTTCATAACCAAATGAACAAACATCTCACCTGGTTCCACACCATCAACTTTGGAATTGATGCCACATCCAGTTCACTTAGAACCTTGTCCACAGCATCAATCTGTTGCTCTGCTAGTGGATGGCTGAACTTGATAACAATATGTTAATGAAAAAATAGTGTTTGTCAAGCAGAGATAAATCCTCTTCACTAATTCACTAAGTTATACCTAATATCCACCACATGCACCAGAAGGGATGACTCAGAAATTTCCTCCAAGGTCGCCCTAAAGGCAGCAACCTACAGCAAGAAGCACTGATTAGGGGAGAACAAAGAAGAATGCCATGATTTCTTGAGCTTCAAGTAAGTTTACATTTACTGGAACCTCTTCTTCAATAGTCAGTTTGAAACAAAAAAGAAAGGAAAGATTCAAGGAGTTCGTATGATATAAATTATTAGCAGCAGTGATTGTCACATAAGCAACTTGAAGATGTAACAGAGCTTACCAGTGTAGTTGGCAACTTTTGAATAAATCCAACAGTATCTGTAAGAAGAAACTCCTTCCCATTCTTCATCTGGATAGAGCCAATAGAACAACATTTATGAGAGTTATACCCATAAAAAGGAAGCTTTAAATCATAAGATATAGAGGGTACAATGTTGTCCAACAGAGCTAAAGATGGTGTTGCATGTAAATGAAATGGCTTTCAAAAAATGGAACCATTTTCCACGTGACATTGATTACTATATTGAGTAACTGCTCTTATATATTCATCAAGGGGCAAGAAAAATAAAAATGTGCATATATACTTGCCATACAATCAAGTCTTTTCAAGTACACCTTACTAACCTGTACCCTTCTAGTAGTCGGATCAAGTGTTCCGGTTCATATTGATAATGAGAATTATTTGAGTCAGTTACAAATTTAACTAGAATCAATTTTTTAAAGAACTTTCTATCTCCTTTGAACTTTGAATTTTCTACAAGGTAGTTTTTGGTTTTCTTCTTTGGGTTCAACTTCTATTGTTTTCTTTGGTTCCATACTAGCCATTAGAATTGTTAACAAAAACTTGTTTATGTTAATGAAAACTTGAGTATCCATGTCCATCTCCTTTAGATTCTTCTTCTCATACTACTTTGCTTTATTTCCATATTTTTTATTCAATCCACAAAAAGGCTATTTCCTTTTTTAAATTTGACCCACAAGAAGACCTTTTTGTTAATTGTTTGTGTTCTCAAAGAAAGCCCTTCTTCCCTAAGTACATGCTAGAGCATGACTCCACCTCTAACTCCTTCAAATAATTATTTTTGTTTCATTACCAAGTTTTACTCGATACTGCATTTCATGTTCTTTGAAGCTAATCATCTTCTCAAACAATTACTACTTAATCAAATACATCATTCCAACTAAGCTAAAGCATGAGTGATACAATATCCCATCAATCAAAGCATGATTTAAAGCTGCTTGTTTAACCGAAATGGGAATTAGTTGTCCTTAACGTGTGAACTATTCCACTTCATTTTCTAAAGGTGTTCAGCAAATTAGCGTACAAACCAACCCTTGAACCCATTTAATCTGCATAAAGAAACCTTAAACCTTAAAAAATACAAATATTATAAACGAACAAATAAACTATTCCGGCTTTCCTTCTAAGTACCCTGTTTAAGAAACATCTTATCTTACTAGTAAATGTGTTTCAAGAACAGCATGCAAAGATACTTATGCCCATTAAAAAAATTAATTAAAATATAAGATTTAACTAAACAGTAAAAATTATAGCACTAATTTTGAAATGTGCTGTGTCACAAATTCTTAGAACCACAAACATGCAACTAACTTAGAAGGAAAAGAAATGGCAGAATACGTAGAAAGAAGAAAGCATTAACTCTTCAGAAGTGAATTTGAATGAATATATTGCATTGGAACTTTTCCAGTGTCAAACACAAAGTACCTTGGAACATTCTAATGCAACAGTCATTTCCTTCCAAATATCATCCAGACCATCATAATCATTGCCTTCCTAAGTTTCCATATCATCCTCAACACCAACATAAATACCTTTATCTTTCATTCTTTCATCTTCACCTTCCATAGCATCCTTTACCTGAACATGAACACCTTTACCTTTTGTGCTGTCATCCGCAGTAGCAAGCCTTGCATTAAATTTTTTAAAACTTCAGTTTTGAGCGGAATCCCTATCTTGTATATCGTATTGACATGAAGCAATTAGCAGATAGCGTGAAATGAAATTCAAACAATGAATCAATGTAAAAATTGAAGGCAAAAGTATTTATCTTATTCCCATAAAAAATATAACAAGTAGTATCTCATATTTATATTCTATTAACCTGAACAAGCAAATAACACTCGTCATCATATAAAATGTATACAAGCAAAGTTCAGTCAAATGTTTTGCATTGAAATGTAAAAGAATATAAAAAGGCAATGACAAGCAGTGTGTCTTGATGCTGAATTATCATATATATAGAACGATGAAAAAAAAAAAAGGCATAAGAAAAAAAGAACAAGGAAACCTAACTTTCTCATCAAAAGAAGTATCTTCACCAAAATCAATAAAGTTTTTATGATTGTCATTACCAAAATAATACAGAAGGGGTCACCAAAATCAATAAAGTTTTTATGTTTGTCATTACCAAAATAATACAAAAGGGGCCAGAGCCAGTCATTCTGCAACACCAAAGAATTGATCACTAGTACTTCCTGTACTCTTTCCCTTACCCACACAGGTACTCCTGCTACTGCTCTTAGTACATCCTTGTCGCCTTCTTGGATTATTGATTCTGGTGCTACCAACCATGACAGGTGCCTCTAGTCTTTTCTCTACTTATTCTCCTTGTTCTGGGCGAGATAAGGTTGGAGTGGCCGACGGCACTTTATCTTCTGTCTCCAGCAAGGGTTTTGTTCATTACTCAATTTTACTTTCTCTTTCCTTTGTGCTTCATGTTCCTAATTTTGCTACCAACATGCTACTTCCCTAAACTACTCAATGACATTTTTTCCTACTCATTGTGTCTTTCAGGAACTGGTTACGGGGAAAACGATTGGCAATGGTAAAGCACATGGTGGATTGTACTTTCTGAATGTTGTTTCTCCTCCATTACCATTGTCCAACACTTACGCTCTTCAGTGCACTATTGGTTCTCCTCTTCCCCTCCTTCATCAATGGCATCGTCGTTTAGGTCATCCATCCCTCAGTATTTTAGAAAGACTTTTTCCTTCCTTAGTTCGAGATTGTTCTAGGAACACTTTTGTTTGTGATGCTTGTGAACTTGCTAAGCATAAACGTACTTGTTATCCTTCAGTTAATAAAATAAGTACCTTTCTTTTTATGCTTGTTCATACTGATGTATGGGGGCCTTCTCCCCATAGTGTCTACGTCTCGATATCATTGGGTTGTCACTTTTATTGATTGTTATTCCCGTGTGACTTGGGTCTATCTTTTTTTTTTAGGTGAATAAGTCATAAATTAAAACGGAAAAAAATACATGATTACAAGGGGAATAACCCAGGGCCTACCAAGAACGAGACAGAGAGACAAACAGAGCACCTACAACAAACTAAACCCAGAAGATAAAACTAAATATAACTAGACATAACTTAGGCGATGGATAAAAAGAAATGTCCTGTTAATAAGCCCCATCCATGAAAGATGGGGGCTATGAACAGAACCAACCAAAACTAAAAAGCTGCCACATATTCATAGACCATAAAACACTACAAACTTTGATTCTCCAAAAACTATGGCCTTTTAAGAGATAAGATTTAACCCATTGACACCACATGGATTGCTCACCCCCCGAGACAAGGAACCAAATGTGTTTAGACACAACAACTTTGTTCTAAATCTCCGTAGATTTAAACCCAAGACCCCCTTCACCTTTAGGGGCACACACCCTATCCCAAGCAACCTTAGCCCCAGTCTTCTTAAGCTCAAGCCCATACCACAAAAAAGATCAACACAAAGCCTCAACCTCCTTAATTACCTTTTTGGGAATAATAAAGAGAGAGGAGCAGTAAACTTGCATAGAGAAGAGGACAAGGCTGATCAATTGAGCCCTGCCTGCAAAGGACAGAACTTTGTTAGTCCAAGACTTAATCCTATTGGTGATTCTAGTAATCAAGCTGGTACAGTCAATAGCTTTCAGCTTAGTGGTTATCAAAGGGACACCCAAATATCTAATCGGCAGCTTACCCTCTTGGAATTGAGTAGCCTCCAAAATACTTCTCCTCAAGTGATGATCACATCCAAAAAAGAAGATATGGCTTTTGTTAGGGTTAGGAGTTAGACCAGAGAGAACTTGGAATTCAATGAGACCTTGCTTAATAAGCTCAACAGATTGAACATGCCCCTTACAAAAAATCATAAGACCATCCGCAAAACAAAGATTAACAATTTTATTTTTGCCACATGTCCAGTGGAATTTGAATTGATGGTCAAGAGACTTCTCATTTAAGATTCTAGCCAGGACTTCCATGACAATGACAAAAAGGTAAGGGGACATAGGATCCCCTTGTCTCAGACCCTTAGCCCCTTGAAAATAACCATGCAGGCTACCATTAATACAGATAGAGAAAGAAGCCGAGGTAACCCATGCTTTTATCCAATTGATGAGTCTAGTTGGAAAAGCCATAGCTCTAAGCACGTCAAACAAAAAATCCCATTTCACATTATCATAAGCTTTCATGAGGTCAACCTTCATTAAACATTTTGGAGAGGAAGACTTTATGGTACCCTCTCAAAAGTTCCTGGGAAAGGAAGATATTATCAGCAATTCTCCGATCTTGGACAAAGGCAGATTGCACAGGATCAATCACATCAGGAAGCACTTTCTTGATCCTATTAGCAATGATTTTGGCTATACACTTATAGATAGTGTTGCAGTAAGAAATAGGCCTATAGTCCCCCATCTTTCCAAGATTAGGGATTTAGGTACCAAGGCAATAGTAGTGCAATTGATCTCCTTAAGCAACTCACCCTAGTTCAAAGAAAGATTTAATAGCTTGGATGACATCAGTACCAACAATATCCCAAGCGCTATGGAAAAACCCTGCAGAGTGCCCATCAGGACCCGGAGCTTTGTTTGGATTAAAGGACCCAAAAGCACTTTCAATCTCCTCAACAGTCACATCTTGCCCCAAAGTAGTGACCTGGGCACTCGAAGGACGTCTATTGATTAAATTATTGACTCTACCAAAAACAAAGGCTTCATGAAGATCATGTGGTTTGGTCACCCGAACCCCATTATCCAGAGTAACACTACTAATTCTCCCTCTATTGATATTATTCGTAACAGTCCTGAAGAAAAAGCTACTATTCCCATCACCCAAACTCAGCCATTGAATTCTAGATTTTTTCTTAGCCAAACTCTCCTCATCTAGACACAAGTCAATGTATTTCTTACACAAATCTCTTTCAGAAGATTGCAAAACCATATAGAGTCCCTATCAAGCTTTGTTTGGATATTCTCTAACTCCTCTCTAGAAACTTGAACTCTCGCAGAGACGCCACTAAAATCTTTTTTCTTCAGATTTTTCAAAAGAGGTTTCAGAGTTCGAAGTTTATAGCAAATTCTAAACATTGGAGAACCCCTGACAAACTTCCACCACACCCCTCTGACAGTTGAGGGGAAATCACTATGGTCAGACCAAAAGTTAAAGTATTTGAAAGGTTTCTTGAAGCTAGTACCATTGGGAATGATACTAAGAACCGCAGGAGAGTGGTCAAACGGGCCAAAAGGACAGAACTGGGCATGAGACAATGGAAAAGCCTCAAGCCAGTTATCATTCACTAAAACTCTATTGTGGGGAAGTGGTTTTGGAAATACTCTTCAGATCCTGGGAGACGCTAATGATTCTCTTGGGAATGATACTAAGAACCGCAGGAGAGTGGTCAAACGGGCCAAAAGGACAGAACTGGGCATGAGACAATGGAAAAGCCTCAAGCCAGTTATCATTCACTAAAACTCTATTGTGGGGAAGTGGTTTTCGAAATACTCTTCAGATCCTGGGAGACGCTAATGATCCTCAGCCAGTCACCTGAAAAGACAAATACTCCAGTCGGGGGTGCCGGAATTGGCACTCCGACGGGCAAATTGGTTTATGCACTCAAGATAACTTGTATTCTAAATCTTTAGCAGAATGATTCTCACATACCTTTCTAAGTCTGTAGCTCCTGTATTTATACTTGTTTTCTGGGCCTCGGGGCCAGGGCCCACTTTTTACTCATTAACCTTTCATTTATTCGGCTCCATTGATGAGTGGCTATTCAGCCTTTCCATTATATTCGGCCTCTTGATTGTGCTAGATAAAGCCAAATGATTATGCTAAGAAACCGGCTCCCACAATTGCCCCCCAAACTCCTCATTTGACGACAGTCAATTGGTGTGTTTGGTTTCAAATTTTGAAGAGTTAAGAGACATAAGCTAGGCGGCCTCACTTATCCCAATGTGTCAGAGCGCGCACGCCTTTCGGTCATCATTACACTTTCCCACCTTATTCGTGCACCTCTCGCATTTAATGCAATTTGAAACTTTCAGTCCTTTCGAATGCATGCTTTTTTTCGAATATCTGAGTCTCCTGGATTGCCAGCCGATATCGCTCCTCTGTCGCGTTTCTCTGCAACTCTTCTCCGTCCATCGTTGTCTCCTTTGTCTCTCGTAAGTTTTCTTCCTCTCTTTGTAATCCTATCTTTCGTGCTTATTTTAGTTTTGGCATACTCTTGATTCTCTATTAGAATGGCTATGCATTTGAAGGACCTCCTTTCCGAGGGTCGTATTTCGGGGTTCCGACGACATTTTTCTATCCCTGATGATGTCCTACTATCTCTTGTAACGGACAATACCCTCGATATGGAAAGGGAGGATCAAAATACCATCGTTTTTCCTCCTCTCTCCATTGCGGAGGGCGGAGTCCGTTTTCCCCTTCATCCATTCCTTAGGGCCGTTCTCCGCCATTGGGGTCTGATTCCTTCTCAGCCCAATGTGAATTTTTTTCAAATCATCATGGGGGTCATAGAGTTGAACCGGCGCCTTAGGATCGGCCTTGGCATTTCGACCATTCGACACTGCTTTGCTTTAGCCAAATCTTCTGGTCGGCTCGGACGGTATTTTCTCAGGGCCAAGGACACTGACCATCATTTGGTAACCATGCTTGCCAGTGGACGACGTAATGGTCAATGTCCGAGGCAACTGGGAATTCGGCGCAGGCGAAGATCGCCTAGACCCTATTCCCAAACGGAGGGGTGAACTAGGTTGCTGTATAACTCCTGGAGTTTATTGAACTTTTCTTTTATTCGGCTTTTTCTCCAAGTCTAACCCTTTGTTTTTGCAAGCAATCAACTGAAGAAGGTTCTGACTTCGACTGACGAGGCAGTCCTTGCGGAAATCAAGACTGCGCTCGAGTACTTCGGCCGCCCAAACGTATAGAAGCAAGGGAGAGCCGCCTAGATACTCCTTCGGCACGAGCCTACCTATACTACATTCTCGGTCGCGGACAACATTCCAATTCCAACTGGCGATCAACACCTTACGGCTCTTATCTTCCCCAGCTTCAGGAACCTTAGGCAAGTCGGTCTCGAGGCTTCTGATTCAGAGGAAGCCGAGGAGCCGGTGGTCGAGGTAGTTGCTGAACCAACGAGAGAGTTCGCTGAGGAGGCTGAAGAGGTCGACAAGGCTCTAAACTCAGCGTTCGAGGCGGCTGGCCTCAACCAGCCTACCTCGCCGTCCACTTCGGGTCATGCAGAGTTTTCCTCCGAAGATATTTTTGCAAATTTGGGGGACCTACCCGGCGATTTTTTTTTAAGGCATGGCTAGGGAAAATCTCACACAAATGGCGCGAAAGAAAAATGTCGAACGAATAGCCGCCCGAAAAAAGGCCGAGGCCGCCCGTTCTGAACCTGCTCCGGTTGAATCTTTGAAAAGCACTATTGGGGAAGAGACGGTTCAGGTTGTTGCAGCCGAAACGGAGGAGGCTGAACAACAGATCATAGAAGAACAACTGATTCCAGTAAAGCGGGGTGTAAAACATAGTGCCAAGGGAGAGGCCCGTTCAGATGATAGTCCTTCTGACAAACGGCCTCGCTTAGAAGAGTCGGACGTGTTTGTTCCTTTCATTGTTCAGCCAAAGATCAAAGACACACCGATCTCCTATGACGCATCCGTCCTTACCGATCCAGCGGTAGCGCTGAGCCTAGCGGCTTCAGTCTCCTTGCCGACTGACAAGGCATCCTTTCATGCCGTGCCGGATTTGGTGGTCGTAGCCCTAGCTACGCAGTCGGCCCTTTTGGTAGGTGACCTTAACTTGTTTTGATTTTGCTTGCCTATGGTATCTGACGATCCCAACTCGTTTTGCAGACGGTCGGCAGGATTGCCGACTTAGGCCGCCGTCAGCATGATGCCCTTGAGAGGATTGACCGTTTGCAGTTAGAAGTGGACGGTCAAAAGAGCAAGGCCCAGTTTGAGGTGATGAGAGCCGCAATGGAGAGTGCACGAGCCGAAGCTGAAATGGAAAGGGCACGGACTGCCGATCAGCTCCGATCTGAAGCCGAGAATAGGGCGAACGCGAGCAAAGAATCACTTAAGTTAGCCAAGGAGGCGCTTGCCAAGGTGGAGGCTGAGTTAGCAGAGTTGAAGGTGGCCAAGGAAAAAGCCGAATCTGAGGCTTCTGCGGCATTTGAGGCAGGAAAAGGCGCCGCCTTCAAAGAATACGTAGATGAAGTCCCCAAATTCGAGAATTGGGGATTCAAACATGGGTGGCTCAAGGCCCTTGCTGCCGCTGGGGTTACATTGGCCTTCCCAATTCCATATGAGCAAGTGGACGTTGAGCCACTTGAGTCTGACCCCGAGGATTGATTTGGGAGACATTCTAATTTTTTTGTGAACTTTTGTTAGTTCAAGGTAGTTTTCATGTATAAATTAGTTACTATCTGCGCTCAATTTATTAATGAAAATTTCCTTGTCGTTTCGCTACTACTTATACGCAGTTTTTCACTACTTTGGATAAAATGATTACTGTCTGTAGTGCTTTCTGAGATTATCCTACTGCATGGCTGCCGATTGGGTAACTGTAATCTTGGCAATATTGGTTTACCATTCATATGCCGAATATTTTGTGGTTCTTGAACTAGTGAATCAACTCATGAATTTTGGTGAGTCTATTCGTAGGGTGGCTGGGGCACATAAGTCGAATAGATTAATGAATCTGCCCTTGCCCCAGTTGGCTCATGAACATTATATGCTGAACAACACCGGTATGGCTCATGAACATTCTACGCCGAATAGAACAGACATGAATTCTGGTGAATCGATTCATGCGGCGGCTGGGGCACTTAAGCCGAATAGATTAATGAATCTGCCCTTGCCCCAATTGGCTCATGAACATTATATGTCGAACAACACCGGTTTGGCTCATGAACATTCTACGCCGAATAGAACAGACATGAATTCTGGTGAATCAATTCATGCGGCGGCTGGGGCACTTAAGCCGAATAGATTAATGAATCTGCCCTTGCCCTAGTTGGCTCATGAACATTATATGTCGAACAACACCGGTTTGGCTCATGAACATTCTACGCCGAATAACAGTGGTTTAGTGGGGGATGACCCGGTCGGCGCCGGGCAGTTGAGGTTTTCAATATTAATGAGATTGCCTTGAGGGTGCTGCCCCTGTAGGGGATAAATGAACGAAGGTACAACTTTTATGAGCTTAGTAAACAACTGAGTCCAGCTCTTCGAGGAAGATTAAACGAGTGCAAAGGTCGAACAGACTCTTCTTTAACAGCAGAGGGGAAGCGAGGACGCTAGCTGAGCTGGGTGGAGACATGAATCGAAGTGGTGAACCTTCGCGCACACGAGGTAGGAGTTCGAGGGATCGGGAGAGACGCCAGTCTCTTCGACGTCGAAGCAGGTCGCAGGGAAGATCTCCGCAACCCCGAGTTGGAGGGGGGTCCGACGCGAATCCATGCCCATTGAGCTTTGCGGTCTTTGTGGGGAATAAACCCATGACAGAGGCGGACTCGATCGTTTGAGACCCAAATGTAGCAGTCGAGTTTGCTCGACAAATTTTTCCTTCTGAGGTTCAGCAGTCAATGGTAGATCGACAGGACTTCGAAGTGTTTTGTGAAGGCATTCACGGGACAGTGAAAGGGCTCTTCACCGCCTACGAAATCGGCATGCGTCTGCGCGATGCCTACCGAGAAATAGACAAGGGGGATGAACGTATTCGAAGTTCAGAGGCTCGCGCGGAGGCGGCTAAGCGTGAGCTAAGGAAGGCCAAGGCGGTCCAAGCGCAGCCCGCCGGACAGGCCAACCCAATTGTGGAAGAAAGGGTCACACAGCGGCTCATCAGTACTGCGCTCGCCGATCGCGATACGGCGAGTATGTTCGCAATAGAGTCTGCGAAGGGAAGGGCCTATGAAAAAGGTTTTCATGACGGCCAAAAGGTTGGAATTGAAAAAACCAAGGAGAAGCTTGCCGAAGAGGTTTGCCGATGTGAAAATCGTGGATTTAGGCACGGTTGGATCAAGGCATCGCAAGCTGTGGAAGCTCTCCGAGCGTCGGGCATTGATTAGGCATTACCACTCTACCACTGTAAACATTTTCCGTTTTTCGCCTTTGAAGTCGAGCAGAGTGAGGATGAGGGTGATGCCGTATGAGAATATTCATTGTAACATTCGAATGCAATCTGCGTTCGAAACTATGTAATGATTGTCTGATCGAATAAAAATGCTTATATTATACATATTTCGTTGTAGTTTTAATTCGGCGTACATGTGTTTCGCTTTCTATTGCGTGTATAAACATTAATCGGCCCGAGTTATATGCTTTATCATGTAAATGAGTTTTGTCGGCTCGTCATGAATTCATTAAATGAGTTTTACAAGAGTTACGCCGGCTTAATGGCCGAATCGGCCCAAAAGGGTTATGTAGCTGCGAGATTTCGAATCCAGAGTCTTAATTGAATGAGCCAATCGCTCCGAATTCATCTATGATCGCCGTTTATATAATTAGGCCGTTGTAACCTCAAAAAGCCGAAAACCAATACGTGGAATGGCTGTAGATGTTGGGCCAGTTACATTGATGAACCGTTTGGGCAATTAGACCGTGGTGAATGTTGATCGACATCCGTCTCTCCGGGTCTGGCGTCAATGGAATTGCCTCGGGATCTCTGCCATCACTAAAAATAAATGGGGTGGACTCCTCGTGCTCAAAAATCTCTCTTAACACCATATGTTAAGATAAGTGGGGGTGTCAGATAGAGTTCTTTTTTCAACAGGAGCTCAAACTTTGGCCGAGCTTGATGCTGCAATGGGTCGCAGCAGAGAAACCGCCCGTGCGGGAAGTAGGGCGTTCAAAACATGGAAGGAACATCAGCCTCCAAGTCGTCGAAGCAGATCACCCCGAAAAGAGAAACAGCGACCGTTGAGTCTAGCCTTCCTTGTCCTGGATCTTTGCCTTAACATTGTCCATGGTGTCGGAGGAAGTCTGGCGATGTGGAAATCGTGGGCTTAGGCATTGTTGGATCAAGGCATTTCAAGCCGCGGAGGCTTTCCGAGCAACGAGCATTGATTCGGTGCTGCCGCTCGTACCAACGCGATTACTTCCCCTTTTTCGCCTTCGAAACACTTGAGTCATCATTCTAAATTTTTTGTATGCTTCGTTTAAGCATTTTATTTTGATTGTTGGCATGTTTTTGTCTTGTTCATGTGGTTGTGCCTGCGCAGCCTACATATCACGAATGTGGAATATTACTCGACCGTTGAGCATTGCTACTTTACTTAGTTAGCCAAATTTGGAATTTTATTCGGCTCAAAAGGGTCGAGACTCGGAATTTGGAGTCCACTAGGCCAATCGTGATATCCACAAAGGGCACTCCGAATCCGGAGTCTTAATCGGCCCTAAGGTGTCATGCACCGAAGGGGCTCTGAATCCGAAGTCTTTATTTGGCCAATCGTGATATCCACGAAGGCCACTCCGAATCTGGAGGCTTAATTGGCCCAAAGGTGTCATGCACCAAAGGGGCTCCGAATCTAGAGTCTTAATCGGCCCTAAGGTGTCAGGCACCAAAGGGGCTCCGAATCCCAAGTCTTTATTTGGCCAATCGTCATATCCACGAAAGGCGCTCCGAATCCGGAGGCTTAATCGGCCCTGAGGTGTCGTGCACCGAAGGGGCATCGAATGCGAAGTCATTATTTGGCCAATCGTGATATCAACGAAGGGCGCTCCGAATCCGGAGGCTTAATCGGCCCTAAGGTGTCATGCACCAAAGGGGCTTCGAATCCGGAGTCTTAATCGACCCTAAGGTGTCGTGCACCAAAGGGGCTCCGAATCCGGCGTCTTTATTTGGCCAATCGTGATATCTATGAAAGGCGCTCCGAATCCGAACGCTTAATCGGCCCTAAGGTGTCATGCACCAAAGGGGCTCTGAATCCGGAGTCTTAATGCGCCTAAGGTGTCATGCACCACAGGGGCTCCGAATCCGGAGTCTTTATTTGGCCAATCGTGATATCCACGAAGGGCGCTCTGAATCCAGAGGCTTAATCGGCCCTGAGGTGTCGTGCACCGAAGGGGCTCCGAATCCAGAGTCTTTATTTGGCCAATCATGATATCCACGAAGGGCGCTCCAAATCCGGAGGCTTAATCGGCTCTAAGGTGTCATGCACCAAAGGGGCTCCGAATCCGGAGTCTTTATTAGGCCAATCGTCATATCCACGAAGGGCGCTTCGAATCTGAAGGCTTAATCGGCCCTGAGGTGTCGTACACCGAAGGGGCTCCGAATCCGGAGTCTTTATTTGGCCAATCGTGATATCCACGAAGGGCGCTCCGAATCCAAAGGCTTAATCGGCCCTAAGGTGTCATGCACTAAAGGGGCTCCGAATCCAAAGTCTTAATCGGTCCTAAGGTGTCATGCACCGAAGGGGCTCCGAATCCGGAGTCTTTATTTGGCCAATCGTGATATCTACGATGGGCGATCCGAATCTGGAGGCTTAATCGGCCCTAAGGTGTCATGCACCAAAGGGGCTCCGAATCCGAAGTCTTTATTTGGCCAATCGTGATATCCACGAAGGGCGCTCTGAATCCAGAGGCTTAATCGGCCCTGAGCTGTCGTGCACCGAAGGGGTTCCGAATCCGGAGTCTTTATTTGGCCAATCGTGATATCCACGAAGGGCACTCCGAATCCGAAGGCTTAATCGGCCCTAAGGTGTCATGCACCAAAGGGGCTCCGAATCCGGAGTCTTAATCGGCCCCAAGGTGTCGTGCACCGAAGGGGCTCCGAATCCGGAGTCTTTATTTGGCCAATCGTGATATCTACGAAGGGCGCTCTGAATCTAGAGACTTAATCGGCCCTAAGGTGTCATGCACCAAAGGGGCTTCGAATCCGAAGTCTTAATCGGCCCTAAGGGGCTTCGAATCCGGAGTCTTTTTTGGTACTGAAATGGGGTTTGCGAAATGAAGTACGCGACGAAGAGATGAGAGATTTTGCATTGCAGAAGTGGAATATACACAAGTATCAAGGCCCACAGGTTGGGCTAGTGATAGGATTTTCTTACAACTTTACTTGTGTCGATTGCTAGGAGCCACAAATCTCCTCAATGCCATGGGCTGTTGGGAAGCATAGAAGCTGATGATAGGTGCTTGGCACGGCCGCATAACATGCAACCAAGTTCGCCCCATGATGACGTTATACAGCGAAGGAAGCTTTACAACCAAGAATTCCACCGCGACTGTTCTGGAGCCTGCTCGAACGAGTAGCGTGATCTTCCCCAGCGGGTATTCTGGATTTGTGTTGAAGCCGAATAGTGGAAAATGCGCCAGAGATAGGTTTGATTCGTTGAAGCCAAGTTTGATGGTCTCATAGTACATAATCTCCGATGTACTCCCTGGGTCTATGAGAATGCATTCAACAGTAAATCGGTTTACATGTAATTTGATGACCAGTGCATCAATGTGGGAGCCTATCATGCCAATAAGATTAGAACCATCGAAGGCAATACTCGGGACTTCTTTGGACCGTTTGGTTGGAGTGAGTTGCCTTTGGGAGACCGGATGCGATCGAATTGTGTGCTCAGTTGGGGGCGTTGGCAGGCCGTAGATCATGTGGATCACACCAAGCGGAGGTGAATCCTGTCTCAGGGCTAGTGCCTTTGTTAGGTTGCCTTTTCTTACGTACTGTTGCAGCCGACCGTCCTACACCTCCAGGTGATCCTTTAATGCGTAACAACTCTTGGTTTCGTGGCCATGATCTTTGTGATACTCGCACCGCTATCCCGTCTTCGCATGTCGGGGGGCCCCACCATCTTCGACGGCCATTTGAAGAACGGTAGGTGTTGGACTTTGGACATCACCATACTAATCGGCTTTGTTAACTCCGTATATTTCTTGTCGGCACGCCTCGGGCGCCTGCTGTCCACTTGCAGTTGTTCATTCGTTCGGTGGGAGCATTGATCGCTTGACCGGCGAGAATCCCGCCTTTTGTCTCGTTTAGCCCGTTGCCGTGGTTCTGGGCTTTGAGGTGGTACGAAACTTATTGGCTGAGCAATTTTAGGAGGGGCCGTTTTATTGGACACGTGTCCGGCTTTAACCCGCAAAGCATCATCCTCTACCTTGCAGTATTCTTCAACTTTCTTCATCAACCCCCAAACTGTTTTGGGAGGTCTTCTAGTCAAGGAACTGCGGAGGGCACTGTCTGAGTGTAATCCCATTTTAAAGGCGATGATGGCCATGGAGTCATTACAGGCGTCGTCAACAAGATTAAAACATTCCCAATATCGCGCCGAATATACTCTCAGTGTTTCTCCCGACTGGATTTGCATTGCCCAGAGAGAGTCGGCTTGTTTCGGCTGGACCTCGTTGGTAATGAATCTAGCCCTGAAGGATTTCTGTAATTGACGAAAGCTTTTGACTGAAGCCGACTCCAGTTTGTAATACCATCTGACAGCCAATGGTCCCAAGCTGCTGGGGAATATTCGGCACATGAGGGCCTCGTCTGCGTGCAATGTCATGGCTTGCTTATAGTGGCAGATGTGATCGGTGGGGTCTGATTTCCCATCGTAAAGAGTGAACGTCGGAGCTTTGAACTTTTTGGGCAGTACCGCCCTTGCAATCCGTCGTACAAAGGGATTATGCTGGTCCTCTTCATCAAGATTGTCTCACCTATGCTTGAGCCTTATACGTGGGCTCTCTTCAAAAGAGCTGGAAGTTGCGGGTCGTCCTTTCCTCTTGGGCTCCGAGGATGATACGTCGGAGTCGCTATCAGCACTTTGTTGTCGGGCTCGAGGCCGTCGATCACCTGCCCTCAGCGGTCGTTCCGGCGCATGGCTTGTCTGGATTTCTCCACTTCTAAGGCCAAATCCTGACGGAGACGTTCGTTCTCAGCGATCGTGTTCTCCAACCTCTGTTCATTTTGCTTTGCCTGTTCCATGATTGCTTGCATTGCCTCATGCTAGGGAGACAGGGGGAAGTTCAAAGCGCGTCTCACGGGGATAACCTCCGGTCCATGCAAGTCTTTTGGAGTGAGGTCATCTCTTCGCCCAGTTTCGTCGGTGACTATCGGAGGGTCTTCTGTTACGTCCGCCATGGGTGTGTTTGAGTATTCCAATAGACGACGCCAATTGTGGGGAAGTGGTTTTGGAAATACTCTTCAGATCCTGGGAGACACTAATGATCCTCAGCTAGTCACCTGAAAAGACAAATACTCCGGTCGGTGGTGCCGGAATTAGCACTCCGACAGGCAAATTAGTTTCTGCACTCAAGATAACTTGTATTCTAAGTCTTTAGCGGAATGATTCTCACATACCTTTCTAAGTCTGTAGCTCCTGTATTTATACTTGTTTTCTGGGCCTCAGGGCCAGGGCCCACTTTTTACTCATTAACCTTTCATTTATTCGGCTCCATCGATGAGTGGCTATTCGGCCTTTCCATTATATTCGGCCTCTTGATTGTGCCAGATAAAGCCGAATGATTATGCTATGAAACCGGCTCCCACATCTATCAATGTTAGAAGTTATGTAATGATGGAAAAACCTTAAGCCAGTTATCATTCACTAAAACTCTATCAATGTTAGAAGTTATGTAATGACCATCCCCTTGTTTGTTAGCCCAAGTAAATTGGCAACCACTATAGGAAATATCATCAAAACCAACCTGAACAATGGAATAATTAAACTGTTCCTTGGCAATCCCCCATCCATACAGCAGGACTATTGGACATTTGGGAAGCAAGCTCCACAAGCTTGTCAAAAAGAGCAACTCTTAACTGGTGTTGATTTTCAGCATACACAAAACCCACAACAAATTGTTTATCAAAATCTAACAGGTTAAACTTTACAAAAAATGGTTTGTTCAGATTGATATATGGGGCTAACAGTGCAAAAGCAGGGGTCCCAACACACCCAAATACGACCAGTAGTAATGGTGTTGGAATTAGACAAAAAAAACCCAGTTATTTCTAAAGATATTACCAAAAATAGCCTGCTCATTAGCTTGTTTAACTTTAGTTTCCAAAATACTCCGAATTTTTAAATCCTCCTTCATGACAAAATTCTTTATTTCTTTTTGTTTGAGAGGGTCGTTAAGCCCTCTAATATTCCATGAAGAGATTTTAAAATCCATTAGAAACTTATTGCTGTTAGACCCAACATATATCAATTAATGGCTCAGTCACTGTAGGGTTGTTATCCTCCTCCAAAACAGCAGTTATGGCTGATAGGGTTGCCATGTCAACTTCATCCATGATCTGATTTCCTTGAGGTGACAGAACCTGGGCCACACCCAAGATTTCATCATGTAGAATCTTAAGAGGAGCATCACTGTTAACAGGTATGAGGCTCTCTCTATGCTGTGGTTGTACTAAAGGAGGGGAATTCCCCCCTTGACTGCCCTCTCCCTCATTAGGTTCCCCGATCATCTTTTTCCTTTTCGACTTCACAGTTTGCCATCCCTCTTCCTTGTCCTCTTCTATTTCTTTTTGCATCTGATCCAAATGTGCCACTTGGGTTGTAACACAGTTCTTGGTATCATGTCCAAACACTCGACAATGCTCACATTTTGTAGGTATACCTTGGTATTCCACTCTTATTTCCACCACTTCCCCCTCACATTTAACAAAGAAATTTAGAGGTAAAGGGGAGTCAACATCCACCTCCACACACACCCTAGCAAAGGGATTCCACTCTTATTCCCCCCCCCCCATGGAAGTAAGATGATCCATCAATGAAGGGATTCCAATCTTACTAGCAATCCTGGTCAGCCCATCAAAATCCCAGTATTCCATAGGGACATTGTATAATCTAACCCAAATTGGGATCTGTGAAACATAGTCCTTCGTAAGCCTCATCATTCTTTTCCACTTTTTCAAAAGTAGCAATTGGTTACCCATGTACCAAGGTCCTCCTTCGAGGACACTCACACATAAGTCCACATCATCAAAAATAAAGAACATAAAGCCGTCACCATTTGACTGAACCTCCTTAAGTCCCATGTTTTTCCTGCTATTTCTCACGTTTTGGGATGAAGCAGTTCTTACTGCTACTTTTCTTCTCAACCATATGCCTACCCGCTTTCTTTCCGGTCGGTCTCCTTACGAGGCTATGTTTTCTCAACTTCTAAATTACTACAATCTCACTCAGAAAGGTTATTGCTGTTATGACCCTATTTCCCGTCGCCTTTATGTCTCCCACCATGTTGCCTTTCTCGAACATCTACCTTACTTTCAGCCTCCTCCTCTTATAGCTCCAGTTTTCAAAGAGGATTTGGTTCATGTTGATCTATTTCCTTCTAAAGTCCCTCCTAATGAGTACATCTTTGTTGTTACCTCTAAGCTTATTCCCTCTTCTCCTTGTACCACCCCTCCTACTGAGCCCTCTCCACTGACCCCCATGAATCTGTTTCCTCCTCTCCTCCTCCTTCCCCGCCTGCTCCTTCTCCTTCTTCTCCTTCTCTTTCTCCCTGTTGTTCCCCATGAGCTTATTCTCTCTTCTCCTTGTACCGCCCCTCTTACTGAGCCCTCTCCACTGACCCCGTGAATCTGTTCCCTCCTCTCCTATCCTCTCCTCCTTCCCTGCCTGCTCCTCCTCCTCCGATGTTAGTCTATTCTCGTCGCTCTCGTCGCAGGACTCTCTCTTCACCAATTGTCTTCGCTCCTACTACTGGTCCTCCTGCTTCTAACGACCTTGATCTTGCTAACCATAAGTATCCCCTTCGCATCCGTAAACAGGTTCCTACTACTGATCCTCCTGCTTCTGACGACCTTGATCTTGCTAACCATAAGTTTCCCCTTCGCATCCGTAAACAGGTACTCAAACTTAGTTTTGCTAAAACACGTTTTTCTCCTTCATACTGTACGTTTTTTTTCTGCTATTCACTCTTTTCAGAACCTCAGTCTTACAAGTTGGCCTGTCAAGATCCTCGTTGGATTCAAGCCATGGAGGATGAGTTGTCTGCTTTGGCAAAACTAGTACTTAGGAGTTGATTCTTTTGCCTGCTAGTAAGAATCTGGTTGGTTGCAAATGGGTCTGCAAAGTAAATGCTCATTCTGATGGTTCTCTTGAGTGCTACTAGGCTCGCTTGGTTGCCAAGGGTTTTTCACAGGAGTATGGTATTGATTATGAGACATTTGCCCCTATTGCCAAGATGACTACTGTCTATACTTTGATATCTGTCTCTGATGTTCGTTATTCTGTACTTTAATATCTGCCACTAATGTTCGTCATCGGCCTCTTTATCAGATGGATGTTAAGAATGCTTTTCTTAATTGTCATCTTGCGAAGGAGGTTTACATGCGTCCTCCCACTAGCCTACACCATTCCTCTGAATAGGTTTGTCATCTTCAACATGCTCTGTATGGTCTAAAGCAAACTCCTCGTGCTTAGTATGATTGCTTTCAGACTACTGTTACTATGCTTGGGTCTCATTCTTTGGCCCAAGACTCTGCTTTGTTTCTCCTCCACACCTCTACTGGTTTTGTTGCCTTATTACTGTATGTGGATGACAAGATTATTACTGGCTCTAATTCTTTTGTTTTCTCTGAGGTCAAGCACCATCTCTTTTTTTTTGAATAAAAACAAAAGTTTATTAAAACGGGAAAGAGAAAGAGGACAAGAAGTCCTCATACAAAGAAAGAAAAGGAGAAAAAGAAAAAGCAAAACAAAATCCCAAAACTCAAACCTTAAGGATGGCAAACAGCAGCCCAATCCCTAGAGATCAAAAACAAAGGGACTTCTTTAAAAGGAGGAGATACAAATGCCCAAAAATCCTCTACACTTCCTCGCCTTCAAAAATTCGAACATTTCTCTCCAACCATATAACCCAGAAAATAGCAAAAACAATGCCTATCCACAATGTTTTGGCTTTCTTGGTACTCCCAAACCCGTCAAACCGAATAAGAAGCATATGCATACACTCCTGTGGAGCAACCCACTGCACATCACATAACCTGAAAAAGACGCCATACTGCAGCAGCCACCGGGCAATGAAGAAAAAGATGATCCGCCACCTCCAAGTTTCTCTTGCACATCACACACCATTAGGGGGCATAGAGAGTGATTAGGCCTTCTCCTCTAGAGAACATCATTAGTTGAAACACCCTTTTGAGCCAAAGACCACATGAAAAACTTCACTTGATGAGGGACACCCACTTTCCAAATTTTCTTATGAAAAGGGAACAAGGGAACTGAGGGATTATCAATAATCTTATCAAAAAAGGATTTGCATAAAAAGACCCCAGAAGAGACAAGATTCCACACCCTACTATCGGAAGACAAAGAAAGAGAAACCCCCTCAAGCACAACCAACAAAGATGCCAACTCCCCCGCCTCCCCATCATTCAAGTTTCTAATGAGATCAAAATTCCAGGAGATAGGTGCCATTGACGAGCAAGCCACTGATGCTATAGACACATTTGGAGAACGAGCCAACCTGTAAAGAAGGGGAAAAGATCTAGCGAGCAAAAATATCCCCTATCCAAACATTCTCCCAAAACCGAACATTCTCCCCATTCCCCACTCTGAATGAAAAAAAATTAAACACAAGAGGATACAAACGAGAAATGGATTTCCGCGGAGAACGACAATTGCCTCTATTAACCACATTAGAATCCCTACCATTAGATTGAACTCCACACTTGCTTTTAATAACTGAACACCATAATGACTCACTTTCAAGAGGAAATCTCCACAACCACTTGCCCAAGAAAGAAATATTCCTAGCAACAATGTTTCCTATAGCCAAGCCACCTTTTGCCCTAGAAAGAGAAATAGTCTCCCACCTAACCAAATGAACTCCTTTACCCTCTTCACACTCTTCCCAGAGAAAATCCCTCATCAGTTTCTCAATCTTTCTTGCACTGCTAACTGGAATTTTGAAAAAGGACAGGAAATAAATATGAACAGATCCTAATACGGATTATACCAACGTGTACCTCCCTCCCTTAGACAACAAAGCTCGCTTCCACCCCTCCAATCTTTTCCTAATTTTGACAAGAACAGGTTCCCAAAAAGACACCAATCTAGGATCTCCTCCCAACGGAAGCCCTATATATTTGAGGGGAAGGGAATCAATTGAACAACCCAACATAGCCACCACCCTATGCACATGACTATCATCCAAATTAATACCCACTACCCTGCTTTTGCTAAGATTGACCTTGAGGGCCGACACTATTTCAAAAATTCTCAGAATCTTCAGCAAACTCCCCACCTTTCGAAATGAAGGATTTGGGCCCATTGCGGTACTTTCTTGGTATTGAGGTAGCTTCTTCTCATAAGGGCTACTTTCTGTCTTAGGCCAAGTATGCTAATGAAGTTATTTACCGTGCTTGTCTTACTGACACTAAGATTGTTGATACCCCCATTAAGCTTAATGTGAAACTTAACACTGCTGATTGCGTTCCTTTGCCTGACCCAACTTTATATTGAGAACTCATGGGTTACTTAGTCTATCTCACGTTTACTCCTCCTGACCTTGTCTATGTTGTTCATGTGGTTAGCCAATTTGTTTCTGCTTCTCGCTCCACACATTGGGCTATATTGATTCAGATTCTTCGCTATCTCCGAGGTATTATATTTCAGGGTTTACTATTGTCATCTACTTCCTCTCTGAACTTAGTGGCCTATGTTGATTCTGATTGGGCTGGTGATATTACTGATTGCAAGTCCACGTCTAGCTTCTGTTGATTCAGATTGTTTAGCTTCGTTGTCTCTTATCTGATTTGGGTGTCCCTCAGTCTTCTCCGACCTCCCTATACTGTGACAACCGCAGTGCTATTCAGATTGCTCATAACAATGTCTTCTATGAGCGGACGAAGCACATTGAGATTGATTGTCACTTTGTCCGTCAACATCTGCAGTCTGACTCTATTTCGTTTTCTTTCGTCTCTTCGACTCTGCAACTCGCTGACTTCTTTACCAAGACTCACACCACTACACGGTTTCAATTTCTTGGGTAACTCTTAGTGTTGAGCAGGAGTGTAAGAATATTAAGTTTATGTATATATGGTAATATATATATATATATATATTCTGTATATATTAGGGATTGAGCATATAATTTTGTTTCCTTTCTTAGTTCTAGGGTTGGTGGAGAAGGAAAGGTACCAAAGACTTGTTGGACGGCTTATATACCTATCTCACACTCAACCGGATATTGCCAATGCAGTTGGGATAGTAAGTCAGTTTATGTATGATCCTCGTACAACAAAGATAATATCAATTCCAAATTTTATGTGATTAAAATTTAGCCTAAAATTTAAAATTTCTATACACCTAACTTGGTGTTTTAATTTTAATAGTTAACAAAATTTGAAGCTCAAACAAACAAAAACCATTCTTTCCATTAAAATATACCACACAACAAACCACATATTGGTTGAAAACTAAGCACACATTTTCTAAACTATGCACACTATATTCCCACTTCTCCATGCAGATACCCCACGGTTTGGTACATTTCTTCCCAATCTCTTCTTTTGCTAGGTCTACCTAAGCCAAATATGTTCAACGCAAATTGTGTCCTAACCAACTTTCTTTAACAGGTCTTATCAAATCCAATCTAATACAACCAACTCAGATCTAACTTGATCTGAAAATATAGACTACAACCCGTCCGTTGCAGGTATTTAGTACAAGTGCTGCCAGTGTATATGACTAAAGAACATAGTTAGCATACCATGATTTATAAGACTAAAGAACATAGTTAGCATACCATGATTTGTAAGTAGATCAGGGTTAAGAAAAAATCACATAAAGTGGATAACCTATGTTCTCTTTTGCTTGAGAACCCCCATGGCTCAAGCTTTCACAGCTTCTTGAGCTGGACAAGGTCTTACTTCTTTTTTTATAACAAAAAAACAAACTCATTGCAGCAAGAAAACATATAAATGCATTGTTCTCAATGTAAAAAATAAAATCAAAAAGGTAAGGAGATTACCTTAATGATGAGCAATGTCTATAAGTGCTATGCCTGCAAGGGGTTATTGCCAAAAACACTAAGGAAAAAAAAATTACAAAGGAAAAACTAACTACTCCTAAAAGTAACATTATTTTTATTATTATGTTTATGGATCTTGATAAATAGGGCCTTCTAATTCAATAGACATCTTTCCTCTTCAGGTGGGAAATTCTCACAACTGGTTTAAGACGTTCACTTTAAAAACATTACCATTCTTGGGATTTTCAAACAGTTTTAACTATGAAAGGGCCGGTCCATCTAGATCTTAATCTACCAGGTAACAAATGTAGTCTAGTTCTATACAAAAGAAACTTTTGTGAAGGGCCAACAATTCATTTGAGTACAAACAATATTAACATTAAAAACATGTCATATACAATGACACGGGGAGGACTAGTCAATCAACTAGAGGCCCTTTTTCTTTCAAAAAAGCACCCCTTTCCTTTCAAAAAAGCACCCCTTTCCTGCTCCCTAATCTACAAAAATATGCAATACTGCCTTTAGGCAATAGCAATATTATCTTTTATTCGATGAAAAGCTACAAACACAAGACCCTTGTGAGTAAAGAGGTATATATATTATGTAGAGGGGTAGAAAATTAAGATAAAAATTACCATCTTGTTGCGTTGAATTCAAGCCGCCAGAGCACCCTTGACAACATTGCGGTCAGATCTAGTACTCTTGCTATTATCTAAGTCACCCAATATATATTTCATAGAAGGAAAAAATAAGGAACAAAAGAAGGGTGTAATTAAAACGAAAAACAAATAAATATTTGAAGAGCAAAATCAGAATATAAAAGGAATGGAGGTACAATGAAGTCTTGTCTAACCTTTGAGAGAGGTTTTGTGGATGTTATGAGACGATTTCGAAGCATACCGAGTCTTATGAGCCTTGTTGAGCAATTTATATTGTTGAAGGCTCAAATGCAGTTTTTCTACAAATTTAAATTAAATTCATCAAATCACAATTAAATATAAATTGAGAGAATGAATATAGTATCCAAAATTCATAGAACAACTATGTAATTTTAAGCATTCATCACACCTCCCAACCAACTTTATTGCTAGAACCTAGTAATCAAGGCGACTAAAATAAAATCAAAAAGTAAAATAAAAGCAACAACTCTAAACCACTTCCGCAAGAAATCACGATTGAATTTAGCACATGCAACAAGCTCTTAATCCAATAGCTAACCCCACGTGGACGAGTTAAAGCCTCGTGTTTCCAAAGATGTCACCCACAAACTTCCCAAAATTTCTTTCCTAAAAGGATTTCTTTCATTCTCATGCCAAAGTTAAAGAACAAGTCATGAATTTCACAACCTTAACAAGATAATTAATCAAAGTTCAAGACACTAGCAGCAAGTAAAGATATCTCATGACATTCAAAATTTGGAGTGTGTGAAAAACGTTCAGCCAACATACACACGACCTTAGCCTTAAAGTGAAATATAACCCAAATCTCTTTCTGAAACATGCTTCGACTCAAATCTCACCAGTTATTGCACTCAATAAATAAATCACTCAGAATATGGTGCAAAAATTACTCTCAATATATGCGAGTAGAACAATGTAAATCAAAGGCAAAATATCCCGCATGCTAATTTTTTTGAAAAACACTAATATGAAAGAATAAATAAATAGTCTCATTTTTTTTTTTTGGTTACCCACCCGGTATCCGACCCTTCGGGCCGACTAATCCGGATTCGGGGGTGCAGTTTTGGATGGTTAGACTCAAGCCCCCTCCCAATTGGCGTTGCGGGGGATCGAACCGTAGTCCTCCCTACCAAGTCGAGCTCCAATCGCCACTCGACCAACAACCAATTGGTAAATAAATAGTCTCATGAATGGAATATCAAATACTGAGAATCAAAATTTCTAGAGATGTTACCCAGAAACGTCAAAAAATTTCTTTACTCAAAGGATTTCTTTTGTTCTCATGCTAAAGTTGAAGAACAAGTCATGAATTTCACAACCTTTACAAGATAATCAATCAAAGTTCAAGACACTAGCAGCAAGTAAAGATATCTCATGACATTCAGAATTTGGAGTGTGTGAAAAAGTTTAGCCAACACAGACACAACCTTAGCCTAAAAGTGAAATATAACCCAAATCTCTTTCTGAAACATGCTTAGGCTCAAATATCACCAGTTATTGCACTCAACAAATAAATCACTCAGAATATGGTGTAAAAATCACTCTCAATATATGCGAGTAGAATAATGTAAATCAAAGGCAAAATATCTCGCATACTAATTTTTTTTTAAAACGCTAACATGAAAGAATATCAAATACTAAGAATTAAAATTACCACACTATCACCCCTATCCATCATGTCCACTTGTAAGCTATACCACTTCCAAGATCAAGTAGGACTTTTATTTGGCTATAATGTTTAGGTCGAGGAATTATGAAAAAATAACAAAAAGGTAAAGGTGAATAAAAACATGAATGTTTGAGAGATAATTGGGATAAAAATAAACACAATTAGAGCATTATTCCAAATGCCTTGCTCTTTCTATTAATTTCCTTTTTTCTTTTTAAACTTCCTCCTGCTTCCCCCCCCCTTCCTCGTTGAACACAATTTATTTCTTTTTCTTTTTTTTTTCAGCTTTTCTACTTTTTTTTCTTTTTTTTTTTTTAAACAAATTTGCCCATGTCAAACTCAAATAATCCCAACATATCTACAAAATTAAAAAGAAAGTATGGGTTGGGGGGTTAAACAAAGAAAGGCTAACATAAAGGCTCAAATTGGTTTCTAATGGTTAATGAAGTAATTATAAAAGAAAGAAAATAAATAAAAGGCTCAAAGAAACAAAGATGGCCTAAAATCATCTCTCAAGAATTAGTATGGTCTTTCAACTTTCATGATCTCAAGGGAATAAAAGTGTGATAACAAATTGATTTATTCTCAGCATTCAATCAAAATGAATAAATAATGAGACTAAACAACAAATTAATGTGCTTCCAAAGAAATTAAGAGTAGATGTATCATAACCCTCCAATAAATGATTGGCACAAAACTCACAAGGTTAAAAGTCTCCACTATCAATCTTCATGATTTTCAAGTCATATCCACTTATCAACTAAAAATCATATTCACATGGCTGAAGTGCAGTGCAATGATTTCCAAATATGAACACATTGGAATACTTTAAGAAAGTAGCTAGTATATCAAACTTCAACACAATTCTCGAGTTAAAGCAATAAAATATCACAAGCTTGCCCAATCACTCAATGTATAGAACACAAGATTACCATGAGCACTAATTTTTTTTTTAAAAAAACAAAATAACTAACTCATAGCAGCAAGCAAATATATAAACTCTTCTCAAAATAAGTATTTTCTCTCCCCAACCTAAACGATGCATTGTCTTGAATGTAAAAAAATAAAACCAAAAAGTTAAGGAGATTACCTCAATGATTAACCATGTCTATATGTGCCATTGCCTGCAAGGGGTTAGCGCCAAAAACGAAGAGGAAAAAAAAAACGAAAAACTAACCAACCCTAAAAGTAACATTCTTTTGAATAACATGCACAAACTGGGTCATCAGAATAATTTTGATCAAGTATTTTGAACAACTTTTTGAATGAAGTAAAGGAAGTCAAAATCGACGAACTCTAATTATCTAAAAACTACAAAAAGGGTGTTTTTGGTTTCTATAATGCGTCACAACAAATGAAACACAAAATTCGAACAAAATCTCCACAAAAGAAAAGATAAAATTGCATAAGATAATACATGTATTAGCAGTTCGCTCTTTGCATGTTTTTTCCACATGGAACTATTAACAAAGTTTTTTTTTCCCACTTTTTTTTTTCCATTTCTTAGTTCCTTCTCATACAAGATCCACAAGAATTGCCCAAATTATTGGAAAGGAATTTCCAAACCTCACACATATGTTGAAACATTGTAGCAATCGAAGTCAAATATTACACAGTATCAATATAAATAAATTATATATTACATATATATATAACACCACGTATATCAGTATAACCAATTGCCCTATTTTTGTTTCATCATAGAGTAACTGAAAAAGCGTCATTTCAATACATTATGTAAACGAAAACATAGACGAACTACTCAATTCTCAATTCAACAGCACACCCAATTTTCAAACAACACAATTCAAATAATTTTGGTTGAAACTCATATTAAATTGTATGAATCAAATCGTGCGTCATACAATTCTAACACCATACTAGTTGGAACATGTAGAAGCCGTGTCAACAAAATAATTTTGATCAGTTACTCATGAAATACAATATCCATTTCCAAGGAATAGTAGCAATCAGATCGTGCGTCATACAATTCTAACACCATACTAGTTGGAACATGTAGAAGCCGTGTCAACAGAATAATTTTGATCAGTTACTCATGAAATACAATATCCATTTCCAAGGAATAGTAGCAATCAGTGTTTTAAAAAGCCCTAGGCGCATCGAGGCGCCAAGGTCACCTGGAGCCTAAGCCCCGAGGCGCGAGGCGAGGCACGCGCCTCACCAAAGCGAGGCGCAAGTTATAGAAGTTAAGCAAAAATATTAATAAAGCATAATTTCCAATATAAACAAATATTTAATATGTATATTATTAATTTTTTTAATAAGAAAAAAAATAATTAATTTTTTAATATATATATATTATTTAATTTATTTATTATATTTTTTAAATAATGTGTTAATTATTTTTTTATTTTATTTTATATACATGTGTTTATTTTTAAATAATTAATGTATTTTATTTTACATATTATCTATAAGTATATTATATATTATATAATAGGTATGGTATAATATTATATATATAAATCAATTATATTTTATATATTATATAATAGGTATATTATATAATATTATATATATATATGAATACAGAAGATAAAGGGGGAGATAGATCGCGAGAGAGAGAGAGTGATCATGAACGAGAGAGAGAGAGCTCGCGACCGTGAAACGAAGCAGAAACGTAGAAGACAGAAATAAGGGAAGAGAAGACGAAGCAGAAACGAAGCAGAGGAGAAGAAACAGAGAGAGGAGAAGAAGCAAAGAAGAGAAGAAGAGAAGAAGAGAAGAAGAGGAGAAGAGAGCAGACCTGGGAGTGGAAGAAAGCCGAGGCGCACAAGGCGCTCGCCTTGCGCTTCGAAATAAGGCGCTCGCCTCATCACCTAGGCAGCGCTTCACCTGTGTCACCTCGCCTCACCATGACTGAGGCGCAAAGCTGCGCCTCGCCTCGCCTTGAGCTTAGGCGCGTGCCTAAGCGCCCTTTTTAAAACACTGGTAGCAATGTAAGTGAATTCAATGTAAGTGAATTTATTCTTGTGATAACTGAGATTAGAAATTACCTGGTTGTTGACTCTACCAACTGGTGCCAAAGGCAAGATGAGATCTGCTTCCAGATCAGGTTGAAGATATGCAGGCATACCCATCACCTTCTATCTCCATGCCCATGTCAGCTTCCAAAGAATCACGCTCCGCATCACAACATCGAAAAGGATACATGAAAAAAATAAAAACTAAAAAAACTATTGCCGAATTTAGTCTCCATTTCCAGGGAATGGCAGCAATGTAAGTGAAGGAATTCTTGAGTGATAACTGAGATTACCTATTTTGTTGACTCACTGCTCAATTGAGGAATTCTTTAGTTTTTTCATCACTTGTGTTACAACACACTACTCAATTGCCATTTAACAAAAAAAGGTCTACATTTATCGCCCAACAAACACATGGATATATTATATATAACCCAACAGACATCAATTATGTAGCAACTACCACCAATAAACTACTAACTTAACACTTTTCTTTTTTTCTTTTCTTTTCTTTTTTTTTTTTTTTGGGTTGAGTAAGAAAGCCAATTTGTAGACATAAATAGTAACTCGGTAATAAAATACTACTCATGCCAATTAGTTTCTCAATTTTCTCGACACCAGACTAAGGATTTGCAAAGCACACAAATTTCTATCCTAAAATGCCAACTGCTGAGGTTTAATTGTTCTGCAGGCTAGGCGAAAGCTCTCTTTTAGAGGGTATTGCCTTTGGCATGTCTTGAGCTTCATTGTAAATCCTCTTTTATGGTAATAAAACACTT
The DNA here is from genome assembly GCA_036172215.1 of Camellia granthamiana. Lineage (NCBI taxonomy): Eukaryota > Viridiplantae > Streptophyta > Magnoliopsida > Ericales > Theaceae > Camellia > Camellia granthamiana. The sequence goes on from CM069913.1 coordinate 401,369, forward strand.
ACCCCCAAAAAAGCATAGCATGACGAACAATGCCTACGTGCCAGAGAAGCCAAGGAAAGGAAAAACAACAAATATCAACTATATTCAAAATAATAAAATTCAGTTTTCCAACTAGTACCAAGCATTTAGATTTTGAATTTCTGAACTCTTTTAATTGAGGCATTTCAAAATGGCCTATTTGACTAGATCAATAAATCAATGGAAGGAAAATAACACGGTCCAGCTGTTAATAGAGTAAGTAGAACTTCCATTGGTGAACAATAATGCTAGACCCCAAATGTTTTAGCAAACACTCACATGAGTGTGGGTCCCCACGCATGTGAGGGGTAGATTTTTTTGGTAAATTTTTTTGTATCCCTAGGCATTTTGCTCATTGGTGAAATGAGGAAAGAGACAAACACCACAAAAGAAAAGACACTTTCCTCATTGGTGAAATGAGGAAAGAGACGAACACCACAAAAGAAAGACACAAAAAAGGAGCATAATGTAACTACTAGGGAAACTAGAAAAACAAATTCACTTGGTAAGTCAACAAGAGATGGAAATAGCTAAACAAATGACCCAAGAGACATCAATGCTGGAAACACACTTAGAAACGATTTTTCTAATCTGCATCAAAAAAAAAAAATTAAAAAAAAAAAAGTGTGAAAGTCAGTAATGCCCTTCACTACAAATTGAGTCCACAGTATCTCCGAAAGCATTCTTTTAGATCCTCCTTTTGGAAATTAAACATATGTGTTTAGTTGTCAAAATTTCCATTAAGCTCAATTAGTTTCAGTATGAAATTACTATACCAGTGCATAATAACTTTAAACACACAAAATAAGATGTGGCATCACATAAGCAACGAAATTTATTTCTGAAGTAGCATTGACAAGACAAAAATAAAAAAAAAAACTACAATTATGAAGGGTCTTGTTAACAAGTGCCCCGAGGACACGAAAAGTAGACCCAAAATTTTTTTTTGAGAACACAAGACACTTCTTATTAAATTCAATGCAGTTTTTATTGAAATTAATGCACTTCTTTTAACTGTTTGACCAATTTTCAAGACACTTCTTTATTTCAATCCCAATATTCAGCACTTTTAGCATTTGTCATACACAAATATCTAGTTATAAGGACACAACAATTGCACGAATTATAACTAAGATCATTACAATAAAATAAATGAAATATATCTTTTAAGAACAAAACCAAAAAGATGACATGAGGAACTTACTTTTCCACATTTCATGAGCTTTAGCATTAATGGGAAAAACTACAAATGCAAGACTGATGTTAGAGGAGGATAAGTTACCAAAATATTTGATATCCATGTTTCATATTTCTTCTTTTCTACTTCTAAATCTGAAAATTCAGTCAAATAAAGAAACTCAATCCTAAGCAAAGAATCATGCCAATCTCAAATCATACCTGAGGGAGTAATGTAGGGAAAATTAGTTAGAAGTTTTCTGTTGTTAAGATTCCGAAAGTCCAGTGTAGCTTCTGCAACAACACGGTCTAAAAATACACTGCAATCGAACATTAGAAGGGTGATTTTCAAATATCATATGATATGCCATCATAAATAGAGAATACTTGTTCATGATTTTCTTTTTTTCCCCATAAATAAATTATTGAGAAAAAGACTACAAACTAAACCATCTTTACCGACTCAAACATGAATGAATGAAGGTCCTCATACTAGGATCAACATGAATGAATGAAGGTCCTCATACTAGGATCAACATCATGTAGAAGCACCTCTCCAAAATTAAGAGAAAATAGACAAATTTCCTGAGTAAAACTGTAGAATAAAAGAACAATGGTTACATCAGCACATATGTAAGCATAATGATGAGGGGAAGAACTAGAAGAGAAGCAAATATCAAGCACCAAAAATACTTCAACATTCCAAATAAATAGTAACTACAAGTTAATAACACCTGCAATCAATTCATGGTCATTTTTTTTCAAGTTCTGTTTGGTTCTCTTTTGCATGAGAACCCTCATGGCACAAGCTTTGACAGCTTCTTAAGCTGGACAAGGTCTTTTTCTTTTTCTTTTTTTTTTTTTTTTCCCCTAACAAAACAACTAACTCATTGCAGCAAGCAAACATATAAATTCTTCTCAAAGAAAGTATTTTCTCCCCCCAACCTAAACGATGCATTGTCCTCAATGTAAAAAACAAAATCACAAAGGTAAGGAGATTACCTTAAATGATGAACCATGTCTATATATATATATATATTTCTTTTTTTGAGCAACAAAAATTTTATTAAAAAAGAAAAAATGAACCAAGTCTATATGGGCAATGCCTGCAAGGGATTATTGCCAAGAACACAGGGGGAAAAAAAATTACAAACGAAAAACTAACTACTCCTAAAAGTAACATTACTTTTATTATTATGTTTATGGGTCTTGATAAATAGGGCCTTTTAATTCGATGGACTCCTCTCCTCTTTAGGTGGGAAATTCTCCGAAACTGGTTTAAGACGTTGGCCAGTCACTTTAAAAACATTACCATTCTTGGGATTTTCAATTTCAACGGCCCCATGAGAAAAAACAGTTTTAACAATGAAAGGGCCAGTCCATCTAGATCTCAATTTAGCGGGAAACAAATGTAGTCTGGTTTTAAACAAAAGAACCTTTTGTGAAGGCTCAACAATTCATTTCAGTACAAACAATATTAACACCAAAAACATATCATATACAATGACACAGGGAGGACTAGTCAATCAACTGGAGGCCCTTTTCTCTTTCAAAACAACACCCCTTTTTTGCTCCCTTATCTACAAAATTATGCAATCCTGCCTTTAGGCAATAGCAATATTATCTTTTATTCGATGAAAAGCTACAAACACAAGACTCTTGTGAGTTGAAAGGTATATATATTATGTAGAGGGGTAGAAAATTAAGATAAAAATTACCATCTTGTTGCGCTGAATTCAAGCAGCCCGAGCACCCTTGACAACATCGCGGCCAGATCTGGTGTTCTTGCTATTATCTAAGTCACCCAATATACATTTCATAGAAGGAACAAATAAGGCACAGAAGACGGGTAGTAATTAAAAGGAAAAACAAATAAATATTTTAAGAGCAAAATCAGAATATAAAAGGACTGGAGGTAAAATCAAATCTTGTCTAAACTTTGAGAGAGGTTTTGTGGATGTTATGAGATGATTTCGAAGCAAACCGAGTCTTATGGGCCTTGTCGAGCAATTTATATTGTTGAAGGCTCAACTGCAGTTTTTCTACAAATTTAAATTAAATTCATCAAATTACAATTAAATATAAATTGAGAATGAATATAATATCCAAAATTCATAGAACAACTATGTAATTTTAAGCATTCATCACACCTCCCAACCAACTTTATTGCTAGAACCTAGCAATCAAGGCGACTAAAATAAAATCAAAAAGTAAAATAAAGCTGGTTGAATTTAGCACAACTCTAAACCCCACTTCCGCAAGAAATCACGATTGAATTCAGCACATGCAACAAGCCCTTAATCCAATAGCTAACCCCACGTGGACGAGTTAAAGCCTCGTGTTTCCAAAGATGTCACCCACAAACTTCCAAAAATTTCTTCAGTAAAAGGATTTCTTTCATTCTCATGCCAAAGTTAAAGAACAAGTCATGAATTTCACAACCTTAACAAGATAATTAATCAAAGTTCAAGACACTAGCAGCAAGTAAAGATATCTCATGACATTCAAAATTTGGAGTGTGTGAAAAACGTTCAGCCAACATGGACATGACCTTAGCCTTAAAGTGAAATATAACTCAAATCTCTTTCTGAAACATGCTTCGACTCAAATCTTACCAGTTCTTGCACTCAATAAATAAATCACTCAGAATATGGTGCAAAAATTACTCTCAATATATGCAAGTAGAACAATGTAAATCAAAGGCAAAATATCCCGCATGCTAATTTTTTTGAAAAACGCTAATATGAAAGAATAAATAAATAGTCTCATGAATGGAATATCAAATACTGAGAATCAAAATTTCTAGAGATGTTCCACAAACGTCAAAAAATTTCTTTACTCAAAGGATTTCTTTTGTTCTCATGCTAAAGTTGAAGAACAAGTCATGAATTTCACAACCTTAACAAGATAATCAATCAAAGTTCAAGACACTAGCAGCAAATAAAGATATCTCATGACATTCAGAATTTGGAGTGTGTGAAAAAGTTTAGCCAACACAGACACAACCTTAGCCTTAAAGTGAAATATAACCCAAATCTCTTTCTGAAACATGCTTAGACTCAAATCTCACCAGTTATTGCACTCAACAAATAAATCACTCAGAATATGGTGTAAAAATCACTCTCAATATATGCGAGTAGAATAATGTAAATCAAAGGCAAAATATCTCGCATACCGATTTTTTCGAAAAACGCTAATATGAAAGAATAAGTAAATAGTCTCATGAATGGAATATCAAATACTGAGAATTAAAATTACCATACTATCACCCCTATCCATCATGTCCACTTGTAAACTATACCACTCTCAAGATCAAATAGGACTTTTATTTGGTTGTAATGTTTGGGTCGAGGAATTACGAAAAAATAATAAAAAGGCAAAGATGAATAAAAAAAAAAATGGATGTCTGAGAGATAATTGGGATAAAAATAAACACAATTAGAGCATTATTCCAAACGCCTTGCTCTTTCTATTACTTTTCTTTTTGTCTTTTTCAACTTCCTCCTCTTGCTTTTTTTTTTTTTTCTTTTTGTTTTTTTTTTCCCCCTTCGTTGAACACAATTTATTTCACCTTCTTTTTTTCAGCTTTTCTCCTTTTTCTTCTTTTTTTTTTCAAACAAATTTGCCATTGTCAAACTCAAATAATCCCAACATATCTACAAAATTAAAAATAAAGTATGGGTTGTGGAGTTAAACAAAGAAAGGCTAACATAAAGGCTCAAATTGGTTTCTAATGGTTAATGAAGTAACAATAAAAGAAAGAAAAATAAATAAAAGGCTCAAAGAAACAAAGATGGCCTAAAATCATCCCTCAAGAATTAGTATGGTCCTTCAACTTTCATGATCTCAAGGGAATAAAAGTGTGATAACAAATTGATTTATTCTCAGCATTCAACCAAAATGAAGAAATAATGAGACTAAACAACAAATTAATGTGCTTCCAAAGAAAATTCAGAGTAAATGTATAATAACCCTCCAATAAATGATTGGCACAAAACTCACAAGGCTAAAAGTCTCCACTATCATTCTTCAAGATTTTCAAGTCATATCCACTTTTATCAACTAAAAATCATATTCATGTGGCTAAAGTGTAGTGCAATGATTTCCAAATACGAACACATGGAATACTTTAACAAAACAAAGTAGCTAGCATATCAAACTTCAACACAATTTCTCGAGTTAAAGCAATAAAATACTACAAGGATGCCAAATCACTCAATGCATAGAACGATGCATTGTCCTCAAGGGTAATTGATTTACTCTCAGCATTCAATCAAAAATGAAAATAATGAGACTAAACAACAAATTAATGAGCTTCCAAAGAAAATTAAGAGTAGATGTATGATAACCCTCCAATAAATGATTGGCACAAAAACTCACAGGGCTAAAAGTCTCCACTATCATTCTTCAAGATTTTCAAGTCATACCCACCTATCCACTAAAAATCATATTCATGTGGCTGAAGTGCAGTGCAATGATTTCCAAATATGAACACATGGAATACTTTAAAAAAGTAGCTAGCATATCAAACTTCAACACAATTCTCGAGTTAAAGCAATAAAATACCACAAGGATGACCAATCACTCAATGCATAGAACAAAAGATTACCATGACCACTAAATTTTTTTTTAAAACAAAATAACTAACTCATAGCAGCAAGCAAATATATACATTCTTCTCAAAATAAGTATTTTCTCCCCCCAACAAAAACGATGCATTGTCTTGAATGTAAAAAATAAAATCAAAAAGTTAAGAAGATTACCTTAATGATTAACCATGTCTATATGTGTGCTATTGCCTGCAAGGGGTTAGCGCCAAAAACACAAAGGAAAAAAAAATAAAAATGAAAAACTAACTACTCCTAAAAGTAACATTATTTTGAATAACATGCACAAACCAGGTCATCAGAATAATTTTGATCAATTATTTTGAACAACTTTTTGAATGAAGTAAAGGAAGTTGGAATCGGCGATCTCTAATTATCTAAAAACTACGAAAAATGTGTTTTTGGTTTCTATAACGCGTCACAACAAATGAAACACAAAATTCCAACAAAATCTCCACAAAAGAAAAGATAAAATTGCATAAGATAATACATGTATTAGCAGTTCGCTCTTTGCATGTTTTTTCCACATGAAACTATTAACAAAGTTTTTTTTTCACACTTTTTTTTCCATTTCTAATTTCCTTCTCATACAAAATCCACGGAATGCTTATCATGAAATATAGTCCAAATTATTGGAAAGGAATTTTCAAACCTCACACGTATGTCCGAACACTGCAGCAATCGAAGTCAAATACTACACAGTATCAATATAAATAAATTATATATTACATATACATATATAACACCATATATCAGTATAACCAATTACCCAATTTTTGTTTCATCATATAGTAATTGAAAAGGCGCCATTTCAATACATTATGTAAACAAAAAACATAGATAAACTACTCAATTCTCGACTCAATAGCACGCCCAATTTTCAAACAACACAATTCAAATAATTTTGGTTGAAGCTCATACTAAATTGTATGAATCGAATCGTGCATCATACAATTCTAACACCATACTAGTTGGAACACGTAGAAGCCGTGTCAACAAATTAATTTTGATCAGTTACTCATGAAATACGATATCCATTTCCAAGGAATTGCAGCAATGTAAGTGAATTTATTCTTGAGTGATAACTAAGATTAGAAATTCAGCAATGCTAGGTATCATGAAAAGTCTTTCATGAAAATGATCATGAAAAATTTGTGATCTTTGGATTACACTTAAAATAAAGCACCACACACTAATCAAAGTAATCTAAGAGTCACAAATTTTTCATGATCATTTTCATGAAAAATCTTTCATGATCCCTAACATTTCTCTTAGAAATTACCTAGTTGTTGACTCTGCCAGCTAGTGCCAGAGGCAAGACGAGATCTGCTTCCAAATCAGGCTGTCACCTTCTATCTCCATGTCCATGTCAGCTTCCAAAGAATCACGCTCTGCATCACATCGAGAAGGATAAATGAAAAAAATTAAAACTAAAAAAAAACTAGCGCCCAATTTAGTCTCCATTTCCAAGCAATGGCAACAATGTAAGTGAAGGAATTCTTGAGTGATAACTAAGAATACCTTCTTGTTGACTCACTGCTCAATTGAGGAATTCTTTAGTCTTCATCACTTGTGTTCTCGCTGCTTAGTTGCCATCGAATAAAAAAAGATCTACATTAATCGGCCAAAAAACAGATGGATTTATATGTAGCCCAACAGACATCAATTATGTAGCAACTACCACCAATAAACTACCAACTTAACCCTTTACTTTTTTTCTTTTCTTTTTCGTTTACTTTATTTTATTTTTATTTTTTATTTTTGGGTTAAGTAAGAAAGCCAATTTGTAGACATAAGTCCTAACTCAAAAATAAAATACTACTCATGCCAGTTAGTTTCTCAATTTTCACGACACTAGGCTCTAAGGATTTGTGAAGCACACAAATTTCTATCCTAAAATGCCAACTGCTGAGGTTTATTGTTCTGCAGGCTAGGTATAAGCTCTCTTTTAGAGGGGGTATGGCCTTTGGCATGTCCTAAGCTTCATTGTAAATCCTCTTTTATGGTAATAAAACACTTACCCCCGAAAAAGCATAGCATGACGAACAATGCCTACATGCCAGAGAAGCCGAGAAAAGGAAAACCAACAAATATCAACTATATTCAAAATAATAAAATTCAGTTTTCCAACTAGTATCAAGCATGTAGATTTTGAATTTTTGAACTCTTTTAATTGAGGCATTTTGAAATGGCCTATTTGACTGGATCAATAAATCAATGGTAGGAAAATAACATGGTCCGACTGTTAATAGAGTAAGTAGAACTTCAATTGGTGAACAATAATGCTAGACCCCAAATATTCTAGCAAACACCTATGTGAGTAGTAGATTTTTTCATAAATTTTTTTGTATCCCTAGGGAATCCACAAAAGAAAGACACAAAAAAAGAGCAAAATGTAACTACTAGGGAATCCAGAAAAACAAACTCACTTGGTAAGTCAATGAGAGATGGAAATAGTTGAACAAATGACCCAAGAGACATCAATGCTGCAAACACACTTAGAAACGACTTTTCTAATCTGCATCAAAAAAGAAAACAGAAAAATTATATATATATATATGTATGTATGAAAGTCAGCAATGCCCTTCACTACAGATTGAGTCCACAATATCTCCGAAAGCATTCTTTTAGATCCTCCTTTTTGAAATTAAACATGTGTTTAGTTGTCAAAATTTCCATTAAGCTCAATTAGTTTCAGTACGAAATTACTATACCATATTTTGTCCCAACAAGGTCGGGAAGGTGCATAATGACTTTAAAGATACAAAACAGCATTGACAGGACAAAAATAAAATAAGACTACAATTATGAATACCGATATATGAGGGGTCTTGTTAACAAGTGCCCCAAGGACATGAAAAGTAGACCTAAATTTTTTTTTTTTGAAAACACAAGACACTTTTTATTAAATTTAATGCAGTTTTTATTGAAATTAATGCACTTCTTTTAACTATTTGACCTATTTTCAAGACACTTCTTTATTTCAATCCCAATATTTAGCACTCTTAGCATTTGCCATATACAAATATCTTGAGGACACAACAATTGCATGAATTATAACTAAGATCATTCCAATAAAATAAATGAAATATATCTTTTAAGAACAAAACCAAAAAGATGACATGAGGAACTTACTTGTCCACATTTCATGAGCTTTAGCATTAATGGGAAAAACTACAAATGCAAGACTGATGTTAGAGGAGGATAAGTTACCAAAATATTTGATATCCATGTTTCATATTTCTTCTTTTCTACTTCTAAATCTGAAAATTCAGTCAAATAAAGAAACTAAATCCTAAGCAAAGAATCATGCCAATCTCAAATCATACCTGAGGAAGTAATGTAGGGAAAATTAGTTAGAAGTTTTTTGTTGTTAAGATTCCGAAAGTCCAATGTAGCTTCTGCAACAACCAAGGTTGTTAAGATCGGGATCCTACACAGGATCGTTTTAGGGGTCTGTCGGATCGGATCGTAGGATCGGATCGAGGATCGTAAGATCCTACTAAAATGATAAAAAAATGCAATAATTTTTATATGACTAAATAATACTATCAAAATATATATAGAATAAGCCCCAAAAAAAAGAAATATAGCAATTCAATGTAGCATTCAAACATTTTTTTTCAAAAAAGAAGTCAAAAACATAACAAAACCAAATACTAACACTTTACCTTTTTGCTTGCAGCATCCACTTCAATGTCGCGTTCCCAACCAGGATCAAATCTTAGACCAGCAACATTTTTCCTCTTCCTCCCTCTTCCTAAACCAGAGGCTAACATTTCTACAATTGCAACAAATTGTAAACATTTGGCAAATTGTAAAAAGGCACAAGACAGAGACAGTTCATGTTTTTAATTTCCATTCCCAGGGGCTAATTAAAACAGCAGTAGCATTATCATTTATAGCATTGCAGGCAACAAAGAAGAAGAAGGAAAATTGAAGAAGAAAAAAAGAAAAGAAAAGGAGAATGTGATTCAGTGAAGGAAATGAATGTGATTCAGTGAAGGAAAAAAATAAATAAAAGGTGATTCAAGGAAGAAATAAATAAATAAATAAGATAATGACTTGGTCATCTAAAGAGCTTTACAACAGTAAGGTGCTCAGATCATACCCACATGTTACATTACAGGACAAAAATAAGGTTGTCTTGCAAATAATTAAGTAACCAAACAATTGCTCTGGGAGCACTGAGTGAATCTTTAATAGGATATTGGTCTGGCATCTTTAAGAGTTGTTGAATCAGAGCATCTTTTGTTGAATCAAAATAACGAGTAAACAACTCTTAAATGCAACAATTGCTCTGAATCTTTATTTTGGTTACTTGAATCTGATTCAACAATTGCTCTGGAGCACTGATTCAATTATATGCTCTGTTTCACTCAGTGGTTACTCTTAAATAATTAAATATCCTATTAAAGATTCACTCTGAACCAAAAATAAATAAATAAATTAGAACCAAAAATAAAATAAATAAATAAACAAATCAGAACCAAAAATAAATTAAACAATTAAATATCCTATTAAAGATTCACTCAGAACCAAAAATAAATAAATAAATAAATCAGAACCAAAAATAAATAAATCAGAACCAAAAATAAATAAATAAATAAGAGCCCCAAAAAAAAAATCACCGAAGGAAAGAGGAGATTCATTGAAGAAAGAAGGAGAGATCAGATCAATGAAGAAAGAAAGAAGAGCTGCTGAGCAACGAAGAAAGAAGAAGAGTCTTCGAATTCGAAGAAAAAAAAACAGAGCAGCAGACACCTGGAGTGGAGTCGCAGCGAAGAAGAGAGAAGAAGAAGAAGAAGAAGAAGAAGAAGAAGAAGAAGAGAAAGCAGCGTACCTGGAGTCGTTTGCCCAAGTCAGGCTTCATTTGATGTTGAATGATTGAATCTCTTTCCCCAGGTCAGTCTTCTTTCTTTGTTTGCCCTAATCTGCTTTGCTTCTCTCATTTTAGGTCCCGATTTGGCCTTTAAGTTGCCCAGAAAATGCTTCAAATCTGGATCGCATGGAGTCGCGATCCAGATGCGATCCTACCGATCCCGTCGATCCCACCACGATCCTGCTCTGGGGTCGATCCAATGTACGATCCGGATCGAATAGTGTATAATGTGTAGTAGGATCGTACGATCCTACGATCCGGATCGCAATCTTAACAACCTTGGCAACAACAGGATCTAAAAATACACTGCAATCGAACATTAGAAGGGTGATTTTCAAATATGATTTATCATATGATATGCCATCATAATTAGAGAATAATTGTTCATGATTTTCTTTTTCTCCCCATAAATAAATTATTGTGAAAAGACTACAAACTAAACCATCTTTACTGACTCAAACATGAATGAATGAAGGTCCTCATACTAGGATCAGCATCATGTAGAACCACCTCTCCAAAATCAAGAAAAAATAGAAGAATTTCTTGAGTAAAACTATAGAATAAAAGAACAATGGCTACATCAGCACATATGTAAGCATAATGATGAGGGGAAGAACTAGGAGAGGCAAATATCAAGCACCAAAAATACTTCAACATTTCCAATAAATAGTAACTACAAGTTAATAACACCTGCAATCAATTCATGGTCATTTTTTTCCAAGTTTTGTTTGTTTTAGTTGAAGAGCTATTTTTTATTAGATTAAACTTCTAAATAACTGAAAATCTTGGTTGTTGCCTCGCCCATAACCTCCATCAACATCTCCAAATTACTTGGACTACACTAACAATAATTGCAATGTGTTTAGAACTCTGAACTTGAGGTAAAAGCAAAATTAAATAAGATGAGACAAAAACAATACACATTTTTTAACAATGGAAAAGTGGGGACATGCATATAGGTGTCACCCAAAAAAAAAAAGCAGCAACACTATTTAATGGGAACTGAATTTTTATAACTAAAATTTATGTGGGTAGTGATGGAAAATTATTTGTACATTCACAAGCAAAGATGTAGGCAAGTTGCACCCAGCCATGACACAAGATACATTGAATGCTTTGATTTTCAAGCTTTTCCAATAGAAGCCTCAGAGTAATACCAAAACAAGAACTTGTCTCAATTCTACTGAAAATAACTTTTTTACCTCGTAAGAGAAAATTTTGTCTATAAATAGAGTATAAGTTCTCACTGTAAGTAGGGGAACTAATGCTCATATTAAAGCTGAAACAGAACATGAATTTCAAAATTTCCATACAGAGTGAAAAGATTGTGACATGCATCAAGAACAGAGTCAGAGTGAAAATATTGACATCATGCACTGCTATAGCAAAATACACATCAAGAGAGAGAAGAGATAGTGACAGTGGTGACTAAGAGCTTGATGAGGGTGTGTGGCCATAAAGCAATCAATGGATAGAGAAATCAATACCAGTAAAAGAAGACCACTAGAGGTTTGAGATTGAGAAATAGAAGCCACTGAGCATTGAAAAATCTTGTTAAGTTACAGATAAACCCTAGCTATGAAATCTCTAACACACTTCATGAAGCGTGTTCACCTGATCATATTGAAATCACACAAACAAAAATAATCACAAGAATAATCAAGCAATTTTATACAGATTTCAATCGATTTCAATCAATCTCAAGCAATTTGAAGCAAAATTTAAGCAGTTCTTCATCATCAGACAGACGATTTCAGAAAAATAAATACCTGGATTTCAAGATGCGTGATCGATTTCACACAATCTCACGCTTCTTCTTCTTCGTCTATTTCGTCTTAGGGTTTGAGTGTGGTTTAGGGGTTTCTGCTGCTTCGTCTAAGGGTTTGTTTGTGCAACGTTTTCATGTTCTCCATCAGAAAGACGATTTGAAGGAGTCAATTTCAAAGGTTTTGGGTTTCTCAGATGGATAGAAGATAGAGAGATCGAAAGGGTTTAGGTTTATGGAGAGAGAGAGCAGCGATGGGAAGATGTGAGAGAGAGAGAGAGAGAGAGAGAGAGAGGCGTCTATAAACAAAGGAGTGAAAAGAGAGAGGAGACCGTTATGAAACCCAAATTTTGAAGCGGTGGAAAATAGTTAGAGAGGGGTCTAGAAACAAAAATGGAAAAGAGAGTGACCGTTATAAAACCCTAATTTTTAACACGTTACATTGGAGTTCGGGTGCGCAGCAGGGCCCATTTTAGGTCCTTAATTTTTATGCTTTGTATATGTATGAGCTGTTTTCATTTTTTTTAAATAATTTTTTATTTTCTCATCTCATTCGTCATTTTTAGTCACCACTCACCGCAACCATCGATGAATGGTGAGTCCCGACCAACCTCCGGGGACTATCTAGTAAGTGGGTGGTTGCCAATGTGACTTTCGATTATCAATTGGCATTCTTCAGGTCATCTCATATCCTCCGACATCATACAACCATTAAATTCGGCAAATAAGTTTGATTGCTCGTTACTATTAGCCACCACATCCGTCCATCCTTCATTTCTATCCACTAAATTTGGCAACTCATCATTACACTGTTAATTATTTTATTTAAACCCTCACATTCTATTTCAATGCGATGTTCAAACTTTTTATTGTAAATTTAAATTTAGGGCAAACTTCACTTTACCCCTTATGGTTTGGGCGGAGTGTGGATTACCTTCCTGACATTCGAAAATCACCACATAACCCCTTTATGGTTGGTGGACTAAAAAAGCACATTAACTTTTGTTAACAGAAATTGTAAATTGGCAGTTATACCATTCTCTCTCTCTCTTCCTTCTCTTTTTCTTCATCATATCCAGAAGTGTTATACCCTTCTTTTCTCTCTCTCTCTTCCTTCTCTTCTTCTTCCTCCATCCCCATTCAACAAATTTCCACTTCCATTTAACAAAACACTTGATTTGGCTTCATGCTATCAACTCTAACACATATTTCTACTTCCATTCAACAAAACACATATATATAAACTTGCAAATTGTATATATATAATCTATATACATAGGTATATATATTCCTAAAATCTATGAAGAAGCTTAAGATCAAACTATATTAAAAGAAATATAAAAAAATATATAGTTTTTATGAAGTGTATGTATATGTATATATTCACTGTTATATATTTATAAGGTTTGATCTTCAATTTTTAAGAATGCGCTCAAGAAGGAAGAAAAAAAAAAACCTACAGATCTAATGACGTAATTGATTCTAGCTTCAAAAATTAAAACCAAACAGGTCTTAGTTTGTTTATGTTGAATCAGATATAGCCTTATGAATTTGATTGTGGAGGTTTGTTGATTTGGATTATGTGTAGAAAGTGTGGTTGGATAAGAATACATGAAAGCTTTTGTTTGTCGATTTCTTCAAACGGGTTGGCAATTACTGGAATTGATGATCGGAGATACTAGAACCATATTCTGACCGATGAATCTAGGTGAGGACTTGAAATTGTTGTTAATTTTTGTTGCTTCTGTGGGTACTTTGAATATATACATATATATAGCTACAGATTATATATATACAATAATTTTTTATATAAATTATGTTGTTTAAATTAATTTAGGTTTTTGTTTTGGTTTGTAATTTTAGAGAGAGAATGAGGAAGACCCATGGCATGCCTTTGCAAATTTAAAGATGTTCTAAGGGTATTTTGGTCTTAAAATGTAACTTACTCTCTGTATGAGCATTTGAACTACACAGCCCGTTAACTTGAATAGAAAAGTGAACAGTGTGTTTTAGTCCACCAACCACAAGGGAATTATGTGGTGATATTCGAATGTCAGGGGGTAATCCACACATGGCCCAAACTATAGGGGGTAAAGTGAAGTTCGCCCTTAAATTTATTTTATTTAAGTCTTTCAACTTCATAATCAAGTTGGTGCAATCTAATTTATAACTAAGGCCTTACACCTTTTCTGTCTTTAACATTTTTTTTTAATTTATATAAAAAAATTACTTTTTTGGTTAAAATAATTTAAAAAGTAAAAGAAAGTTGAAAATATTGAAAGCAACCAAAAATAAATACATAAATAAATAACTATATATTTTTAATCTTTGGCGAAGTCCCTTTCATTACTCTCTACTCTTATTAATTTTTTTCGTTTTATCTTTTTGTTTGTTATGGGGATATGAACTGAAGCAACATATTTTGAATGGATCACAAAAGTGAAATGATTTATTTATCGAATTTGTTGTCACTTGAATCATTTAAATTTGTGCTAGGTTGACAATTGGTTTTACCCTCGTCTACCGCAGTTGTCATCCTGTTATCTAGATGACCAGCATGAACAAATTTGTGCAATTTGGACGATACCAAATTCGATGAATGTAACATTATTGATCACAAAAATGGGTCAGGGATTTGCGGGACGAGAAAAACTAAACCCCATTAGGATGGATTGTGGAATAAAAATGGTCTTCGTTAAGGATAAGGATTGGAAATGGAAAAAAAATAATAATTGGAGATTGGGAACGGAGAGTGTAAAACTCACCCTTCTTGTCTCGTTGCCATTTCCATTTTTACCTTCTCCAACTAGTCGGGTTGGAGTTGGACATTGGCCGGGTCGGTCCGGATCAAAATTTTATCACTTTATAAGCGCTTTATGTTAAGCCGATGTAATCAATTTAAGTCCAAGTCTAAAATTAATAGTATAATATAATTTTCAATTCCAATCATTATATATATTTTTTAAATGCGAGCGAACTAATTTTTATAAAATAAAAATTGTATTAAAAAATCATCCAATCTAACGTTCCAACATACATAAAAATATATAACATTATTTCACTTATTACAAATATTTTAATAATTAAAATATTATGTACTCTAATATTATGCATTGAAGCATGAGGATGGAGCATAGCTCGCTTACGGAGAGCTGAAATATAGGTTTGTAAAATTAATTTAAATTGAATAGATTACAATTGTCTTTTTTTTTTGTTGTGACAAATGCGATAAATTAAATAGGTTATGATTATTGAATCAATATAATTTTTCTGTGTTCATGAAATAAAAAATGAAATGTCCAACATAATTAATAGATTGGATTATCAAAACGAGATCTATGATAGACCTTATAAAACTAAACAGCACTCTTCAGTTCAAATTATGGACTGGAGAGAATTCCCTCATATAAAATAACTACACTAGTGATTGTGTTTTTTTTTCTTTTCTCTCTCTTTATAATTTAAGAGGTTTCATAGGGAGTAGGGAATCAAATTAAGAAGAAGATCCCCTCTAATTCAAAACTTGGATTAGAGAGCATTGTTTTGGCCCATGAGGCCTACCACATGCCCCGTTTCAATAATTTGAATCGTTCATTTTGTTTAAGCACTTTGTGTATTTCATCTACACAAAAAATTAAGTCCATTTGATAAGTATAACTTAATTTATTGCTTTTCACCAACGAAATTGACGACAATTGTGTTCTTATCCGACATGATTGCAACATTTATTTTGAAGTATCGATACTTCATAGCACCTAGCTCTCTGCAACAACTTTCTAAAAGTTCTTATTGATCGGTATCCGGTTTCAATCTAGGGTTCTCCAGTCCAAACATTACAATGCATACATATGATATTAGAATAGTTTATTTTATTTTATTTTTGTCAAACTAAACTAAGCCTTGTATTCCAAACCGATCCAACCCAATAATTTGTCTTTGTATTGTCCCTCATAGCCATTGATCCCAACCACATCGATTGTTGTTATATTTTTTTCTTATTATGTGTTTTTTATTGACATTTTTCATTTTTATTCACATACTTTTATTGCTTGAGAGTTCTCCGATCCAAACATTACAATGCATACATATGATATTAGAATAGTTTAATTTTTTTTTTATCAAACTAAACTAAGCCTTGTATTCCAAACTATTTCAACCCAATAATTTGTCTTTGTGTTGTGCCCCACAACCAATGATCCCAACTACCCAATTATGCTAAATTAATGTCATTTTTCGTTAAGTTTAGTGATTAAAATACTATTTTTTTGTGTGTTAATTTTACTTTAAAAAATAAATAAATCATTTAGATTAAAAACAAATCAAAATATTAAGGCTTAAATTGATCAAATTAAAAATTCAAGATTTATTTTGTTACAAGAATCAAACTCTAAATTGTTTTTGGATAATTTCTCCTAACTAATATTGTTGGAATGAAATAAAATAGAATGATCAATTTATTTTATACATTATAAATATTCATTATTGACTAAAAAATAATTATCACCAAACAAGATTAATACAAAATTAAGAGACATTTGTTTTAATTGAAGAGACAACACTTTATTTTAAAATTAGACAATTGGAGAGATATGTTTAACTAATTTTCCTTTTTATTATTGTATGGTAAATCAATAAAGAATTTTATTTTTTTAGTTAATTCAGTTAAATAAAATATTTTGATAAGGGGGCATTTGTAATTTTTTAAGTGCAGAGAAGAATCTATATTTTAAGCAAATCATAAGGCATGTATTTGTAATTTATCTATTATAGAAAGGACCAATTAGTTCCACTGATTTTTTTTAAAAAAAATTCAAAAAAAAAAAGGGTTTAACCATTCTAATAAAATAAATTATGAATTTTTAATTGAACTTTAATTTTTTTAATTTGAATTATTTGTCTATTTATGTCAAATAAAATTGATGAAAGATTAACATTTAAGTCGTTATATTCAATATATTTCAAATCAATTCCAAATTATCTCTATTCCCAAAACTATTTCAAATCAACTTTAGCTCTATTACCAAAACTACATTAACTCAACCTAGTTTGGGGTTGCTGCTGTGCATGGTGCGCAGCAGCAGTTGTTGCGCGTCTTATTGGGCCGAATCCAGAGGCTTTATCAGCCCAAAGGCGTCATGCGCCGATGGGGCTCTGAATTCAGAGACTTTGTTTGGCCAATCGTGATATCCATGAAGGGCGCTCCGAATCCGGAGGCTTTATCAGCCCAAAGGCGTCAAGCGTCTACGGGGCTCCGAATTTGGAGACTTTGTTTGGCTAATCGTGATATCCGCGAAGGGCACTCCGAATCCGGAAGCTTTATTGGCCCAAAGGTGTCATGCGCCGATGGGGCTCCAAATTCGAAGACTTTGTTTGGTCAATCGTGTCGTGATATCCACGAAGGGCGCTTCGAATCCGGAGGCTTTATTGGCCTAAAGGCGTCACGCGCCGATGGGGCTCCGAATTCAGAGACTTTGTTTGGCCAATCGTGATATCCACGAAGGGCGCTCCGAATCCAGAGGCTTTATTGGCCTAAAGACGTCAAGCGCCGATGGGGCTCCGAATTCGGAGACTTTGTTTGGCCAATCGTGATATCCACAAAGGGCGCTCCGAATCTGGAGGCTTTATCGGAACATTTTTGAACTGATTTCGCAGTAAGTAAACAGGGATCTTTGCATTACAAGAGTGGAGAGTGTACATGGTGAACATTCAAAACTAGTATCATTCCCCACAAGTCGGGTTCAATGATAGAATTTACGCAAGTGCATTGAATTCCAAGGCCGTGGCAGACTCCTTTCGAACATGTCTTTTAGCCGATATGCCCCTACTCCTGCGATCGAATCGACCTGATAGGGGCCGTCCCAGTTAGGACCCAATTTTCCATCAGCTAGTTTCCTGGCAGCTGGAAGTACTTTCTTCAGGGCCAATTCTCCTGGTGTGTAGCGACACAGCTGAACACGTTGATTGTATGACTTAGCAAGTTGTTGCTGGTATCGTGCCATGGATATAAGGGCACGGTCTCTTCGTTCTTCGATCAGAATCAAATCCAAAGCCAACATCATGTCGTTTCAGCCCATATCAAAAACTTGCGATTTCAGGATTGGGTGGCCGATCTCCAGGGGTATGATCGCCTGGGTTCCAAAGCATAAAGCAAATGGCGTTTCTCTAGTGGATCGCTTCGGCGTAGTTCGATGGGCCCACAATACACTCGGCAATTCTTCAACCCATTTGCCTTTAACTTTCTCCAGCCTCTTCTTGATGTCGTCCAAGATAGATTTGTTCGAGGCTTCGGCTTGACCATTGCTTTGGGGGTAAGCCAGCGTGGAAAAGTAAGGCCGAATACCATACTTGCTGCACAGCTCTTGGTAGACGCCACAATCAAACTGGGTGCCGTTGTCTGAGATAAGAGCTCTTGGAATGCCGAATCGTGTTATGATATTTCTCTATACAAAGCGCTTAACATCAGCATCTCGAATGTGCGTTAATGCCTCCACTTCGACCCATTTGTGAAGTAATCTGTCGCGACAATCAAGTATCGCTTGTTCCCTGGGGCCCTCGACAATGGTTCTACGATATCAAGTCCCCACTGGGCGAACGGCCAGGGACTGGTAATAGAGCTTAACTCTTCAACAGGCAAATGGGTTAACAGGGAGAACTTCTGGCACTGTTCATATTTTTTCACATAGCATTCGGCATCATATCTCATTGTCGACCAATAATACCCCTGCGTTATAACTCGATGGGCCAAAGAGCGCCCGCTAGAATGTGCGCTACAACTGCCTTCATGTATTTTAGTCAGAAACTCTTCGACTTTGTCCGGATGCACACATTCTAGGTATGGACTAGAAAGGGATTTTTTATAAAGCTTTCCTTGTGGATCCAAGTAGTAACACAGTGCTTTGTTTCGCAGCTTGTGCACTTCTTTCTTGTCCTCTAGGAGCTGTTCAGAAGACAGGAATGCAGCAATGGGATCCATCTAACTCGGTCCAGATTCTATGACATTGACTTGGATTTCCTTTGAAAGACCAATGCTTGGCTCTAGGATGAAACCCACCTCGATGGTCCGTTTAATCTCTGAGTTAATTGCGGAGGCTAGGCAAGCCAGGGCATCTACATGTGTGTTCTGATCACGTGTTATCTAATTCAATTCATGATGGTCAAATTTTGCCAGCAGGGAGTTAGCCGTTTTCATGTAAGCCACCATACAGTCATTTCTTGCCGTGTACTCCCCTTTTAGCTGATTGATCACCAATTTTGAATCGCAAAATACAAGCAGACGTCGAGCACCCAGAAGGTGTGCATTCTGCAAACCGATTAGAAGGCTTCATATTCGGATTCGTTGTTTGATGCTTCGAAGCCGAGTTTGACGGCCTGCTCAATTATTGCGCCGTTGTGAGCCATGATTACTACTCCGGCTCCACTGTCTCGCTGAATGGATGATCCATCATCACAGTACAACTGCCAAATGTCCCCAACAAAAATTCTCTAGTTCAGCTTAGATCGAATTTCATCAGACTTAAAGTCGGCAAGACCCCCGGTGAATTCGACAACAAAATCAGAAAGCACCTATCCCTTGATTGAGGTTCTAGGTAGAAATTGAATGTCGTACTGGCCGAGTTCGAGAGCCCACTTTGAGACGCGTCCCGATGCTTCTGCACTAAGTAGTACTGATCGGAGAGAGTAATCTGTTAGCACCCCGATGCTGTGCTCCTGGAAGTAATGCATTAGTTTTCTTGCTGCCATGACTAGGGCTAGGATGAGTTTTTCCAGCGGAAGGTAGCGTGTTTTGGCGTCAACCATTGCCTTGCTCACATAGTATACTGGCCGCTACTCCCCCAGCTCTTCCTTTATCAGTACGGCGCTGACGGCCCAGTCGAAAACTGCCAGATACAAAATGAGCAGGTCACCTGTCGAAGGTGTTGTCAAGAGTGGCACTGATCGGAGGTAGGTCTTAAGGCCATTGAAAGCAGCTTTGCACTCGACAGACCATTCGAAAGCCTTGCCTTGCCGTAGTGTATGAAAGAATTATTGGCAGTGATCTGTGGACCGACTGATGAACCTGTTGAGTGCGGCGGCCATCCCCATCAACTTTTGAACCTCTTTCACTGAACGAGGGGAGCCGAGTTCCAAGATTGCTGTGATTTGCCTCAGGTTAGCTTCGATTCCTCGGTGGTTGACAATGTAACCCAAGAATTTGCCAGAGCCGATCCCAAACGCACATTTGGAAGCGTTCAGCTTCATTTTGTATTTGCGTAAAATGCCGAATGTCTCTTCCAGATCGGCTAGATGGATTTGCTCTTCTTTGGACTTGACCACCATGTCATCAATGTACACTTCCATAGTCTGATCTGTTTGTGCTCTATTGTAGTATGGTGACTCGGAGCATCAGTGGCCGGCAGTGCCTCATCAATGGCCGGCAAGGCTTCATTTCTGGCTGACAAGGCACACCAGTGGCCAGCAGAGAGCCAGCAGCAGCCATCCATGGCTGGTAGACCACTGATGCAACCCTCAGCAGAGATTTGGTAAGTTTGAAGCAGAAAGATTCTGAAGTGTGCTCAACCCTGAAAACAGAGCCTGTCGAGAGCATAATGAAGGGATTTTCGGGATGAAAACCGAGCGCATGCATCTTCCACTTCTCGAGGTGGAGCTATGGCAACGTAGTTTAATGCCTTGCATGACTAGTTAGTATGCATTTGTTTTAATTAATTAGTTTGCTAATTAGTTAAAGTGTTGTAATAATTAGTAATTAGTTTGCTAGTTATTCATTTCATTTGTAATAATTAGTCTAATTAGTTTAGATTAGTTTAGCTTAGATTAGCTTAGCTTTTATTCATTCGAACCCTCCTTCGCGAGGGCATAATTTTGTAATAAGCGTGCGTGTGTGTGCATGTCTTCCAACCCCGCGTCTTTCTTCATTTTATTTAATCGCTTTTGATGGTTAGATTAGGGACATTTTTCAATTAGCATATCACATGTTTGCATCCATTCATTTGTCTTGCATGCACCGAGGCTTGGCGCATGATTCAAACTGCATCGTCATTTCAATATCTTCTTTGAATATGTGTTTAAATGCATGTTGTCTAAATTGAATCATATGCCATATTAGAAGCTAAGCCTATTAATTGCATTATTGCATGCGTTGCATTAGGCATCTTGTATAGTTAGGATCATGCATTTTTCTAACTAGTTTTTGTTTTGGCTTAGAGTACTCGATAAGTTTTTATGCTTTAGCATACTTGCATGAGTGTGATTGCCATATTACCATGTTTCGCATGCTTGCCATGAGGCGATGTGCTTAAATGCTAAACTGCTTGAATGCCTGTGGATGAAGGCTTGTCGTTTGAATTGGAACGATTCAATGAATGTAAGGGTATTTTTCAGGAAAAAATTGCTCTAATCGAGGTCGGGGAGGCAAGTCCCCGTCGGGCCGGTTTCAAATTGCCATCCCTAATGGTTGCATGAAAAATAGCACTATTGCCCTGATTCCATATAGAGCTGGCCTTGGCCCAAGACGAGCAAGGCGGGTTACCTTAGGCCACAAATTTTGACAAATTTTAAAGGTTCCCCGAATAATTTTAATTCTTATGATGTTAATAAGTTTAAAAATAAAGATTCAAACCAATTCATATAACTTCACAATCTAAATTAAAGATTTTTAGAGTATCCCAACTCTTTTATTTTTTTTTCCTAATTTAATTTGATTCTAAATTTGAATACAAAATTTGATTTGATATGAATTACTTTAACCCTTTCATCAAATTTTCTTGAAAATCTTTTTAAAAATTCTGTTCATATCCCAAATTTTTCTTTTCATCAAATTTCATGGAATTTTTTTTTTATCTTCAATATGTTTTTAAGTTTTCATCAAATTTAAATTTGACAAATTCTAAATTTGATTAAAAAAAATGTTTCTCTTAAAGACCAAATCAAAAAAATATATATTTATAGATCTCATTCATTCTAAGTATGACTCGCATTACATTAATTTTGAATTTATATTATACACTTTTAAAATAAAAAATTTAAATAAATTTTTTAATATTATTTATACATAAAAGGTTCCAATTTTAAAACTCCATCTTGAGCCTCCAAAATCTTATTCCCATATTGCCCACAAAAGAGGCACTGATTCCATGCTGTCCACAAAAGAGCAATTAGATGTTTAGAAGAGTATCATCATCTGAAACCTCATGTAAGAAAGGATAGTGAGCGCCCACAAAAAAAATCAACACCTAATGAGCTACCACTCCAAGCCCGTTGTGACTCTGGGCATTGAAAAAATAAATGCCCTAAATTATGCTTGACAGTTAGGCATCTTGGACAAGCTGTATCCACTAATAAATGTCGAGTTTTCAAAACACTTTTAACCGGTAGAATATTGTAAAGACATTTTCAAAGAAAAATGAACCATTTGAGTGGTATTGTATTGTCAGCTTCCAAATCCAAGTCCAAATAGGGTTATCTCTAGGTATATTAGGCGATATTCGGATTTTGTGTTTTTCTAAACCTTCCAATATCCAGATTTGACAGTATATTTCCCAGAATTGGTAAAACCCCATGTTGGTTTATCCTCACTTGACATTTCAGGCACATGAATACCTTGAATATACCTTCGACTATCTTCAGAAAAAAAGAGTCCAAGCAAATTCAATCACCAACAAAGCTTGGGTTTGTCAATGAAGCAAGACTAAGATGGGAAAAGTGTCGAGAGAGACCTTCGCCACTTGAAGGGTTATTTATAAGTGGAATCCATTTCTAAAGGATCGATTGATTCCCCATTTTCCACAATCAACCTTAGTCCCAAAACAAGGCAAATCACGATCCCATAAAATACTTTTCCACCCTAAAAAAAACAACGAGACGGTTTAAAATTTTATTTTAACAAAAATAAAATTCATTACAACTCTCTTATACAATAATAAAATTGTTTAAATTGTTAATTGAAATATATTTTTTTCACATCAATAAAATTATTAATTGATTTGATAATTTATTATGTAATTATAAACTTAAAAGGTAGAATAATTTGTAATTTAAGCAAATTTCAAAGAATGTATTTGTAATTTATCCAATTTTTGTATTTTTTTTTTTTTGTTTTTTTTTATAAAAAAAACCCAATAACGAGAAGCAGCAAAACTGCAGGGGAGAAACAAAAAATAGAAGCAAAAGCACTAATCTCTAGAGTCCATATTGTGATGACATGTTCTCAAACTTCAAATGAGGCGAAAAAAAAAACAAAAAAGAACAACCTTGTCGAAGAAAGATAATGTAACACACTACCTTCTTGTCATCTTAATCTAAATACAAAGAAACTTTCGGATAATTTCCTATGGAGACATTTTCTACAACAAAATAAAACAAATGGAAAGAATAGAAGGAAAAAAGACAACAAAATCAACAAAAAATCAAACCCAAATATCACAATCACAGAGCTATAGCTGGAGCATCCAAACCCTCTTTACTGAAAATGATACCCACCATTTTAGCAAACAGCTTGCATGCATAACACCAGACACAACTATTTAAGCTAATTCATCAATGCTTCCCTGACATTGTTGTCTAACCTCTAAAAAAGAGCATGAAAAAACTATAGCAAAAAATAAAGTGGGACCTCGAGAAAGCCCAGCATAGGCAGTCTCTATTCTATCCAAATTAACTGAACCGCTATAACTAAAGAAAAAAGATTAGAAATTTTTTGAAAAATGTAGTCTTCATGATCACAACCCAATTAGCAAGAGCATCAGCTATCATTAGCCTCCTAAAAACAAAGCGACACGGAACAATGCATACCAGATAACAATTGTTGCATCACAGCCATATCATAAATCAAGAACCAAGGGGAACCAAATGTATCAATCAGGAAATCCACAAACACTTTCGAGGACTTCAATCTGATGCAAATATCCTGATTCAAACATAGACGATACCAAAAAGCCACGCTTCATTTCTGCCACAGTATTGAAACGCTGCCCAAGCAATAGCACATAAGCAAAAATCAATTTGCCGTGACCATCTCAGACAATACCCCCACCATTACCCAAACCAGATTACCTCGACTACATCCAACAGAATTCAACTTCAAAAAAGGAGCCTGCTTAGATATAAGAAAATTTCAATGGATTGGGTTGATTTAATCATTTGGATAGCTTTACTCCTTTAATATCTACCTACGTACCCACAAATAAAAGATAAATTTTTGTTTAAAAAAAACACAACTAATCGATTTGCTATTTGTTTTACATAAATGTTTTGATCATGGCATTTGACTCAGGTGGCTGTGTAGCACCATTTTATAGTGTAAAGTTTGCAAGTCCAAATCTTATAGAGAGGAGTTTGAGACTCCTGCATTCAAACTAAGAAATTTAGTATATTTGAAAAGATTTTAAATACTTAATTTTAGGGTTTAAATAAATTTGTTTTGACTCACATTTGTTCATTAAAATGAAAAAGATAGTATTTTGAATGGCATTTTTCTTTAAATATAAATTTAGGTGATTGGATTATATAAGCTAATGTGTTTTACTAGTCTATGACAAAAATTTGCAAAGAAAAAGCGACGGAGATTAACTTTTACAAGCATGTGTTTATAGTTTGTATGTTCAAATGTTAGTTGGTTTTGTTGATTTGGCATAGATGGATTCTTTTGTATTGACTTGGCCATGGTTTGAAGTTTGAACCACTATTAGTCTTATTCTAAAAATCAAAGAGTTAGCCAGGTTGAAAATGTTTGATGTTATATTACCAGTTTTCATGATCTCTGGTTTGCTCAATTCAATGTAGTAGATAAGTTGAGGGAAAACTACATGTAGGTGGGAGAACGAAAAAAAATTACGAATACACAAGGGTGCAAGTGTGCTGTGGCGTGTTGGTAATTTTTTTCCCTTTCTCCCACCTGCATGGAGTTCCCCCATAAGTTAAAGCATTCTCATTCAAGTGGGATTGCACTAAGCAAATGGGCAAAAAAAAAAGAAAAGAAAAGAAGTTTGAACAGAAAGATCAGAGTTGCCAAGTAACCAATTTCAAGTTAAATTTACATTTAATTTAAACTATTTTGTACTGGTTATTTAAATGCAAATGTTTTGTTTTGTTTTTTTTTAAAAAAAATTCAATTATGACAATCAAATAATCTTGACCTAGGCAAAATAATTTTTAAAAGAATGACAAATAAGAAACCCATTTTTGTTATGTTTTAATTGATATTTATTTTTAGAATATAGTGTGTTCCTACATGCACACATTGTGTTTGTTCTGTAATGTAGATAGAAGGTGAAGAAAAGATAAAAGTTCATCCACTGCAGTATTGCAGGCTCTTCCTTGGGTTTAATTAGGCAATGTTTGGATCTCAAATTTTTAGAGGAATCTGTGGGTGGGGGTTTTGGAATGGGTGGAAGAATTAGAAAAAAAAAAGTGAAAAAAAAAAAGAAAAGAAGAAGAAACAACTAGGTGTGTAGGTAACATTGTTGGTCGACAAGTTTCACAATTCCCTTCCATTTTTTGTTCGTGCAATGAGGAGTTGAGTTCCATGGTGATTGTGAAGATAAAGCAGAAGACTCAAGTTCAAACACAGCCTGTAGCAGAAGGGTTGGATATTAGTGTTGGAGGATTTAAAATTGAGAGGGCTTTGTTACGGTAATTTGCGTATTTCCTAGTCTCTGTTGAGAGGGCTTTGTTGGAAGTTTTCATTTTTTCACTAGGGTCATAGGAGGGGGGGACTTGGGGTTTAAATCCAGTGCTAAAAGTTTAATGTATCTTTTCTTTTTGTCATGATTAACGTTATACTTATTTCCATTCAATGTAGAAGTAACAATTTTATTTCCTCAACAAACGATATTCTAAGATTTAACCAGGAAGTCTATGATATAATAGGTTAAAATGTACTTACGATTCAATAAAGTTATGATGTTGTTGTTCGGTTTGTTTTTTGATGTAGATACCCCCTTGATCAAACGGGTACCGTCATATTACATGCTTATAGATCTACGGCTAAATTTTCCTCCTCAAATTACCAAAAACCTTTACCAATCTTAGATATTTGTTGTCATAGTTGCAATCACAAAAAAAAAAAAAAAAAAAAAATGAGATTTGAATCAATTAAGGGCAAAATAACAAAACGACATAAAAAAAGAGAGGAACAAACAGAAAGAGCATTTTCAATTTTATAATATTGCAATCTACAAATGGCAGTACAACTTGAAGTACCTAAATTGACTTTTTGAATCTTGCCAAAATGACCCCAAGCCCCAATTCATTGCGCAAAAGCATGATTATATAGCATCTTCTACCTCAGTTTTGTTTTTGGCAGTGGACAAAAAACATTGTAAACAACATTATTTGCAAACAACCAACCAAGAATCAACTGTTTCAAAGTAGAACCTGTTATGACTGGGTGTATTATTCGCCTTTTTTTTCTTTGTTTAACTTTGGGTTTGCTTTAGTAGAGTGTCGGGTTTAACCGGGAGCCTTCTTAACGTTTCGTTTTGTTGTATTTGAAAGCTTATCTCAAATCCTTACTTTCATTTACTTTCATGTCGAGTTTCTTATATTTCGGAAGGTGCAAGGTTGGGTTCGGAGTGTCTGGAGTAGAGCCGAGAAATTTATGGGTTGGAGGACCAGGGCCACACGTGCGGGGCCTCGGGCCGCACGTGTGAAAAACAGGAGAGGGTTGGAGAACACACTGCAATATATGCAGGTGTGGGAGTGGAAGTGCGGGGGAAAGGGCCGCACGTGCGAGGATGAAGGTCGCACATGCGGAAGGCACGCCCCGCACGTGCGGGCATGGGTGCCGCACATGCAGTGGAAGGTGGAGTTCGAAATTCTCTTTTTCTCCTCTTTGGGTTGAGTGTATCTCACTTTTGATATATCTCTCTCTCTCTAAAAACTCTTTTCTCTTCCTTCTCTCTACATTTCCTACACCAAATCTCTTAAAACTCTTGATCTCTTGCAATCCGTTGGGATTTTGACCCAACATTCTTCACAAATATTGGAGAGCTAAGCTAGGGCTCTTATACTTTTTGTCAATTTTGAGAAGAGAAAATTAGAGGTATGAGTGGTATCTCATCCCCTTTTATATTAAATCATCACCATAATTACAGGAGTGCCCTAAGGCATCAAATAAGAATACTGAATATACATCAAAATAAAATAAGGAATATTCTAACACATTCTAACACTCCCCCTCAAGCTGGTGCAAAGATATCTCTCATGCCCAGCTTGTTAAGAATGTCACGAAATGGTTTATTCCCTAATCCTTTGGTAAGAACATCAGCCAGTTGGTCCCTAGACCTCACGAATGGAGTACATACAGTGCCACTAGTGAGCTTTTCCTTGATAAAATGTCTATCAATCTCCACATGCTTGGTCCTGTCATGCTGAACTGGATTGTGAGCTATATTAATGGCTGTCATATTGTCACAGTATAGCCGCATAGAATCTGTTTGATGAATCCCCAAATCCCTCAAAAGTAGTCTAATCCATAATAGCTCACATATACCTTGAGCCATAGCTCTGAATTCAGCCTCTGCACTAGACTGCACAACTACATTATGTTTCTTGCTTCTCCAAGTAACTAGATTTCCTCCAACAAAGGTACAATAGCCAGAGGTTGACCTTCTATCAGTGACTGATCCAGCCTAATCAGCATCTGTATATGCCTCCACACTAAGATGACCGTGTTTAGAGAAATAGAGACCCTTTCCCGGAGAAGACTTCAAGTACCTCACAATCTGCATAATTGCTTCTAAATGAATTGCACGTGGAGCATGCATAAACGGACTAACCATACTCACTGAGATAGCAATGTCAGGACGTGAATGTGATAAGTAGATAAACTTACCCACTAGCCGCTGATATCTCCCATGTCTACAAGCTCGTCTTCTTGATCCTCGCAAAGCTTCATTCAAGGCTCTAGTGGTGTATCACAGGCTTTACTTCCAAGCATCCCAGTTTCTTGTAGCAAATCAAGCACATACGTTCTTTGACATATGAAGATGCCATCTTTGGACTGAGCAACTTCAATACCGAGAAAGTACTTCAAACTGCCCAAGTCTTTGATTTCAAACTCATTGGCCAAATACTCCTTTAACCGAGGAATCTCCTCAACACCATCCGCTGTGAGTACAATATCATCCACATAAACAATAAGAGCTGTCGTCTTACCATGTTAGGAGTGTTTCACAAACAAAGTATGATCAGCTTGACTCTATTTGAAATCATATCGTAGCATGGCCTGAGTCAACCTCTCAAACCAAGCCCTAGGCGACTATTTGAGTCCATAAAGTGACTTGCCTAGTCGGCATACTTTTCCTTTGGTTTTAACATCCTCAAAGCCTGGGGGAATGTCCATGTACACTTCCTCTTCCAAATCTCCATGAAGGAAGGCATTCTTTACATCAAATTGATGGAGCGGCCAATCGAGATTAGAGGCAAGGGAGAGGACTCTGACAGAGTTCATCTTAGCAACAGGAGCAAATGTCTCCTAGTAGTCTACTTTATAAGTCTATGTAAAGCCCTTGGCCACCAATCTTGCCTTGTAACGTTCAATTAAACCATCGACTTTGTGCTTCACTGTATACACCCACTTACATCCAACAGGTCATTTGCCCTTGGGTAACTCAGCCAATTCCCAAGTGCCATTTTTAGCTAGGGCTCTCATCTTCTCCATCATGGCATGCTTCCATTCAGGAGTAGAAAGAGCATCCTAAAAATTAGAAGGAAGACTCACAAAAGAAACTTTAGACAGAAAAGCTTCATAGGAAGAAAACAAATTAGTGTATGAGACAAAATGAGAAATAGGATGGTGAGTACAAGACCTAACCCCCTTCCTTTTAGCAATGGGAATATCTAGATCAGAAAGAATAGAGTTACCTGGATTTTTATCAGAAGAAGAGGATTCTGGACACTCATCTGGAGAAGAAGATAGCAGTGGAGAATCCGAATTGCTCTCTTGTACCCAAGTAACTTGTTTTCTATCCTTGTCCTTGACATAAACTTTTCCCTCTTTCATTGTGGATTCAGGCTCAACATTCTCAATAGCTGGGTCACTATTAACATTCTCAACTTGCTCAATCACTGATGGTAGTGGCACGGGAATTTATTCACACCAAGGCTCTCCCTAAAGGGATGACTAGGACACCGAGGAGGACAGGAAATAGGATTGAGACTCAAAGAAAGACACATCCATAGAGACAAACCATTTTTGAGAAGGGGGATGATTACACTTGTAGCCCTTTTGTGTGGCAGAGTAACCCAGGAAGACACACCAAAGAGACCTAGGATCCAACTTACCACGGATAGGAGAGTGGTTATGAACAAAGCACACACACCTAAAGGTTTTTGGAGGAATGGAGAAACCAGATGAGTGGGACCTTAACAAAACCTGAAAAGGAGTGTGTTTGTGGAGAACTTGGGTAGGCAAACGATTGATGAGAAATGCTGCAGTGAGAACAACTTCCCCTCAATATGATCTAGGGACACGCATTTCAAAAGATAGACAACGCGCAATATCAAGAAGATGGCAGTTTTTACGCTCTGGAACACCATTCTGTTGAAGAGTATTGGTACAAGAAGTTTGGTGAATAATACCATGAGTGGTAAAATAGCTGGCAAGGCCAGAGTCAATGTATTCCCCCCATTATCAGAACGCAGAATTTTGACAACCGCTCCAAACTGAGTGCCAATCATTTTATGAAAATTTTGAAACACAGAAAAAACTTCACATTTGTCCTTCATAAGATACACCTAGGTGGTCTTAGAACAATCATCAATAAAGGTGACAAACCATCGGTGACCCTTTAAAGACACAAAACGAGAGGGACCCCATACATCAGAATGAATCAATGAAAAATGAACTGAACTTTTATCAATAGAAGGAGCAAAAGAAGCTCTGTGTTGTTTTCCAAGTTGACACGACTCACAGTGAAACTTAAAAACATTATTTTTCAAAAAAATGGAAGCAAAAAGATGCTTAAGTAACATAAAAGATGGATGCCCAAGACGACGGTGCCACAGTCATATGTCTTCCTTGGTAAATGGTAACTGAGTAGATGAATGAGCCTGCTTGTCGGCTTGATCCAAGATATAGAGACCATTCGCGTTTCTACCACTGCCAATCATCTTCCTCGTGATAAGGTCCTAAAACAGAAAATGATCAGGGAAAAATGTTACACTACAATTCTAGTCCCGAGTAATACGACTCAAAGATAAAAGATTAACACTAAAATCGGGAACATGTAGTACAGAAGACAAAGGAAGGAAAGCAGTGGCATGAATTACACCTTTCCCGGACACAGAAGAAATGGTACCATCAGCAATTCGAACTTTATCCTGCCCTAAAGAAGGGGTATATGTGGAGAACAAATCAGAAGACCCAGACATATGGTCGGAAGTACCAGAATCAATAATCCAAGGCAACTTTTGATGAAATAGAAAAGCACTTGTAGAAGAAGCTAAGTTACATGAAGATGAACCAGAGGCCCGACGGTCTAGCAAGTGGTGAAGAGCAACCTCCAACTCGGAAGTAGAAAACCCACATATATCAATAGAGGAAACAACCGGAGCGGGGGACTATGGCTCAACTGTATCAGAATGATGAGCTCGGGCATTGGGCCCTCGGCCTCTAGACTGACTTGAGCGACCCCCTCGAGACCCAAAACGATCTCCACGACCCCCAGATGGTGGCCTATGCAACTTCCAACAAGTCTCACGGGTGTGGCGAGGGCGACGACAATAGTCACAGAAAAGGGTATCCTTCTTAGAAGGGGGACGGGAACCACGATCCCCATCTCGAGAGGGTGTAGAAACTAGGGCAGATCGATCAGAAGTGGCAGACGGAAGCATAACAGAACGACGACTCTCCTCATTCTGCACATAAGCAAACGCTTCTTGGAGAGAAGGAAGCACATCCGTACCAAGCACACGACTCCTAACAGGATCAAACTCGACATTCAGACCTTCCAAAAACTTGAAGACCCGCACTTGTTCAAAAACTTTTCGGCACCCAGCAGAATCAGTGGGACAGACAGGCTTATAGTCTTGAAGATGATCAAGTCTTTTCCACCCATTGCTAAGGAAAGTAAAATACTGGGAGATAGTCATCTTACCTTGGATGGACCTGTCAATGGAGCGTCGCAACTCAAAAGTCTGTGAAAAATTGCCTTTGCGGGAATACGTAGTGGCCACAGCCTCCCAAATATCATGTGCTATGTCCATAGACAAGTATCCCTCACCAATCTTCGGAACCATAAAATGTATCAACTAGCCCATGATAAGAGAATTGGTAATTTCCCACTGATCATAACCCGGATCTGTGGGACTAGGGGCCGGAACGCGCCCATCAACATACCCCAACTTCCCTTTGCTCTTCAAAAATATAGTCAAACTTTGTGACCACGCTAGATAATTCTGACCATTAAAGAGAGAGGTGGTGATTTTCTGGCCATGGTGGAGAGAGTCAGTCATAGTAGTAGGCAAACTAGGACTCACGCCTTGAAGAGTAGGCTGTGTAGTGGTAGACTCACTAGTCAATTCTGCTATGAATACTCTACTATGGAACCCTCACAACAAACA
This sequence comes from Camellia granthamiana, assembly GCA_036172215.1. Lineage (NCBI taxonomy): Eukaryota > Viridiplantae > Streptophyta > Magnoliopsida > Ericales > Theaceae > Camellia > Camellia granthamiana. Next base: position 433,377 of record CM069913.1, read on the forward strand.
CTAGTCTAATCACAAACCTGAAGATGAGAGAATATACCAAACAGATCAATCTAAATTTAAGAGAACATTTTTTTTTTTATTTTTTTTTTTTGAGGAGAAGAAGAAGACAAAAAAGAAAAGAAAGAGAGAGAGAGAGAGAGAGAGAGAGAGAGAGAGAGAGAGAGAGAAGAAATTACATGAATAAAGGAGCACTAATGATCACCGAATAAAAAACAGTGCAACCCAAACCCAAGAGATCAACAACTGAACCATAGAGAAGACAAATCGACTGGACCAAAGAGAAGAGAGAGTCGACTGAATCAGAGAGCTCCAGAGTGGCTATCGGTAGCCTGAGGAGGGCGGAGAACCCACCCGGCTGAGCCTCCAAACCTGTCGACAGACCTGGGCTGGGAAAAGAAGGAGCTCTGACGCACCCTAGGGTGCAGGCGAAGCCTACGAAGGCTGCAACTAGGGCTTCCGACGTCCTAGAAGGACACGACTTGGGACTGTCGGGGCCCTAGGATGCTGTGAGTGGTCCTGGCGAAACCCTAGGGAGATGGCGGCTGGTGTAATGTGGACTGCGGCTGAGGTGGTGGTGCGGTGGTGGTGTGAAGGTGGCTGTAGGGTTGTGGTTGCTAGGGTTTTAGAGTGGCTCTGATACCATGTCAATTTTGAGAAGAGAAAATTAGAGGTATGAGTGGTATCTCATCCCCTTTTATATTAAATCATCACCATAATTATAGGAGTGCCCTAAGGCATCAAATAAGAATACTGAATATATATCAAAATAAAATAAGGAACATTCTAACACATTCTAACACTTTTGTTGTGGTACATTTTTATTAGCCAAGGGCTATAACTGTTTGGGTCCGAGAGACCATTTTTTTTGTGTAACCGGGCTTAACCCTTGGAAATTTGTAAGCCCTTGAGGGTATTTATTTATTTTTGGATTTGATGTTATACATGCTATAGATTCATGTATTTGGTATGTTGAATGTATAATTTGCATGTGGAATCATTTTGTACAACCCTAATGATCAATGATATAAAGGTTGGAAAACTACTTTTCTCATAATGAGCGTCGGTTGATGGATTGAATGATGCTATAATTTTTTTGGGGCGTTACAGAACCCAACAATTCCTTGTCCCAAAATGATCTTCCATTTTATCCTTCCTATTATGGAAACAAATCTACAAGAATCATATTTAAATTTAAAAGACTAAAATTGTAAATTGAACCTTCGCTTCATCACAGGCAATGTATGCTTAAGACAATTATAGTGTAAAATTGAAAATGATAAAAACAATAAAATAAATACTTACCTAGCAAATTCTCAGCAGACATACGACCACCAAAGATAGCATCCGTGTTGATAGCTTAACAAATTCCTTTGGTGTTATCCTGGGGAACAAATTTTTTAATCATATGAAAGAGTGTAGGATCTTAACCTTTACTTGAGAGTAGATCCACTATTTTAGCCAAAGTAGATGAATCTGCTGAAAAGACCCTCCCAATCATTTTCTCCACAAGTATATTTGCTTCAATGTAGTCATTTGCTTTAAGGAATCCACGGACCATAACATTGTAAGTTGCATAATTCGGCCAACAACCAGTGTCCTCCATTGTCATCAGTAACTGTTTTGCCTCACCCAAAAGCCCTTGTTCACAAAATCCACCTATCATCATAGTATAAATATTAACATTAGGCCGCAAACCTTTAGAATGAAGCTTACCAAATAGATTCTTTGCCATCTCAAGCTTCCCATCTTTGCAAAATCTATGAATTAAAATATTGTGCATAGTAATATCAGGATTTATGCCACTGCGTTCTAGCTCCTGAAACAACAACAATGCGTCATCAATGCATCTTCGCCAACACAAGTTTTCAAAAATAGACACTACTTATCATATCCGATATCAAATAATGAGGTTTCAAAGCTCTAGACAACTTACTACCTTTGACGTCTAGATAAAAACATGAACATTCATGTAATATTGTAGTTACAAATAACCCAACTCCCTATATATTCATATAGATACAATTTGGAATCTCTCTCTCTTTCTCTCTCTCTCTCTATCTCATCACTGATCGGTCAAGGAACTTTCAATTGTGTTGCAGTTTGAATTTGTGCATTCTTTCTGGCATGACCTTCTTCATCAATGGTATCAGTCAGTTGTCGTTGAACTCCTAGTCTCTTTGACATACTAATGTTGTAACTTGCTTCAGCCAAAACCTATTGTCGAAAAGAGCTATGTAAGAGGTCTTTTTAGCAAGGCATCAATGTGCAGTTCCTTGCATAAATTAGCAGAATTTCAATTTATTTACACAGGCAACAATCAAATTTATTGAAACAAAATAGTGCCAAATTTCACAATCAATATCACCAAAGAGGAGATAAACACCTCCTTCATTTATGGCGCTTCCAATAAACCAACAACAAGAAGCAGCAGCAAAACTGCAGGGGTGAAACAAAAACACAAGCAGAAGCACTAAGCTCCATTGTGAACATATTCTCATTCGAACTAAGCTCCATTGTGAAGACATTCTCAAACTTCGAATGAGAATAAAAAAAGGGACAACCTTATGAAAGAAAGATAAATGTAACAACACACCAACTTCTTGTCATCTTAATCTAAATACAAAGAAACTTTCAGGTAATCTCTTATGGAGACATTTTCTACGACAAAATAAAGCAAATAGAAAAAAAAGGAAAACTGGCACAGCAAAATGAATAAAAAGCGAACCCAAATATCACAATCAGAGAGCTATATCTGGACCATCCAAAGCCATTTTACCAAAATGATACAACCAGCTATGATGGCAAACGACTAACACAATAAACTGTTCACACCTTAGGAGGAACTGGATGCACAAGACGAAGATCCAAAGCATTGAACCAATTGCTTCACTTCATTATAGTGTCAAGTAGTAAATGATAAAAACAATCTAGTAAAAACTAACCTACCAAATTCCCAAGATATATATTTTCATAATGATGCTTCAAAGGTCAAATTGTAGCGAACCAACAATTATCCAACATGTGCCCACCAGAGATAGCATCCATGTTGATGGCTTTAACGAATTTCTTTGGTGTTACGGATTTCAAGTATGTCCTGGGGCACCAATTTTTTCATCATACGAAAGAGTGTAGGATCTTGACCTTCAGCTGAGAGTAGATCGACTACTGTAGCCAAAATAGATGCATCTGCTGAAAAGCCCCTCTCAATCATTTTCTCCAAAAGTAATTTTGCCTCATTGTAGTCCTTTGCTTTAAAGAATCCACAGACCATAACATTGTAAGTTGCATGATTAGGCATACAACCCAACTTTTCCATTGTCATGAGTAACTCATTCACCTCATCCAATAGCCCTTGTTCACAAAATCCACCTATCATCATAGTAAAACTGCGAACATTGGGCTGCAAACTTTCTAGTAGAAAGTTTACCAAATAGATTCTTTGCCATCTCAAGCTTCCCATCTTTGCAAAGTCTATCAATTAAAATATTGTGCATAGTAATATCAGGATTTATGCCACTGCATTCTAGCTCCTGAAACAACAACAATGCTTCATCAATATGGCCATTCTTGGATAATCCATCCAGTAATACACAATAAGTATAAAAATCTGGACGCTAACCTTTAGCTTGCATCTCATTCAGAAGTCCTTGAGCAGTAAAACACCTACCAACCCCAAACAATCCCTGCAACATAGCATTGTAAGTAGGAATTGTGGGTTTCAATCCTTTATGAGACATTTCTCGGATTAGATTCATGGCCACTTCAATTTTCATATTCTTGCAATATCCATTGATTAAAATGTAATAGCTAAGAGTGTCGGGCACAATGCCCTTATCCACCATGGAATGAAAGACTTCAATTAATTGCTCCGTCCATGTGACCTAGCAAACAATAACTATCCATGAGTATACTGTATGTGACCTTATTGGGAACCTCACCTCTTTGGACCATGAATTTAAGAACACTCTCTGCTTCTTTTGCCATCCCATCCTTGAAAAGCGCATTTAGCAATGTATTAAAGGTAAGAACATTTGGAAAAACATTCTTGTTTGTCATGTCTCTCAACATTCTTGTTGCTTCCTCCCACCGGCCTAAATTACATAGTCCATGAATCAAAGTGTTGTAAGTGATCACGTTCGGTGTAACATCTTGCTGGGTCATTTCCACTAAGAGGATCAAAGCATCATCGACAATTCTGTCCTTACAAAGACCATCAATAATTGCATTATACATCACAACATTAGGCTTATAGTTCCATTTTTGCATACTCCTAATGATCCCTATGGCAGTTGTAGTATTTCCCGTCTTGGAAAGCCCATTTATAATAGTACCATACATAACTTCATTAGGTTTGATTTCTCCCTCTTCCACCAATTTATTGAACAATTCCATGGCCTTGTGTCACACACCGACAATGTGGAAGCCTTGACAAAGATATGCAAGTGTGTGTGGCACTAATTAACTCTCTTCACTAGCCCGCCAATAAAACTCAAAAGGTTTGCAAAAACAAGCAGACACAATATTAGTTTAGTTGATGAGTCACAAGATTGGAGACAAGCCACAAAATAGCAATCAACAAGCTAAAATTAAAGTAAGCAACAATTGAAAGGCTTTGCACAATTTAAAGGCGAAATGAACTTTTCATTACTCAAAATAAGACATTACAATAGTTGAACAATGCACTAAAAGTGCTACAAGAGTTGCCTTACCATAAGCTAGGTTGGGGTACATTAAAGGCACAAGTGGTTTAGTTCAACACTTGGGTACCCCCTCCTTAATATAGTTTGTTAAGCCTTTTCCTAGCTGGCAAGAGGAAACATCCACTATGTTTGAGGAGTCATAATGGATTTTTAAAAATTCTACAAAAAGAGAAAAATTACAACTCTTGTTCCCAAAACACCTTTAATACTAAGGTATTTACATAAAAATTTACAAGACAAAAAGATTACATTTGACCCTCTAAAAGTTGGCCTAAAGTTGCTACTTGGTGGCTAGGTTGCTTCATAGCATGTCTTGGACTATCTTGCACTATGCCTTGGGCCTTTGCTTGCACTTGCACCAACAACTTCTTAGGCATGTTTTTGGCTCTCCAAAGGGCACAAATGTGTGTGGCATCAAGGTGTTGACCCTTGGATGGGCGCACCTTGACACCTTGCTAGTCTTGTCTTCTAGAATGAAGCCATTCATTAGAGTGTTGAAAGTATATACAGATGGTACATAACCACGTTTGAAGGAGCTAGCTAAGACAGAAAACCCATAATCCACTCAATTCAAGTGGCAAAGGCAACTAATTACAATAGTGAGGGTATATTCATTAGTCGAAATACCCAACAAGCACATTTTTTGGAACAAAGAAATAACAGTGGAATAATGCTTCGTTTTGGCAATACCACTTAACAGCTGAGTGAAGTTGATAACAAAAGGCAGGGGTTGCATGCGGACCATGCAATGGAATAAAGTAAGAGCATCATCGAGCTTATTAAAACCCAATTTGGATTTCTCTAACAATAATTTCTATAGTTGCCTCCGATTACAAGGGTTAGGGTTTGTTGAAATTTGGGTATGGAATGATGCTGAAAACAATGGATTAAACTTGAAGTTAAGCGAAGGAAGAAGAGTGGTACCTTTTTGGTAATTATAAGCAAATCTTCGTGCGAAAAGCAAAGAAGCAGTAGAGATTTCTTGCATCTTTGTCACTCAAAAACACTTGTTTTGATTACGATTAAGTCTTGAGTGATCTGACCATGGATTCATCAATTCGCTACAATCACTGAGACCACTTTGCTCCTCCTTTCTTTTTGGAGCTGCAGTTGTTAATTCTGTTAAATAAAAAATTTTAATAAGGAAATATTTGTAATTTTTCAAATTACAGTAGTGAATCCATTTTTTAAACAAATCTCATATAGTGTATTTATAATTTGTACTTTTTTAAAAATAAAAAGTAAATGAAAAATTTACAAAAAATTAGTAAATAAAGAGAAAATTACTTGACAGTGGCTGGTAGAAAAAATAATTGCAAAAGGATGGTGAGCGCAACTTTTCCTGTGTAAAAATTCACAAAAAAAGTTACACCCCAACACTTGGTCTTATGGTCTGAATAGTAATTCCCTCAAAATAAATTAGGGTTTGACTAATAAAATAAAATTTTAAATTCTATCAATTTAAACTTTAAAATTTTAATTTATTTTTAATTTAATGCATTTATCTATTTCTATATAGTAAAATTGATGAAAAATAATATTTTAGAAAATAAATTCAACGATAATTATATTTTAAACATTTTATATATACTTATATTGAATTTAAGGACTAAAATATTTTTTTTGTTAATTTTATTTGACAAAAATAAACAAATGGTTTAGATTGAAAACAATTTAAAAGTTTAAATTTTAAATTGATAAAAATAAAATTCTTGATTTATTTTGTTACCATGGTCAAACTGTAATTTGTTTTTTATAATTTCTTCAAAAATAAATTTTTTGGAGTTCTACTTTTTTCTTTTATTTTTCAAACTATTTACCAATTTTTAAAAACTCAACTAGACACTCATTACACGATTAATAGGGAAAATTAGTAAAACATTCCTCTCTAACTTTGTGTAGTAGGAGAGGTCCAAGATGTTTTTTTTATTAGTTAAGGCCCCTCAATGAAATTTCTCTATGATCATTCCAGAGAAATTACTTCAATTATTAACTGAAATATATTTGTGACATTATTAAAATTTGTTAATTGATTTGATAATTTATTATTTATTATTACACTAATCTACCGATACAGATCTAATTGTTTCAATGGTAAAATCAACTCCAAAGAACTCCAACTAACAGTAGTGTTTTTTAGATCTTACCCATCTTGCTCATCTTTGTCTCCATTTCTGTCTTTTTATTTTTCAAACCAAATCTATTGCAAATTTATTTTTTAATGATAAATTATCAGTCTTTGGTTTTGTGTATGTATGTATGATGTGAGTGTCTTGTGAGTAAGTGAGTATAAGTATTAATGTGAATGAGTGATTGACGTCTATAATTTTTTTACAAATCATTCAATAATAAATTTACCATTGATGTGTTTAGTGAAAATTATCATTGAATGCATCTTTAATTTTTTTGTTGATCTTGTATTGATCTATGATATTGAAGACTAATGTGAAATATTTTATAATAATATTTTATTTTTCCTCCTCTTCCCCCTTCTCTCTTTGTCTCTTGTTGGTACTAGAACTAAGGAGGTGGTGGTAGTAGTCAAATAGTGAAGATGAACATTTGTTTTTGTTAGAAAATGATCAAAAAAAAAAATCACCAAAAGTCATTTGAGATTAGAGATAATTGCAGGAAGTTAGAAACAGCTACAAGAGGTAAGAGGATGTTATCGGAAGTCAAAGATTGTCGCTGGTGACCAGAGGTAATTGCTGATAGTAGAGGGCATCTACTGTAGTATTGCAGCCTCTTCCTTGGGTTTAATTAGACTATGTTTGGATCTCAAATTTTTAGAGGAATTTGTGGGTGGGGGTTTGTGAGGGGTAGAAGAATTAGAAAAAAAAAAAGTGAAAAAAAGAAGAAGAAGAAAATAGGTGGTGCGTAGTTAAGGTAGACAAGTTTCACAATTCCCTTCAATTTTCTGTTTGCACAACGAGGAGTTGAGTTCCATGGTGATTGTGAACAAAAAGCAGAAAACTTAAGTTCAAACACAGCCAGCAGCAGAAAGGTTGGATAGCATTAGTGTTGGAGGATTTAAAATTGAGAGGACTTCGTTATGGTAATTTGCGTATTTTCTAGTCTCTGTTGAGTATGAGGATTTGGATGTTTTCGTTTTTTCACTGGGGCCAGAGGAAGAGGGGACTTGGGGTTTAAATCCAGTGCTAAAAGTTTAATGTATCTTTTCCTTTTGTCGTGATTAACATTATACTTATTTCTATTCAATGTTGCAGTAACAATTTAATTTTCTCAACAATCGATATTGTAACATTTAACTAAGAAGTCTATGATATAATAGGTTAAAATGAACTTACGATTCAATAAAGTTGTGATTCCGTTGTTTGGTGTGTTTTTTGATGTAGATACCCCCATGATGAAACGGGTACTACCATATTACACACTCTACACACTTATAGATCTACGACTAAATTTTCCTCCTCAAATTACCAAAAACCATTACCAATCTTAGACATTTGTTGTCACAATTTAAAAATAAAAAGAAGAAGAAGAAGAAGAAGAAGAAGAAGAAAGAAAGAAAGAAAGAAAGAAAGAAAGAAAGAAAGAGATTTGAATCAATTAAGGGAAAAATAATAGAACGACATATAAAAAAAGACAGAAGAACAAACAGAAAGAGCATTTTCAATTTTATAATATTGCAATCGACAAATGGCAGTACAACTTGAAGTACTTAAATTGACTTTTTGAATCTTGCCAAAATGACCTCGAGCCCCAATTCATTGCACAGAAGCATGATTATATAGCATCTTCTACCTCTGTTTCGTTTTTGGCAATGGACAAAAAATAGTGTAAACAGCATCATTTGCAAGCAATCAACCAAGAATCAACTGTTTCAAAGTAGAACCCATCAATTCCTTGTCCTAAAATGATCCTCCATTTTTTCCTTTCTCTTACGGAAACAAATCTATGAGAATCATATTCCAATTTAAAAAACTAAAATTGTAAATTGAACCTTCATTTCATCATAGGCAATTTATGCTTAAGACAATTAGTGTAAAATTGAAAATGATAAAAACAATAAAATAAATACTTACCTAGCAAATTCTGAGAAGACATATGACCACCAAAGATAGCATCCGTGTTGATAGCTTAACAAATTCCTTAGGTGTTATCCCAGGGAACCAATTTTTTAATCATATGAAATAGAGTATGATCTTGACAATTATCTGAGAGTAGATCCACTACAGTAGCCAAAGTAGATGTATCTACTGAAAAGCCCCTCCCAATCATTTTCTCCACAACTATATTTGCTTCACTGTGGTCATTTGCTTTAAGGAATCCACGGACCATAACATTGTAAGTTGCATGATTAGGCACACAACCAGTCTCTTCCATTGTCACGAGCAACTCTTTTGCTTCACCCAATAGTCCTTGCTTGCAAAATCCACCCACCATCATCTTATAAGTCATAATATCAGGCCGTAACCCTTTAGCAGAAAGTTTACCAAACAGATTCTTTGCCATCTCAAGCTTCCCATCTTTGCAAAATCTATAAATTAAATACTGTGCATAGTAATATCTGCGTTCTAGCTCCTGAAACAACAACAATGCTTCATCAATATGGCCATTCTTGGATAATCCATCCAATAGGACACAATAAGTATAATAATCTGGAGTCTGACCATTAGCTTGCATCTCAGTCAAAAGTCCTTGAGCAGTAGAACACCTACCAACCCCAAACAATCCCTGCAACATAGTATTGTAAGTATCAATTGGGGGTTTCAATCCTTTGCAAGGCATTTCAAGGAAAAGATTCATGGCCTCTTCAATTTTCATATTTTTGCAATATCCATTTATCAAAATGTTGGAGCAATGAATGTTCGGCTCAATGCCCTTTTCCACCATGGAATGAAAGACTTCTATTGCTTTGTCCATTTGGCCTCGCAAAAAATGACCATACGTCAGTGTACCGTATGTGACTACATCGGGACCAACACCTCTTTGGACCATGAATTCAAGAACACTCTCTGCTTCTTTTGCCATCCCTTCCTTGCATAATGCATGCATCAGTGTCGTAAAGGTACGAACATTTGGAAAAACATTCCAGTCTGTCATGCCTCTCAACGTTCTTGTTGCTTCCTCCCGCCGGCTTAAATTACATAGTCCGTGAATCAAAGTGTTGTAAGTGATCAAGTCTGGTGTAATATCCTGCTGGGTCATTTCCACTAAGAGGCTCAAAGCATCATCTACATTTTTGTCCTTGCAAAGACCATCAATAATTGTGTTATACATCACAACATTAGGCTTATAGTTCCATTTTTTCATACTCCTAAAAAGCCTTATAGCAGTTGTAGTATTTCCTGTCTTGGAAAACCCATTTAAAATAGTTTCGTAGATAACTCCATCAGGTTGATTTCTCCCTCTTTTACTAATTTATTAAACAATTCCATGGCCTTGCCAGTTTTGTCTTGTAAAATGAACCCATTCATTAGAGTGTTGAAAGTATGTACACATGGTACATAACCAAGTTTGAAGAAGCTACTTAAGACAGAAATCCCAGAATCTACTCGATTGGGTATAGCCATCAACCCTAATACCCAACAAGCGTATTTTTTAAAACAGATTAGTAGCGGTGGAACAATGCTTCATTCTGGCAATACCAGTTAACAGCTGAGTGAATTGGATAACCGAAGGAAGGGGTTGCAATTGGACCATCCGATGGAATAAACTAAGAGCATCATCGAGCTTACCAAACCCCAATTTGGATTTCTCAAACAGAAATTTGGGTAGTTGCTTCCGATGATAAGGAAGATTAAGAATAGGATTAGGATTAGGGTTAGGGTTAGGGCTAGGATTGGTTGAAATTTGGGTATGAAAGAGAAGTGTATTACCATCAGCTGACAACAATGGTTCCCGTAATTATGAGCTAATAATCTTCTTCCGGAAATCAAAGTAGCAGTGGCGATTGCATGCATTTTCTTCACTCAAGAATGGTTCTTTTTTAAACAAATAGATACGAAAAGATTGAAAGTGAGTGCTTGACCAATCTGATCATGAATTCATGAATTTGCTAGAGTCGTTTGATGGAAGCAGCTCTCATTATTGCTACGTTTGGGAGGGGAGGAAAAGAAAAAGGAAGAGGAGGAGGGAGGGAGGGAGGGAGGGAGGGAGGGAGTGACGTATGAAAACTGATTTTAGATTTTTTTTTTTTAAGGTTGATGTCAAATTATTAATTTTAGGTATTTAATTTTATTTTTTTTTGACATTCAATTAAAGATAATTTTACAACTCGTAATAAAGTAAAAAATAATTTTATAATTTAAACAATTTAAATTATGAGATTAAACACTCTTAAAATTGGTTGTAGAGTATAATGTGACCAAAATAATAAGAAAATTGAATATTTTATTTTATGATTTAAATAATTTAAATTTTAGGATAAATTATACCTATCTCTTTTGAGATTTCTGACAATTATAAGAACCTCTTATGTAATTTTAATAATTACACTAACATCTTTTATTTTTGAAATTATTATCAAGATTTCTCCACTATTAGGTTATTTAACAGATTTTACTAATGTCATGCCAAAAATGACAAAATTTCTCATTAACTTTATCTATTCAAATGAAAAATTTCACTCACCTCCTTGAAGTTTTGTATATATATTATCAAAAATTCATATATATTTTACCATTATTTAATAAAATTCTTAAATTTCATGCAATATTAAATAAAATTTTAAAATTTTTAAGACATTATTAAATCATTTAATGAAAAAAAAAACTTGATTTTATTGATAAAATACTTTGAAATAAATAATTGGGAAAATTAGTCTAAGGTCCCTCTTCCATTTTCAGTAATGGAAGAGGTCCACAATGTTATTTTATAATGTGTAAAGTCCCTCACACTTTCCTCCTGATCCGATGCATTGGTCACAGATACTATTATTAACATCCCACTGCAACTCAACACCACTGTCAAGATAAACTTGTGTTTTGAAGATATATATATATATATATATTCATCTCTCTTGTTTTGATCACTTTTTTCTACCTTTGCACAGTGAAGCTTCGTACCTCTTATCCTCCAAGAAGACTCCATCACTGAAGCTTTGCGCCTCTGCTAAGATCTAGATTCATAACTTCGTTGAAGGATCTAAGTTAACGTTGGATAGATGCCACATACATACATATATATATATATATCCCAGCCTCCTCTTGTCTTCTTTTTCATGATCAACAACAAAAACTGCTACAAAACCCCTCTTTCTCTCTCTCGCCTGTGCAGTTTAGGCCGAAGCTCGGGTGGGCACAGTAATTTGGGAAAACATTGAATTTTCTCTGGTTTGGACCAGAGAATTTCTCTGGATTAAATTGAATTTTCTCTGGGTTTGGACCAAAGAATTTCACTGGATTGAATTTTCTCTGGTTTGACTTGAGGGACCTTAGACATTATGAAAAATATTGGATGTCTTTTATGCTATAAAGTTTTAATACCAGGGACCTTAAAAAAAATTCCCTCAATAATCTCTCTAAAATTAATATTAGATAACATTCTAATAATATATATGACTAATTGCACACCACGTAAATAACCAAAAAATTATTATTTTAAGTAATGCATTTATTATTTGAATTTTTTTGAGGTTAAAATAAATAGATTTATTTCTTTTCCAACAATTTACATTACTTATTTATTCATATGTAAAAAAATTATTATTTTATCTTTTCTCAATTATATATGATTCTTAAATTTTAATTTTTAACTTCGAGTTATTAAATTTCTAATCGCTTCACAATAAATTAAAATTAATTAATAGGGAATGAAAGATCAAGAAATTATTTGAGAATAATAAATAATTCAAACAATTTATCATTTCTTACACGTAAAATTAAAATTAATTTTTACTTGAATGGAGAATTTATTTGAGAAATTATTTTAAGTATCATATAACAAATTAATTGAATATTTTAGTATTCTAAAATCATTTCTCCATTCAAGTAAAGATTAATTTTATTTTTAGGTGTAAGAAATGAAAAATTATTTGAATTGTTTATGATCTTTCATCTCCTGTTAACTAATTTTAATTTATTGTGAGGCAATTAGATTTTTTTTTACTTCTATATTTATTTTTTTAATTTTTTTTAGTCATGTAAGGATAACTTGCATTTTTTTTAAAAATATGCATTGACTAGAAATTTAATGACTCAAAGATAAAAATTAAAATTTGTTAATATTATCTTAACAATTTAGGGATGAATAATTTTCTTACATATGAATAAATAAGTAGGACAAATTGCTAGAAAAAAAAATAGTCAATTTGTTTCAACTTTTTAAAAAAAAAAATTTAAAAGAATAAATGTATCAATTAAAGTTGATAAATATTTTGTTATTTATATAGTGTGAAATAAGTATTATAAATATTGTATTAATTATTAGAGTCTTATATTAAACTATTAGGGTGTTAAGTTAAAATATCTATGGATCTTTAATAATATATATGCAAAAAAAAAAAATAATAATTCGGGGGGAGGAGGGGGGGAGTGAAATTTTTATTTAAATAGCTTATTAGTTCAAATGAGCAATATGGTCATTTTGAATTGAAAAGTAACGGCGTTTGTGCTAAATTAACAAATTGAAAGAATCTTGATATTGTTAGCAAAAGTAAGGAATGTTTCTAAAATTATTGAAATTACAAAAGAGGTCTCTATATTTGTCCGAAACCTCAAGGGAGATAAGTGTAATTTACCCTAAATTTTAAATTAACATTAAAATTTTTTAAAAAACAATTTAAAATGAGTATTCTATTTTCACCCATGTGTCTTTTTCTCTTTTTCTTTCTTTCTTCCTAGTCAAACGACCATAGCTACTCCTTTTTATTTTTTAAAATTCTTACTTCCACTTTACAAATTTATCTTCATTAGCAAAATCATTATGATTTTAGTAATCATAAAAACCTCTTTGCATTGGAATAATGTGGCAAATATATGATCCTGTCAAACTCCACAATAGAATTGTATGAAGCAATATATGATCTTCCCAAACTCCGTAATAGAATTGTATGGAGCATCAAATTAACGAAACAGAGCTTGGAAATAACGCAAAATGTTGTGCTGGTGTGCTCATCACATCATTCTTTTTGTCTTTCGGTATATTGTTTGACGAAATTTCAGTAATAAAATAGATTTTTAAACAGAATTGCACTGAGAAAATGAGAAATTAAGAGCAATGATTCATAACTCTAAATTTAGAACTCTAACAATGGCTCTATGATGTAGCATAGAGCAAAAAAAAAAAAAAAAAAACAAGACACATACATTAAATCATTCATGAGTAGGATCCACTGCCACATAAGTAGAACTCTACTTTTAGTGCTCTTAAACATTTTTGAAATATTAAACATAAATGCATCTTTGCCAGAACTTATCATATCCTATATCAAATATTGAGATTTCAAAGTTCTAGAAAACTTACTGCCTTTGATGACTAGATAAGAACATGAACATTCATGACATATTGTAGTTACAAATAACCCAACCCCCTATATATTCATATAGATACAATTAGGAATCTCTCTCTCTCTCTCTCATCACTGATCGGTCAAGGAACTTTCAATGTCTTGTGTTGCAGTTTGAATTTGTGCATTCTTTCTGGCATGACCTTCTTCATCAATGGTATCAGTCAGTTGTTGAACTCCTAGTCTCTTTGACATATTAGTGTTGTAACTTGCTTCAGCCAAAACCTGTGGTCGAAAAGAGCTATGAAAGAGGTCTTTTTAGCAAGGCATCAATGTGCAGTTCCTTGCAGAATTTCAATTTTGATTTAATTTTTACACAGGCAACAATCAAATTTATTGAAACAAAATAGTGCCAAAAATCACAATCAATATCACCAAAGAGGAGATAAACACCCCCTTCATCTATGCCACTTCCAATAAGCCAACAACAAGAAGCAGCAGCAAAACTGCAGGGGTGAAACAAAAACACAAGCAGAAGCACTAAGCTCCATTGTGAAGATATTCTCATTCGAACTAAGCTCCATTGTGAAGATATTCTCAAACATCGAATGAGAATAAAAAAAAGGGACAACCTTATGAAAGAAAGATAAATGTAACACACTAACTTCTTGTCATCTTAATCTAAATACAAAGAAACTTTCGGGTAATCTCTTATGGAGACATTTTCTACAACAAAATAAAGCAAATAGAAAAACAAAAGGAAAAATGGCACAACAAAATGAATAAAAAGCAAACCCAAATATCACAATCAGAGAGCTATATCTGGACCATCCAAAGCCATTTTACCAAAATGATACAACCAGCCATTATGGCAAACAGCTTCAGGACTAACACAATAAACCATTCACACCTTAGGAAGAACTGGATGCACAAGACGAAGATCCAAAGCATTGAATGAATTGCTTCACTTCATTATAGTGTCAAGTAGTAAATGATAAAACAATCTAGTAAAAACTAACCAACCAAATTCCCAAGAGATATTTTCATAATAATGCTTCAAAGGTCAAATTGTAGGGAACCAACAATTATCCAACATATGCCCACTAAACATAGCATACATATTGACGGCTTAACAAATTTCTGTGGTGTTACGGATTTCAAGTATATCCCAGGGCACCAACTTTTTAATCATATGAAAGAGTGTAGGATCTTGACCTTCAACTGAGAGTAGATCCACTATTGTAGCCAAAGTAGATGTATCTGCTGAAAAGCCCCTCCCAATCATTTTCTCCGCAAGTATATTTGCTTCAGTGTAGTCATTTGCTTTAAGGAATCCACAGACCATAACATTGTAAGTTGCATGATTAGGCATACAACCCGTCCCTTCCATTGTCACAAGTAAATCATTTGCCTCACCCAATAGCCCTTGTTCACAAAATCCACCTATCATCATTGTAAAAGTGCGAACATCAGGCTGCAAACCTTTAGCAGAAAGTTTACCAAATAGATTCTTTGCCATCTCAAGCTTCCCATCTTTGCAAAATCTATCAATTAAGATACTGTGCATGGTAATATCAGGATTTATGCCACTGCATTCTAGCTCCTGAAACGACAACAATGCTTCATCAATACGGCCATTCTTGGATAATCCATCCAGTAGGACACAATAAGTATAATAATTTGGAGTCTGACCATTAGCTTGCATCTCATTTAGAAGTCCTTCAGCAGTAGAACAGCTACCAACCCCAAACAATCCCTGCAACATAGTATTGTAAGTATCAGTTGTGGGTTTCAATCCTTTGCAAGGCATTTCAAGGAAAAGATTCATGGCCTCTTCAATTTTCATATTTTTGCAATATCCATTGATCAAAATGTTATAGCAATGAATGTTCGGCTCAATGCCCTTATCCATCATGGAATGAAAGACTTCTATTGCTTTGTCCATTTGGCCTCGCAAAAAATAACCACACATCAGTGTACCGTATGTGACTACATCGGGACCAACACCTCTTTAGACCATGAATTCAAGAACACTCTCTGCTTCTTTTGCCATCCCTTCCTTGCATAATGCATTTATCAATGTATTAAATGTAAGAACATCTGGAAAAACATTCTTGTCTGTCATGTCTCTCAACATTCTTGTTGCTTCCTCCCACCGGCCTAAATTACATAATCCATGAATCAAAGTGTTGTAAGTGATCAAATCTGGTGTAATATCCTGCTGGGTCATTTCCACTAAGAGGCTCAAAGCATCATCTACTTTTTTGTCCTTGCAAAGACCATCAATAATTGCGTTATGCATCACAACATTAGGCTTATAGTTCCATTTTCGCATACTCCTAAGAATCCCTATGGCAGTTGTAGTATTTCCCGTCTTGGAAAGCCCATTTATAATAGTTTCGTACATAACTCCATCAGGTTTGATTTCTCCCTCTCTTACCAATTTATTAAACAGTTCCATGGCCTTGCCAGTCTTGTCTTGTAAAATGAACCCATTCATTAGAGTGTTGAAAGTAGTTATACATGGTACATAACCAAGTTTGAAGAAGCTACTCAAGACAGAAAACCCATAATCTACTCGATTCAAGTGACAAAGGCAATTAATTAAGACATTCAGGGTATAATCATTAACTGTAATACCCAACAAGCGTATTTCTTTAAACAGACAAATAACGGTGGAATAATGCTTCATCCTGGTAAGACCAGTTAACAGCTTAGTGAATTGGATAACCGAAGGAAGGGGTTGCATTTGGACCATCCGATGGAATAAACTAAGAGCATCATCGAGCTTACCAAACCCCAATTTGGATTTCTCTAACAGAAATTTGCGTAGTTGCCTCCGATAAGGAAGATTACGATTAGGGTTCGTTGAAATTTGAGTATGAAACAGAAGTGTATTGTTGTTCTCAGCTGACAACAATGGGTTGAAGTTGAAATTGAAGTTGAAGTTGAAATTGACGGGGGGAAGAAGAGTGATACCTTTTCTGTAATTATGAGCTAATAATCTTCGTCTGGAAATCAAAGCAGCAGTGGAGATTTCTTGCATCTTCTTTACTCAAAAATTGTTTTTTTTTTTGAGACAACGACACGTTGAAAGTGAGCCCTTGACCGATGTGATCAACAAGTCATCAATTTGTTACAGTCGTTTGATAGCAGAAGCTCTCGCCATTGCTGTGTTTGACGGGGGAGAAAGAGAAAGAAAATGCCAAAGCCAAAGAAAAAGACAAAACAATGGAGACAATGCTCAATTTTATTTAAAATATTTATTAAAATTTACTTGAAATACGAATTATATTTGTAATTTTAAAAATTATAAATATTTTTTTAATAAAATTATTTATTTAATAGAAATAATATATATAAAAAATTTCTAACAACTCTCTTATACAATGATAAAGTTATTTGATTTTATTAATTAAAATATATTTCTGACATCATTAAAAATTATTTATCAGTTTTATGATTTATTAATAAAATAAATTATTAATTATCTAATTAGAAATTTGAAAAGGCATAATATAATTTTCAAAGCTATAATAGACAATCTATAATTTAATAAAATTTTAAAAATGTATTTATAATTTATTTAAATTTTTTAAGATTTTTTTTTCTTTTTTTCTTTTAAGCCCATGAGTTGATCTAATTACAAATTCATCAATCTTAGAAATAACACACGAGTTGATCTGATTACAAATTCACATGATCAATCGGTGAAACCTAATTTAATAGGTAAATAGGTAATTTTACAATTTGAATTATTTAAATTATACAACTAAACACTTATTATATTAGTTGTAGGTCTAATTTCTTCGAAATAATAAGAAAATTGAGTATTTTATTGAGCGATGTAGTTTGTTTAAATTTTAAATTAACAAATTTATGATCAAATTATGCTTCAACAGTTTTTTATTTGTATTTTTTTTCCCCAATTGGTCCACATGAACAAAAATAAAATATAAGGACTGAATAAATAAAATGCATTGAGAAAATCAGGAAAGAAAACAGTAAATGTCAAACACAAAATGCATCATTGTCAAAAACAAGTTTTCAAAAACAAAAACTAATTATCATATCCAATACCAAATGTTGAGGTTTCAAAGTTCTAGACAACTAACTGCCTTTGATGACAGGATGCAAACATGAACATTCATGTGTCATATTGTAGTTACAAACAACCCAACCCCTAATATATTCGTATAAAATTAAGGGGTACTTACGTGTAGATTCTAATAAGTGGACTTATTATTTAATAAGTCTTATAAAAAAAATTTGTCATAAAAAAAGTCACTAATTGTAAGTTTCAACGACAATTTATAAAAATCATGACAAAAAAGTCATTAATTATTAATTTTTAACAACACATATAAAAAATTGTCACAAAAAATTATTTTTAGCGACAATTTTACCAAGACTTATTTTCAATAAAACTTGATGGAAATTAAATCCAACTATTATGACCTATTAATAGTTAACCCTAATTGCAATCTCTCTCTTCCTCTCTCATCACTGATCTGTCAAGGAACTTCAGGTCTTGTGTTGAAGTTTGAATTTGTGCATTCTTTCCAGTAAGACATTCTTCATTGGTATCAGTCAGCTGTATAGAATGAGAATTGCTAGAACTCCTACTCTCTTTGGCATCAAAGTGTTGTAACTTGCTTCAGCCAAAACCTGTTGTAGAAAAGAGCAATGAAAGAGGTCCTTTTAGCAAAGGCATCAAGGTGTTGTTCCTTGCATAAGTTGGCAGAATTATTCCACAGAATTTCAATTTTGATTTAATATTTCTCCTCTGTCTTTCTTCCCCAACCCTAACCCTAATTTCTTAAACTTTACACTTCGACTAATTTAAACTATTTTGATGGTTATTTAAATGAAAGTGTTTTTTTTTTTTTTTTTTAATTCAGTTGTGATAGTCAAATAATCTTGTCCTATGCAGAATAATTTTTTAAAGAATGACAAATAAGAAACCCATCTTTGCTATGTTTTAATTGATCTTTAATTTTACAATATAGTGTGTTCCTACATGCACACATTGTGTTTGTTCTGTAATGTAGATAGAAGGTGAAGAAGAGATAAAAGTTCAGTATTGCAGCCTCTTCCCTGCATTTAATTAGGCTATGTTTGGATCTCAAGTTTTTAGAGGAATTTGTGGGAGGGGGTTGGGAGGGGTAGAAGAATTTGAAAATAAGTGAAAAAAAAGAGAAGAAGAAACTAGGTTTGTTGTTAACATTGTCAGCAGACAAGTTTCACAGTTCCCTTCCATTTTCTATTTGCACAACGAGGAGTTGAGTTCCATGGTGATTGTGAAGATAAAGCAGAAGACTGAAGTTCAAACACAGCCTGCAATAGAACGGTTGGATATTATTAGTGTTGAAGGATTTAAAATTGAGAGGACTTCGTTATAGTACTTTGTGTATTTCCTAGTCTCCGTTGAGTATGAGGATTTAGAAGTTTTTGTATTTCCTAGTCTCCGTTGAGTATGAGGATTTAGAAGTTTTTTGTTTTTCATTGGGCTCAGAGGAGGGGGGAACTTGGGGTTTAAATCCAATGCTAAAAGTTTAATGTATCTTTTCCTCTTTTTTTTTTTTGGTCGTGATTAACGGCACACCTATTTCCATTCAATGTTGCAGTAACAATTTAATTTCCTCAACAGACGATATTGCAACATTTAACTAAGAAGTCCATGATATAATAGGTTAAAATGTACTTACACTTTATGATTATGTTGTTTGGTGTGTTTTCTGATGTAAATACCCCCTTGATGAAACGGGTACTGTCATATTACACGCTTATAGCTCTACGGCTAAGGTGACCTCAAGCCCCAATTCATTGCGCAGAAGCATGATTATATAGCATCTTCTACCTCAGTTTTGTTTTTCGCAGTGGACAAAAACATTGTAAATAGCAACATTTGCAAGCAATCAACCAAGAATCAACTATTTCAAAGTAGAACCCATCAATTCCTTGTCCTAAAATGATCTTCCATTTTTTCCGTCCTATTACTGAAACAAATCTACAAGAATGATATTTCAATTTAAAAGACTAAAATTGTAAACTGAACCTTCACTTCATCATAGGCAATGTATGCTTAAGACGATTATAGTGTGAAATTAAAAATGATAAAAACAATAAAATAAATACTTAGCTAGCAAATTATGAGCAGACATGTGACCACCAAAGATAGCATCCATGTTGATAGCTTAACAAATTCCTTCAGTGTTATCCTGGGGAACCAACTTTTTTATCATTTGAAAGAGTGTAGGATCTTGACCTTTAGCTGAGAGTAGATCCACTATAGTAGCCAAAGTAGATGCATCTACTAAAAACCCCCTCCCAATCATTTTCTCCACAAGTATATCTGCTTCACTGTAGTCATTTGCTTTAAGGAATCCACAGACCATAACATTGTAAGTTGCATAATTCGGCAAACAACCGGTCTCTTCCATTGTCATCAGTAACCCTTTTGCTTCACCCAAAAGCCCTTGTTCACAAAATCCACCCATCATCATAGTATAAGTATTAACATCAGGCCACAAACCTTTAGAATGAAGCTTACCAAATAGATTCTTTGCCATCTCAAGCTTCCCATCTTTGCAAAATCTATGAATTAAAATATTGTGCATAGTAATATCAGGATTAATGCCACTGCATTCTAGCTCTTGAAACAACAACTATGCTTCATCAATACGACCATTCTTGGATAATCCATCCAGTAATACACAATAAGTATAAAAATCTGGATGCTGACCCTGAGCTTCCATCTCATTCAGAAGCCCTTGAGTAGTGGAACACCTACCAAACAATCCCTACAACATAGCATTGTAATTATGAATTGTGAGTTCCAATCCTTTACAAGGAATTTCACGGAAAAGATTCATGGCCTCTTCAATTTTCATATTCTTGCAATATCCATTGATCAAAATGGTATAGCCTATAGTGCTAGGCTCAATCCCCTTATCCACCATGGAATGAAACACTTCTATTGCTTTGTCCATTTGGCGTCGCCAAAAAAAACCCATCCATCAGTGCATCGTATGTGATTGCATTGGGACCAACACCTCTTCGGACCATGACCTCAAGCATGGCCACGGTTTATTTTGCTATGCCTTCCTTGCAAAGTACATCTATTAGGGTAGTAAAGGTCAGAACATTCGGAAAAACATTCACTCTGTTCGATTTTAGTTTTCAGAATTCACTTTTCAAAAAATTTTACTTTTTCATTTTTTGTATTTTTTTGTTTTCACTGAATATTTTTAATATTTTAAACAAATTTTTAATTTTTAGACACACCTAATATAAATACACTTAGAAAGTACAATATTTGTGAAAAAAAAAAACTTTAAAAAATTCACTAAATACCAAAAAAAAAATCAATTTTTTTTGTTTGTTTTTTTGTGTATTTATTAATTTTTTAAAATATTTTTTCACAAATATTTTACTATTTAGATACATCTAAGTAAAGTGCATATAAAAAAATAAAAAAAATGCTTAAAATTTTAAAAATATTCACTAAAAACAAAAAAATACGAAAAACAAAAATTTCAATTTTCAAAAAACTAAATTCAGAAAACCGATACCAAAAACACTGATTATTGTCTGTCATGTCTCTCAACATTCTTGTTGCTTTCCTCCTGTCGGCCTAAATTACATAATCTGTGAATCAAAGTGCTGTAAGTGATCGCGTCTAGTGCAACATCCTACTTGGTCATTTCCACTAAGAGGCTCAAAGCATCATCTACATTTCTATCCTTGCAAAGACCGTCAATAATTGTGTTATACATCACAACATCAGGCTTATAGTTCCATTTTTGCATACTCCCAAGAAGCCAATAGTAGTTGTAGTATTTCCTGTCTTGAAAAGCCCATTTAAAATAGTTTTGTATATAATGCCATCAGGTTTGATTTCTCCCTCTCTTACCAATTTATTAAATAATTCCATGACCTTGCCAATCTTGTCTTATAAAATGAACCCATTCATTAGAGTGTTGAATGTATATACACATGGAACATAACCAAGTTTGAAGAAGCTACTCAAGACAGAAAACCAGAATCTATTTGATTCAAGTGGCAAAGGCAATTAATTACAATGTTCAGGGTATAGCCATCAATCGTAATACCCAACAAGTGTATTTCTTTAAACAGATAAATAACGGTGGAATAATGCTTCATTCTGGCAATACCACTTAACAGCTAAGTGAATTGGATAACTGAAGGAAGAGGTTGCATTTGGACCATCCAATGGAATAAACTAAGAGCATCATCAAGCTTACCATAACCCCAATTTGGATTTGCCTCCGATCACGAAGATTGCGATTACGGTTCGTTGAAATTTGAGTATGAAACAGAAGTGTATTGTTATCAGCATTACAATAGATTAAAGTTGAAGTTGAAATTGAGTGAGGGAAAAAGAGTGATACCTTTTCGATAATTATGAGCTAATAATCTTCTTTTGGAAATCAAAGCAGCAGTGGTGATTTCTTGCATCATCTTCTCGCAGAATGGTTATTTTTTAGACATCAAGACACGAATGTTGTGTTTAGTTGGGGGATTTGAGAAGGGATTTAGATAAGGAAAAGAAAAAAAGTAGACAAATATATGAATAAAATATATTTACATTTCACCTAGTTTCACACACTTTTTTCCTTTCCATTTCCAAATCATTTCCCAAAACCCCCAATGTAATAACACTCATCACTGTTTACCGATAAACTACTAATTACTGCTAAACTGAGGCTGATTATGATTGATAATTGAATTGATTGAAATACTGAACTGACTGACTGAAATCCGAAACTGATTGATTGACTGTATCTGTTTAAATGCATTTTCTATTTGTTGATTGTTAAATTTATCTGTTCATGTCTTTGTGTTTAAATTGCTAATTGAAGGCCTTATCGGCGACCGAATCTGAAATTGATTGATGTTCTATGATCCTTAGATTTTATGGTGTGTTTAATTAAAATGTGTTTTGGTATGATTAAATTAGACTAAAAGAAGCTAATTAAAGAGTTAGGCTTATTTACAATAATGCCATGTTAAGTGGGCCACCTAGGCAATCCATTTTGAGAGCCTTATTACATCTTGATATACTTTCCTCAGCTCATTTTGAGCACACCACCGAACTAGAGAGAGAGAAAGTGAGAGAGTTGAATTGTTCTTGTGAATTGCTTGGTGATCTTGAAGAAATTGTAGGAGATTTGCCTTCTTGAGCTTCCATATCCTAGATTCAAGACTTAGGTAAGGAAATTCAGCTCCTCATTGTTATATTTAAGATTGTTCATGCAAGGTTCTTGTGTTCTTAGTGATCTAAGCCAAGATTTAGTCTAATAATGTTGAATTGAAGCTCATCCCATGCATGCATGTTTATACTTTGAGTTTAGAGGTTGTAGTTCATAATTCCTTACATGCATGCCCATATTTTGAGAGTAGATCATGGATTCATCTTGGTTTTGAAAGAATGAGCTCATTTGAGCAAGCATTGAAGCTTAATTGTTGCACGCATGTTGCCATTCTTGAGTTTTGAGGTGTTTGTTCATGGAATTCCACATGCATGTTCATAATTTTACAATGGACCATGATTTCATCTTGTTTTTGGAAGTTTTGGCTCATTAGAGCATGAAATGGAAGCTTTGAATTGATTTAAACTCATGCATGTCAATGTTTGAATATTGTCCTTGAAATTTGGTTTGAAAATGAGTTTGATTAAACTACCTTTGGGCTTTGATTTCTCAAATTGATCTTTGAAACATGTTGTTCTATGAGTTTACAAATGTTTTCCAAAAAATTAGCCCAAAAAGATCGATTTTGGTGCATCAAAAGTTGAGTTTTGAACTTGGAGTTCAAATCTAAAAATTTCAGATTTTGGTCTCCCGCTCGTGCAGGAGAAATGGCGCTCGAGCGGGGAATTCGAGCTCCCAGCATCTTGCACTGTTTATCAGTCCGCTCGAGCGGAGGATTGTACGCTCGAGCGAGGGCATGTGTCTCACGCTCGAGCAGGTGTCGAGCGTCCGTCGAGCGGGGATTTCACCCATCCAGTACTTTTTGATTCGCTCGAGCGGGGAAGTTGACGCTCGAGCGGAGCCTTTTGTTGCATGTCCGCTCGAGCGGGGAAACCTGCGCTCGAGCGGGGGCTCTGTTTTTCTGAAATTCTGAAACTGTTTTCTGAGTGCATCTTTGCATCCTCATCTCATCCTAGGCATTCTTAGGCCTAGTTTAAGACATCTTAATGAGGATTTAGATGTAGAACCACACCGAGGCAAATTAGGGATTAAGTTATTATTTTTTCTAATTGTGTAGCTTAGTGTGTGTTCATCCTGTAAACTGTGTAGGGTTGGCTTTTCGAGGAGACACTCTAGCCTACCGTAGCCCAGAACTCTGTGAGTAACAATTGTGTAAAGATATGTTCAACTGAGAATATTTTTTGACTGTTTAACTGAACTGTTTTCTGAATTGATACTGTTACTAAATGAATGTATGTCCTCTATTCTGAACTGTATTGTGGCATCCATAGCAACTACTGTTTACTGTTATTGCTACTGTTACAGAGATCTCTGTCGGTTCCCATGTTGGAACCACTACTGTTTACTGATATGATGGCCATCATTGACTGTCCGGTCTTTTAACACCTACTGTACTGTTCAGTCTTTTTAGACCTACTGTTTACTGTACTGCTATGCTAATGGATGTACCACATATGACTGAATGACTGAAATACTGAATGACTGAAATACTGATTCAATGAACTGTTTTCATTACTGTAAGGACATTCATTCTAAACCTCTTTACGCACTATGTTATTCACTGGGCTTTAGCTCACTGCTCATATATATATGTAGGTGTACAGGCACCAGACCGTTGCTAGAAGCGTCGGGGTAAACTCCAGTTTTGTCAAGCCAACCACTGTGCCTCACTGCGAGGTTCCGAGCCTGCCAAGCTATGGCTTTGGGGTGTTTAGTTTTCCCCATCTGTCTCTGTATCGGTTTTGTATAACTGTTTAGACTGTTACTGTACTATTTAAAGGGGATTAGGTCCCGGTTCTGAATGATTGTAAATGTTATACATATTGTTTTGTACTGTTCATGTATATATGTATGAAAAGTCTTTTTGCATACAGACTGTCACAGCTCATTGGACATTGTTTAATTACTGTTTTGGCTTCCGCCATGCCCCTGCACTTTGTATTACTGTATTACTGTTAAGCAGGCCTTCGGTAATCTTGGATTACTGGCCAGTTACGGTGCTAAACCCATAGGGGCAGGTTTGGGTCGTGACACCCAACCAAACACAACGGAAAAGAATGCAAGTGAGTCCTTGATCGATCTGATCATGAATTTGCTAGAGTAGTTTGATGGTAGAAGCTCTAGTTATTGCTACCTTTGGCAGGGCCAAAAAATGAGGAAATTAAAGTACTTACTACTAATCCATATATCATCTATTATAATAATTGAGTTCCATTTTAACTTGGGGCAATACACTAGAAAAGAGATCAATTGTTGAGAATTAGTATAGATAGTGATACTGAGCATGTGTTTCTCCTTTGCCCATAAAACAGCATCCAAACAAGCTCTATCCTCTGTTGGCAATACAATTTTTGTCAAATTCTGCGCTACTTCCTCATGCCACCAATTGTAACATACCCACACTATTCCTATATTGCCATCCGCTGCTCGCCACAAACCATCCACCACAAATTTCAAATCCTGAAATTCTATTATTCTATATCTCAAGGAACAAAATTTATAACAAGACAAGTTAGATGATTGTAAACTCTGTTCAAAATGGTCAGCAGCCCCATCAGATGTATATAGTGGCAAAATTTTAGGCTAACACAATTATTTGATGACAAAAAGACAAGGTTACTAGGAATGGCAATGGGCCAGGGATCACACTTCCCGTCCCCGATTCCCGATGGTGAAAATTCACTCGTCCCCGCCTCCCGATCCTCAACGAGGAACCTATCATTGTCCCCGTCCCCACCCCTTAACGGGGATCGAGTTTCCCCAACCCCGAAAATTCCCCAGCCAAAAAAAAAATTAAAAAAAAAATACATAAGCAATATGTTTCATTTTTAACATCAACATCATTAACAACAACATCATCCCCATTCAATTTCATTTTCAACTAGTGTTATTAAAGGTGCGCGTAGGCGTATGCCTAGGCCCAAGTCACATCCACGCCCAATGTTTGCGCCTTGTAGTGTTCTAAGCCAGGCGACTTCGATAAGGTGAGCCTAGGTGTGCGCCTATGCCCCAGTCTCGTTCAATCCCAAGATTTGTGCCTTGTCCTGTTCTAGGCCAGACGACTGTCATAAGGCACCTGATTGGCCCAAGACTTGCATCTTGAGGGGCTTTTTTTATTGTTGCTTTAATTGGTTTTGTTTAAAATCTAACCATTGATTTCATATGGTGCAGCTACATAAGATCGTAACTCTTATTACAGATGCTAATACATTGGGCATTCAACCCCAAATCAATGATAGAAGAAAAATTAGCCCTAATTCCTAATCTCCAAAAAACACTAAATGTTTAATATTTCATTTTGTTTATGTTGAACCCTAAATTATTTACTTATATTAAAAAAAAAAAATTTCCGTACAAGGTGTGCCTCACTTCAGTAAAACCTACGCCTCGTCTTGCGCCTTAAGCCTTGAGCCTTGAGCCTAGGTCCCATAAGACCTTGGCGCCTTGGTGCGCCTATTGCCTTTAATAACACTATTTTCAACATCAACATCATCAACAAAATCATCAACAACAACAGATCTCAGATCTGAGTGTGTATCATCAACACAGATTTGAGATCTCTGTGTGTCATCAAACAGATCTGAGATCTGTGTATCTGAGTGTGTCACAGAGAGAGAGAAAGAGAGACAGTACGACGGAGGCGATGGTGACTGTGACGAAAGACAGAGGAGATCGGCAGCGATAGACGATGAAAGAGGACGGTGGTGATTGCAACGAATGACGAATGAGGATGGAGAAGATGAGATGAGAAGATGGAGGAGGTGAAGTAGCAGTGCGAGGTAGACAGAGGTGGAGGAGAGGTATGAGAGTGACAAGGTGGACCGAGGTGTAGAGTCGAAAGAGGTAAAGCGACAGTATAGCTGGACGGCGACTCCGAAGTCGCAGATAGTGGCGATGCCGCTGAGGAGGAGGAGGAGGAGAGGTGCGAGAGTGAGAGAGAGTAAAGGGAAGAGAGAGAGACAGAGGAAGGGTCATAAGCATTATAGAGGGGTATATATATGAATGAAGGATAGAGGGGTATAATAGTAATTTTACTTTAGGGGAAACGGGGACGGGGTCGGGGCCAGGGACTGGCCAAGGCTAGGAAACGTATCATTGTCCCCAGCCCGAAAATTATCGGGGATTCCTTTTCGAATACCATCATCAGCCCGTCAAGGGTATTTTTCAGAAAAAAAACTGCTCTAATCGAGGTCGGGGAGGCAAGTCCCCATCGGGCCGGTTTCAAATTGCCATCCCTAATAATTGCATGAAAAATAGCACTATTGCCCTGATTCCATATAGAGCTGGCCTTGGCCCAAGACGAGCTAGGCGGGTTACCTTAGGCCTCAAATTTTGACAAATTTTAAAAGTTCCCCGAATAATTTTAATTCTTATGATGTTAATATGTTTAAAAATAAAGATTCAAACCAATTCATATAACTTCACAATCTAAATTAAAGATTTTTAGAGTATCCCAACTCTTTTTTTTTCCTGATTTAATTTGATTATAAATTTGAATACAAAATTTGATTTGATATGAATTACTTTAACCCTTTCATCAAATTTTCCTGAAAATCTTTTTAAAAATTCTGTTCATATCCCAAATTTTTCTTTTCATCAAATTTCAAGGAAATTTTTTTTATCTTCAATATGTTTTTAAATTTTCATCAAATTTAAATTTGACGAATTCTAAATTTGATTAAAAAAAATGTTTCTCTTAAAGACCAAATCAAAAAATATATATATTTATAGATCTCATTCATTCTAAATATGACTCGCATTACATTAATTTTGAATTTATATTATACACTTTTAAAATAAAAAAATTTAAATAATTTTTTTTAATATTATTTATACATAAAAGGCTCCAATTTTAAAACTCCGTCTTGAGCCTTGAAAATCTTATTCCCATATTGCCCACAAAAGAGGCCCTGATTCCATACTTCCCACAAAAGAGCAATGAGATGTTTAGAAGAGTATCATCATCTGAAACCTCATGTAAGAAAGGATAGTGAGCGCCCACAAAAAATAGCTAATGAGCTACCATTCCAAGCTCGTTGTGACTCTGGGATAAATGCTCCAAATTTTTCTTGACAGTTAGGCATCTTGGACAAGCTGTATCCACTAATAAATGTCGAGTTTTCAAAACACTTTTAACCGGTAGAATATTGTAAAGACATTTTCAAAGAAAAATGAACCATTTGA
The DNA here is from genome assembly GCA_036172215.1 of Camellia granthamiana. Classification (NCBI taxonomy): domain Eukaryota; kingdom Viridiplantae; phylum Streptophyta; class Magnoliopsida; order Ericales; family Theaceae; genus Camellia; species Camellia granthamiana. The sequence continues at coordinate 461,909 of CM069913.1, forward strand.
GTGGTATTGTATTGTCAGCTTCCAAATCCAAGTCCAAATAGGGTTATCTCTAGGTATATTAGGTGATATTCGGATTTTGTGTTTTTCTAAACCTTCCAATATCCAGATTTGACAGTATATTTCCCAGAATTGGTAAAACCCCATGTTGGTTTATCCTCACTTGACATTTCAGGCACATGAATACCTTGAATATACCTTCGACTATCTTCAGAAAAAAAGAGTCCAAGCAAATTCAATCACCAACAAAGCTTGGGTTTGTCAATGAAGCAAGACTAAGATGGGAAAAGTGTCGAGAGAGACCTTCGCCACTTGAAGGGTTATTTATAAGTGGAATCCATTTCTAAAGGATCGATTGATTCCCCATTTTCCACAATCAACCTTAGTCCCAAAACAAGGCAAATCACGATCCCATAAAATACTTTTCCACCCTAAAAAAAACAACGAGACGGTTTAAAATTTTATTTTAACAAAAATAAAATTCATTACAACTCTCTTATACAATAATAAAATTGTTTAAATTGTTAATTGAAATATATTTTTTTCACATCAATAAAATTATTAATTGATTTGATAATTTATTATGTAATTATAAACTTAAAAGGCAGAATAATTTGTAATTTAAGCAAATTTCAAAGAATGTATTTGTAATTTATCCAATTTTTGTATTTTTTTTGTTTTTTTTTTTAAAAAAAAAACCCAATAACGAGAAGCAACAAAACTCCAGGGGAGAAATAAAAAATAGAAGCAAAAGCACTAATCTCTAGAGTCCATATTGTGACGACATGTTCTCAAACTTCAAATGAGGGGGAAAAAAAAAACAAAAGAACAACCTTGTCGAAGAAAGATAATGTAACACACTACCTTCTTGTCATCTTAATCTAAATACAAAGAAACTTTCGGGTAATTTCCTATTGAGACATTTTCTACAACAAAATAAAACAAATGGAAAGAATAGAAGGAAAAAAGACACAACAAAATCAACAAAAAAGCAAACCCAAATATCACAATCACAGAGCTATAGCTGGACCATCCAAATCCTCTTTACTGAAAATGATACCCACCATTTTAGCAAACAGCTTGCATGCATAACACCAGACACAACTATTTAAGCTAATTCATCATTGCTTCCCTGACATTGTTGTCTAACCTCTAAAAAAGAGCATAAAAAAACTATAGCAAAAAATAAAGTGGGACATCGACAAAGCCTAACATAGGCAGTCCCTATTCTATCCAAATTAACTGAACCGCTATAACTAAAGAAAAAAGATTAGAAATTTTTTGAAAAATGTAGTCTTCATGATCACAACCCAATTAGCAAGAGCATCAGCTATCATTAGCCTCCTAAAAACAAAGCGACACGGAACAATGCATACCAGATAACAATTGCTGCATCACAGCCATATCATAAATCAAGAACCAAGGGGAACCAAATGTATCAATCAGGAAATCCACAAACACTTTCGAGGACTTCAATCTGATGCAAATATCCTGATTCAAACATAGACGATACCAAAAAGCCACGCTTCATTTCTGCCACAGTATTGAAGCACTGCCCAAGCAATAGCGCATAAGCAAATTTGCCATGACCATCTCGGACAATACCCCCACCATTACCCAAACCAGATTACCTCGACTACATCCAGCACAATTAAACTTCAAAAAAGGAGCCTGCTTAGATATAAGAAAATTTCAATGGATTGGGTTGATTTAATCATTTGGATAGTTTTACTCCTTTAATATCTACCTACGTACCCACAAATAAAAGATAAATTTTTGTTTAAAAAAACACAACTAATCGATTTGCTATTTGTTTTACATAAATGTTTTCATAATGGCATTTGACTCAGGTGGCTGTGTAGCACCATTTTATAGTGTAAAGTTTGCAAGTCCAAATCTTATAGAGAGGAGTTTTAGACTCCTGCATTCAAACTAAGAAATTTAGTATATTTGAAAAGATTTTAAATACTTAATTTTAGGGTTTAAATAAATTTGTTTTGACTCACATTTGTTCATTAAAATGAAAAAGATAGTATTTTGAATGGCATTTTGCTTTAAATATAAATTTAGGTGATTGGATTATATAAGCTAATGTGTTTTACTAGTCTATGACAAAAATTTGCAAAGAAAAAGCGACGGAGATTAACTTTTACAAGCATGTGTTTATAGTTTGTATGTTCAAATGTTAGTTGGTTTTGTTGACTTGGCATAGATGGATTCTTTTGTATTGACTTGGCCATGGTTTGAAGTTTGAACCACTATTAGTCTATATTCTAAAAATCAAAGAGTTAGCCAGGTTGAAAATGTTTAATGTTATATTACCAGTTTTCATGATCTCTGGTTTGCTCAATTCAATGTAGCAGACAAGTTAAGGGAAAACTACATGCAGATGGGAGAAGGAAAAAAAATTACGAACACATAAGGGTGCAAGTGTGCTGCGGCGTGTTGGTAATTTTTTTTCTCTTTCTCCCACCTGCATGGAGTTCCCTCATAAGTTAAAGCATTCTCATTCAAGTAGGTTTGCACTAAGCAAATGGGCAAAAAAAAAAAAAAAAGTTTGAACAGAAAGATTAGAGTTGCCAAGTAACCAATTTCAAGTTAAATTTACATTTAATTTAAACTATTTTTGTACTTGTTATTTAAATGAAAATGTGTTTTTTTTTTTTTTAAAAAAAAAAATTCAATTATGACAGTCAAATAATCTTGTCCTAGGTGGAATAATTTTTAAAAGAATGACAAATAAGAAACCCATTTTTGTTATGTTTTAATTGATATTTATTTTTAGAATATAGTGTGTTCCTACATACACACATTGTGTTTGTTCTGTAATGTAGATAGAAGGTGAAGAAAAGATAAAAGTTCATCCACTGCAGTATTGCAGGCTCTTCCTTGGGTTTACTTAGGCAATGTTTAGATCTCAAATTTTTAGAGGAATCTGTGGGTGGGGGGTTTGGGAGGGGTGGAAGAATTAGAAAAAAAAAAGTGAAAAAAAAAAAAGAAAAGAAGAAGAAACAACTGGGTGTGTAGTTAACATTGTTGGCAGACAAGTTTCACAATTCCCTTCCATTTTCTGTTCGTGCATTGAGGAGTTGAGTTCCATGGTGATTGTGAAGATAAAGTAGAAAACTCAAGTTCAAACACAGCCTGCAGCAGAAGGGTTGGATATTAGTGTTGGAGGATTTAAAATTGAGAGGGCTTCGTTACGGTAATTTGCATATTTCCTAGTCTCTGTTGAGTACGAGGATTTGGAAGTTTTCATTTTTTCACTGGGGTCATAGGAGGAGGGGATTTGGGGTTTAAATCCAGTGCTAAAAGTTTAATGTATCTTTTCTTTTTGTCATGATTAATGTTATACTTATTTCCATTCAATGTAGAAGTAACAATTTAATTTCCTCAACAAACGATATTCTAACATTTAACCAAGAAGTCTATGATATAATAGGTTAAAATGTACTTACGATTCAATAAAGTTATGATTTTGTTGTTCAGTTTGTTTTTCGATGTAGATACCCCCTTGATCAAACGGGTACCGTCATATTACACGCTTATAGATCTACGGCTAAATTTTCCTCCTCAAATTACCAAAAACCTTTACCAATCTTAGATATTTGTTGTCATAGTTGCAATCACAAAAAAAAAAAAAAAAAGAGATTTGAATCAATTAAGGGCAAAATAACAAAACGACATAAAAAAATAGAGGAACAAATAGAAAGTGCATTTTCAATTTTAAAATATTGCAATCTACAAATGGCAGTACAACTTGAAGTACCTAAATTGACTTTTTGAATCCTGCCAAAATGACCCCAAGCCCCAATTCATTGCGCAAAAGCATGATTATATAGCATCTTCTACCTCAGTTTTGTTTTTGGCAGTGGACAAAAAACATTGTAAACAACATTATTTGCAAGCAACCAACCAAGAATCAACTGTTTCAAAGTAGAACCTGTGATGACTGGGTGTATTATTCGCCTCATTCTTCTTTGTTTAACTTTGGGTTTGCCTTATTAGAGTGTCGGGTTTAACCGGGAGCCTTGTTAACGTTTCGTTTTGTTGTATTTGAAAGCTTATCTCAAATCCTTACTTTCATGTCGAGTTTCTCATATTTCGGGAGGTGCAAGGTTGGGTCCGGAGTGTCTGGAGTTGAGCCGAGAAATTTCTGGGTTAGAGGACCAGGGCCGCATGTGTGGGAGGTGAGGCCGCACGTGTGAAAAACAGGGGAGGGTTGGAGAACACACTGCAATATATGCAGGTGTGGGAGTGGAAGTGCGGGGGAAAGGGCCGCACGTGCGAGGATGAAGGTCGCACGTGCAGAAGGCACGCCCCGCACGTGCGGGCATGGGTGCCGCACATGCAGTGGAAGGTAGAATTCGAAAATTCTCTTTTTCTCCTCTTTGGGCTGAGTGTATCTCACTTTTGATATATCTCTCTCTCTAAAAACCCTTTTCTCTTCCTTCTCTCTACATTTCCTACACCAAATCTCTTAAAACTCTTGATCTCTTGCAATCCATTGGGATTTTGACCCAACATTCTTCACAAATATTGGAGAGCTAAGCTAGGGCTCTTATACTTTTTGTCAATTTTGAGAAGAGAAAATTAGAGGTATGAGTGGTATCTCATCCCCTTTTATATTAAATTATCACCATAATTATAGGAGTGCCCTAAGGCATCAGATAAGAATACTGAATATACATCAAAATAAAATAAGAAATATTCTAACACATTCTAACACTCCCCCTCAAGCTGGTGCAAAGACATCTCTCATGCCCAGCTTGTTAAGAATGTCACGGAATGGTTTATTCCCTAATCCTTTGGTGAGAATATCAGCCAGCTGGTCCCCAGACCTCACGAATGGAGTACATATAGTGCCACTAGTAAGCTTTTCCTTGATAAAATGTCTATCAATCTCCACATGCTTGGTCATGTCATGCTGAACTGGATTGTGAGCTATATTAATGGTTGCCGTATTGTCACAGTATAGCCGCATAGAATCTGTCTGATGAATCCCCAAATCCCTCAAAAGTAGTCTAATCCATAATAGCTCACATACACCTTGAGTCATAGCTCTAAATTCAGCCTCTGCACTAGACCGCGCAGCTACATTATGTTTCTTGCTTCTCCAAGTAACTAGATTTCCTCCAACAAAGGTACAATAGCCAGAGGTTGACCTTCTATCAGTGACTGATCCAGCCCAATCAGCATCTGTATATGCCTCCAAACTAAGATGACCATGTTTAGAGAAATAGAGACCCTTTCCCGGAGAAAACTTCAAGTACCTCATAATCCGCATAACTACCTCTAAATGAATTGCACGTGGAGCATGCATAAACTGACTAACCATGCTCACTGTGATAGCAATGTCAGGACGTGAATGGGATAAGTAGATAAGCTTACCCACTAGCTGCTGATATCTCTCCTGTCTACAAGCTCGCCTCCTTGATCCTTACTAAGCTTCATTCCAGGCTCTAGTGGTGTATCACAGGCTTTACTTCCAAGCATCCCAGTTTCTTGTAGCAAATCAAGCACATACTTTCTTTGACATATGAAGATGCCATCTTTGGACCGAGCAACTTCATTACCGAGAAAGTACTTCAAGCTGCCTAAGTCTTTGATTTCAAACTCATTGGCCAAATACTCCTTTAACTGAGGAATCTCCTCAACATCATCCTCTGTGAGTACAATATCATCCACATAAACAATAAGAGCTATCGTCTTACCATGTGAGGAGTGTTTCACAAACAAAGTATGATCAGCTTGATTCTGTTGGAAACCATATCGCAGCACGGCCTGAGTAAACCTCTCAAACCAAGCCCTAGGCGACTGTTTGAGTCCATAAAGTGACTTGCGTAGTCGGCATACTTTTCCTTTGGTTTTAACATCCTCAAAGCTTGGGGGAATGTCCATGTACACTTCATCTTCCAAATCTCCATAAAGGAAGGCATTCTTCACATCAAATTGATGGAGCGGCCAGTCATGATTAGAGACAAGAGAGAGAAGGACTCTGACAGAGTTCATCTTAGCAACAGGAGCAAATGTCTCTTGGTAGTCTACTCCATAAGTCTTTGTAAAGCCCTTGGCCACCAATCTTGTCTTGTAACGTTCAATTGAACCATCGGCTTTGTGCTTCACTGTATACACCCACTTACATCCAACAGATCGTTTGCCCTTAGGTAACTCAGCCAATTCCCAAGTGTCATTTTTAGCTAGGGCTCACATCTCCTCCATCATGGCATGCTTCCATTTAGGAGTAGAAAGAGCATCCTGAAAATTAGAAGGAAGACTCACAGAAGAAACTTTAGACAAAAAAGCTTTATAAGAAGAAGATAGATTAGTGTATGAGACAAAATGAGAAATACGATGGTGAGTACAAAACCTAACCCCCTTCCTTTTAGCAATGGGAATATCTAGATCAGAAAGAATAGAGTTACCTGGAGTTTTATCAGAAGAAGAGGATTCTGGACACTCATCAGGAGAAGAAGATAGCAGTGGAGAATCCAAATTGGTCTCTTGTACCCAAGTAACTTGTTTTCTATCCTTGTCCTTGACATAAACTTTTCCCTCTTTCGTTGTGGATTCAGGCTCAACATTCTCAATAGCTGGGTCACCATTAACATTCTCAACTTGCTCAATCACTGATGGTAGTGGCACAAGAATTTCTTCACACCAAGGCTCCCCCTGAAGGGATGACTGGGACACTGAGGAAGACAGGAAGTAGGACTGAGACTCAAAGAAAGACACATCCATAGAGACAAACCATTTCCGAGAAGGGGGATGATAACACTTGTAGCCCTTTTGTGTGGCAGAGTAACCCAGGAAAACACATCGAAGAGACCTAGGATCCAACTTACCACAGGTAGGAGAGTGGTTATGAACAAAGCACACACACCCAAAGGTTTTGGAAGGAATGGAGAAACCAGATGAGTGGGACCCTAACAAAACCTGAAAAGGAGTGTGTTTGTGGAGAACTTGGGTAGGCAAACGATTGATGAGGAAGGCTGCAGTGAGAACAACTTCCCCCCCAATATGATCTAGGGACACGCATTTCAAAAGACAGACAACGCGCAATATCAAGAAGATGGTGGTTTTTATGCTCTGCAACACCATTCTGTTGAGGAGTATTGGTACAAGAAGTTTGGTGAATAATACCATGAGTGGTAAAATAGCTGGCAAGGCCAGAGTCAATGTATTCCCCCCCATTATCAGAACGCAGAATTTTGACAACCGCTCCAAACTGAGTGCAAATCATTTTATGAAAATTTTCAAACACAGAAAAAACTTCACATTTGTCCTTCATAAGATACACCCAGGTGGTCCTAGAACAATATTCAATAAAGGTGAAAAACCATCGGTGACCCTTTAAAGACACAAAACGAGAGGGACCCCATACATCATAATGAATCAATGAAAAAAGAACTAAACTTTTATTAATAGAAGGAGCAAAAGAAGCTCTGTGTTGTTTTCCAAGTTGACACGACTCACAGTGAAACTCAGAAACATTATTTTTCAAAAAAATGGAAGGAAAAAGATGCTTAAGTAATAAAAAAGATGGATGCCCAAGACGACGGTGCCACAGCCATAGGTCTTCCTTGGTAGATGGTAACTAAGTAGATGAATGAGCCTGCTTGTCAACTTGATCCAGGATATAGAGACCATTCGCGTTTCTACCACTGCCAATCATCTTCCTCGTGATAAGGTCCTGAAACAGACAATGATCAGGGAGAAAGGTTACACTACAATTCAAGTCCCGAGTAATACGACTCAAAGATCAAACAACATGTAGTACAGAAGACAAAGGAAGGAAAGCAGTGGTATGAATTACACCTTTCACAGACACAGAAGAAATGGTACCATCAGCAATTCGAACTTTATCCTACCCTGAAGAAGGGGTATATGTGGAGAACAAATCAGAAAACCCAGACATATGGTCGAAAGCACCAGAATCGATAATCCAAGGCAACGTTTGATGAGATAGAAAAGCACTTGTAGAAGAAGCTAAGTTACCTAAAGATGAACCAGAGGCCCGACGGTCTAGCAAGTAGCAAAGAGCAACCTCCAACTCGGAAGTAGAAAACCCAGATATATCAGCAGAGGAAACAACCGAAGCGGGAGACTGTGGCTCAACTGTATCAGAATGATGAGCTCAAGCATTGGGCCCTCGGCCTCTAGACTGACTTGAGTGACACCCTCGAGACCCAAAACGATCTCCATGACCCCCAGATGATAGCCCATGCAACTTCCAACAAGTCTCACGGGTGTGGCGAGGGTGACGACAATAATCACAGAAAAGGGTATCCTTCTCATAAAGGGGACGGGAACCACGATCCCCATCTCAAGAGGGTATAGAAACCAGGGCAGATCGATTAGAAGAGGCAGACGGAAGCATAGCAGAACGACGACTCTCCTCATTCTGCACATAGGCAAATGCTTCTTGGAGAGAAGGAAGCACATCCGTACCAAGCACACGACTCTTAACAGGATCAAACTCCGCATTCAGACCTTCGAAAAACTTGAAGACCCGCACTTGTTCAACAAATTTCTGGTACCCAGCAAAATCAGTGGGACAGACAGGCTTATAGTCCTGAAGATGATCAAGTCTCTTCCATCCATTGCTAAGTAAAGTAAAATACTGGAGGATAGTCATCTCACCTTGGATGGACCTGTCAATGGAGCGTTGCAACTCAAAAGTCAATGAAAAATTGCCTTTGCGGGAATACGTAGTGGCCACAGCCTCCCAAATATCCTGTGCTGTGTCTATGGACAAGTATCCCTTACCAATCTCCGGAACCATGGAATGTATCAACCAGCCCATGATAAGAGAATTGGTAATTTCCCACTAATCATAACCAGGATCTGTGGGACTAGGGGCCGGAACGCGCCTATCAACATACCCCAACTTCCCTTTGCTCTTCAAAAATATAGTCAAACTCTGTGACCACACTAGATAATTCTTACCATTAAAGAGAGAGGTGGTGATTTTCTGGCCTTGGTGGAGGGAGTCAGTCATAGTAGTAGGCAAACCAGGACTCGCGCCCTGAAGAGTAGGCTGTGTAGTGGTAGACTCACTAGTCAATTCTGCCATGAATACTCTACTATGGAACTCTCACAACAAACACTGGTCTAATCACAAACCCGAAGATGGGAGAATATACCAAACAGATCAATCTGAATTTAAGAGAACATTTTTTTTGAGGAGAAGAAGAAGACAAAAAAGAAAAGAGAGAGAGAGAGAGAGAGAGAGAAGAAATTACATGAATAAAGGAGCACTAATGATCACCGAATAAAAAACAGTGTAACCCAGACCCAAGAGATCAACGACTGAACCACGGAGAAGACAAATCGACTGAACCAAAGAGAAGTGAGAGTCGACTGAACCAGAGAGCTCCAGAGTGGCTATCAGCAGCCTGAGGAGGGAGGAGAACCCACCCGACTGAGCCTTCAAGCCTGTTGACAGACCTGGGCTCGGAAAATAAGGAGCTTCGACACACCCTAGGGTGCAGGCGAAGCCTGCGAAGGCTGCGGCTAGGGCTTCCGACGTCCTAAAAGGACACGACTTGGGACTGTCGGGGCCCTAGGATGCTGTGAGTGGTCCTGGCGGAACCCTAGGGAGATGGCGGTTGGTGTGATGTGGACTGCGGCTGGGGTGGTGGTGCGGTGGTGGTGTGAAGGTGGCTGTAGGGTTGTGGTTGCTAGGGTTTTAGAGTGGCTCTGATACCATGTCAATTTTGAGAAGAGAAAATTAGAGGTATGAGTGGTATCTCATCCCCTTTTATATTAAATCATCACCATAATTACAGGAGTGCCCTAAGGCATCAAATAAGAATACTGACTATACATCAAAATAAAATAAGGAATATTCTAGCACATTCTAACACTTTTGTTGTGGTACATTTTTGTTAGCCAAGGGCTACAACTGTTTGGGTCTAAGAGACCATTTTTTTTTTTTGTGTAACCGGGCTTAAGCCTTAGAAATTTGTAAGCCTTTGAGGGTATTTATTTATTTTTGGATTTGATGTTATACATGCTATAGATTCATGTATTTGGCATGTTGAATGTATAATTTGCATGTGGAATCATTTTGTACAACCCTAATGATCAATGATGTAAAGGTTGGAAAACTACTTCTTTTCTCATAATGAGCGTTGGTTGATGGATTGAATGATGTTATAATTTTTTGGGGGCGTTACGGAACCCATCAATTCCTTGTCCTAAAATGATCTTCTATTTTATCCTTCCTATTATGGAAACAAATCTACAAGAATCATATTTAAATTTAAATGACTAAAATTGTAAATTTAACCTTTGCTTCATCACAGGCAATGTATGCTTAAGACAATTATAGTGTAAAATTGAAAATGATAAAAACAATAAAATAAATAATTAACTAGCAAATTCTCAGCAGACATAAGACCACCAAAGATAGCATCCGTGTTTATAGCTTAACAAATTCCTTTGGTGTTATCCTAGGGAACCAATTTTTTAATCATATGAAAGAGTGTAGGATCTTGACCTTTACCAGAGAGTAGATCCACTATTGTAGCCAAAGTAGATGCATCTGCTGAAAAGACCCTCCCAATCATTTTCTCTACAAGTATATTTGCTTCAATGTAGTCATTTGCTTTAAGGAATCCACGGACCATAACATTGTAAGTTGCATAATTCGGCCAACAACCAGTTGTAGACGCGCCCGTGGGGCTTCTTTCTACAGTTCGGACTCCCTTTTTGTTGCGGTTCTAAATCTTGAACCAAAGAGTCCAAATCCGGCAAATCGTTTGAGAAAACAGATTTTTGAAAAGTAGTGCCAAACATGGACTGCTTTGCCAAATTACAGAGTCGCCACCTAAATATTTTAAAATGGGGGAAATTTAGGAAACCCTGACTCGGTGCCGAAGGCCACGTGTCCGTCATCACCAAAGTGACTTGGCTCGGGAGCTTGGGTACGATTGGGGAAGGTCATCTATGAGCACCCCCTCTCGCCCGGTTCGAAGACCGGCCTCTACTAACCGTGATATCTGATTTTGAAAACGTTATGTGTTCTTATTCCAATTATTAACCTAGAATTACTATGTTATGCGCACAGCAAACAAGTATAGACTAGATTGCCTAATTTGGAAATAAGCATTGCATATCCGTTTGTTTCGAAAACACTTTGGAATTTGCTACTCGCAAGTAGGCTAAAATACGGATTTCAATGAGCTTTCCAACTCAAGCAATCCAACCTCCACCCACAGGCATTCAAACAGTTTATCTCATGTAAGCACTTAGCCGCATGGTAAGCATATTGTCATGTTAACATTCACACGCATGCGATATGCTAAAGCATAAATACTTACATCGTACTCCGTGCCAAAACAGTAAACTAGTTAGCAAACATGCATGCCCTAGTTCATGTTAGAGTGACTAATGCATCACATGCAAATTGCAATTAGACAGGCTCGGTTATCCTGAACGTGGCATGTGAAATGCAAGAGTAACACGTATTCAATTTGGAATTGAAATACAATGCAGTTTGTATGATGTACCGAGCCCGATGCATGTCAACGAATGCATGGATGCACGCATGCATTGCATAAGGTATGCTAAAATAAACGTGCCCTAATCTACCACCGTAAGTAGGTAAATAAAAGGGAGGAAGAAATGGGGATTGGAAGACATACACCCACTCACACACACTTATTACAATTTTGCCCTCACTCGGAGGGACCAAATAATATACAAATTAACTACACAAGCTAATTAAAATATTACAAATTCACCCAACTAATTAAACAACTTAAAGCAGTGAGTCGCCTCGGGATGAGGGCCGGATGCAGCGCGCGCTCGGGACTGGCTCGGAACCGCACTGCCATGCACGGATTGCCTCTGTTTTCCCTGTTTCCTTCCTCTGAAAATTGCCAAAATCCCAGGGGTGCCTCTCAGGGCACTGGGGATCACCACCGGCTGAGGAGATTAGCCACCGGCTGAAGGAGGAGGCCACCGGCACAAAATAAAGCCATCGGCTGTTGATACACTGCCGGTCGGCACTAAATACTGCCAGCCGGCACTGAATGCCTGCAGAACCTGCAACTCACAGCAGCAGAGGACAGCAACATGCATGGCAATACAATTCAAGCCATTTATGCACCAAACACACTCCCTATCATGTTAGTGACTCAAAGGGGCATGTGCCTCGATTCCCGGACCACCAATCACGCATCTCTATGCATGATGGCCCAAAGAACCGAGAATGCAACTTTGATTTCAAATGCATGCAATGCAAACAAGCACATAAGGGTGCTAAACCTCCGTCATACTTCACTTCAAGAGGCCTAGCATGTATGCCAATATGACGCAATCCTAGACATGGCAACTAGTGTGCAAAATGGACAATGCAAGACACCTATGCAAACATGCAAGTAAGCACACAAGGCAAGCATGCAAACCAATTAAATGATGATCTTATACATGACTTAGGCAACTCAAATGGGCCTAAAATCAGTGGCCAAAATGCCCAAAATTGGGGTCTAAGCACACATGCACACATGCATAAGTTAAGGCACCAACACTTAAGCACAATTAAGCAACTCTTAAACACATCTAAGAGGCACAAACATGGACTATTAGCATACATGAAAAGCTCTGAAATTCATGCAAAACATGGTGCCAAACCAACTAACAAAGCAAGCCAAACAAGGCATACAAATGGCTCAAGCATTAAGGCAAGCCCACGAGGCTTTGAACCACACTTATGCAAAGCAAACATGGCATGCATTGAACAACCTAAAACAGAGTTTTAGCATGTTAAAACAAAGCCAAATGGCTACTTAGATGGCATCTAAGAGGCTTAAGCACAAAGGCATGCAACATGACCAAAACATGGAGCATTCAACACATGCTTTTAAAGCATTAAAGAGGCCACTAAGGCAAGCATACAAGCACACCAAAGGGACTGAAATAGCATGCTAGATGGTTCTAAACCACCAAAATGATGCAAACAAAGGCATGCTGCACTTATGCACTTAAGGCTCACAAGCCAAGGATACAAAGGAGCCATAAGATACAAGCCATGATCGACCAAAACAAGCATGGACAGACCTCATGCATGGCAAAATAAGCATACAAGCTTCATGAATCTAAGCCTAAAACATGCTAGAAATAGAGGCACACAACCTAGGCATGTTGAGGGACTATTAAGGCATTACAAAGCAACTATGCAAGGCATGCAAAGAATGCTGAAACCAACTTAGAAACATGTTATATCATGGTAATATAAGCATGAAATGCAGCCAAGACATGCTCAAAACACAACCAAACATGGTGCTCCCTTTGAAGGTCAAAACTTGCCCTTTTCAAGGACATCAAGGAGAGGGGGTGGCCCCCTCCTTCTTGAGACTCTAAGGCATCATCTTCCCCACTGAAATCCCTCAAGATTTCAGTGGTGAAGAGATCCTAAAACCAAAGTCTCGGATTTCTCACAAAATGGCACAAAAATGGGCCCTTTTCAAGGCCTAAGGGTGGTCAAACCTACCCAAACCACCAAGCACTCTCAATGAACAATAAAGAGGCTTAAAAAACAGAACTTTTATGTGTTATAGACCAAGCACAAAAACAGTTCTAAGCTATGCAAAAATGGAGTGCAAAAATGGGGTAAATAAAGTAAGTTTCTTACCCTTGATGATCAACTTCACAAAGGTTGGAGTTGTTGGTTCCTTGAGCTCCAAACCAGCCAAGAACACCAAGAACAAGCCCTAGCACTTCAATTCCAAGAGGAAGGTGAAACACTAGGTGTTGGTGAGCAATAGTAAGTCACAAACACCTAGTATACAAAACAAGAGAGAAAGAGAGAGATAGGATAGATACACAAAACCTAACCCTAAAACCAGAGCTTTCTCCCTCTCCTAAAATGTCTAACTCTCCAAATCTTCTAACCCTTGAGCCAAGAGAGCAAGAGTTCTCTTATAGGCAACCAAGACTTACAAGCTAAGCCAAAACCAAGGCTCATCCCTCCATACACGTGTATGGAGGGGAAACAAAGGGCATACAGCTGTCTGAAAATATCTCAGAAAACAACTGTATAAGAGTCGGCGGGGCAAAATGGTCCTTTTGCCCAAAACAGTGCCGACCGGCACAATATAGTGCCGGTGGCAACGACAGCCAGCCGGTGGCCTCTAGCCACAGCCGGTGGTGTGTGGAGATGCCTCACAAAGCATTCCCTGCCCCTCTAGGGCAAAACACAGGTGTTTGGTGCAAAACCAGACACAAAACGGTTGAGTTCGGAGGTCCTGAGGCAAGGCGCGTGTAGCCGAGAACTCCGGGAACTCCAAACGAACACAAACATGGATAATCACCGAGTGTTCAAGTGGTGACGTCCAAGTCTTGAGGACGGCCAAAAATGGGGTGTCTACAGTTGCCCCTCTTTGACAGAACTCGAAAGTCATGACAATGACGGGAGTGAATGTCAAAGCCCAGAGACGACCCATTTTTGACAAGGCCGAAGACTTGGACAAACATGCAAGACAAGCAAGATATGCGCCCGAAGGCAGAGGCAAAATGCAACTGAAAATGCAAGAAGCCGAGCATAACTTATGATCATGCAAAGAAAGCTGTAATGAAGCACACATGCAACAGTTATAAGCTAGAATACCCCAAACTACACTATAATGCAGAAAGGATGTAAGAGAATTATGCAATTCTCAAAACGTCTCACGCGGAGGATACAATACCTGTGCGGCTCGTCCGGTTGCGCCGGCCTCAAATGAGCCATACATACAATATCGTGCCTGCAAAGAAAGTAATCTTAACAGGTACAATGTTGTTAGTGCACATGCATGACATATGCAATGCGAATGCTAAATGATATGCAATATATACAAAACTATGTATGAATAATGCAACTAAGATGTAGTGCAATTTGAAACTAATACAAATGCAAACTACATGCAATGCAATTGAATCATGATTCAATCATGAGCGGTGCGAAACCACACGAATGTCAAATAGATTGATGGAAGTAACAAGTCCGTCTACCATAGAACGATGTCTGAACTATGAGTGATGCAGACGAACACAAGAACAAGTATTGGGTGGAATGACATAAGTGGGGTAACGACCCGCTGAGGAAAGAACAATGATCCTAATGCTGGATGCAACAATTACACTGCAATGTAATATGATGGATAGATGATACAATGGATATGGCACGCGGGCCAAACCAAATCTCGCCTAGGAAGGGCATGTACACGTACGAGCCATGTCTAACATAGAAAAGGTGTCGAAGCCCTCAAGGCGCGAGCGCACACAGAACTATGAGTGTATAGACGTGAAAAGTATGAGCACATACCAGGACCAAGCTCAACCTGGAAAGGCGCAAGCCATGGATGGAAGGTGATGCAGTGGATGCATGCAAGCTACAATGTAATATGCAAAGGAATGGATATTTACAAAAAATGCATGACATATGCACTATACTACAATGATGCATGGCAAATGCATGTTCTTTTTTGTTTTTGTTTTTGAAATTTTTGAAATGCATGACATATGCGATATTTACAAATGATGCATGACAATGCACTATGATGCAATGACTACGATTGCAGCTTTCCCTATCTTACCAACAGGGCGATATACTAGTTGGTTCAGTATCCAGGATTGAGGCGTAAACATGCCGCCCTCAACCTATGGGGCTTCCATACAGATTTCAAGCCGAGGGTTACACCCCCTGGGTATTTAAACCAGACTTTAGTCTCGGAGATCCCGAACCTTTGCGTTCTAGGCATAAGCCGTTCAAACTCTAGTTTTTCACCGTCCCTATGGGTCTCCTAGGAACTCACCGCAAACACAGACAAGTGGCTTTACCAGACCACCGAAAGTCGTTCGGGCACGACAAACACCGAAGGAATTGCACCTTCAGAGGATTTAAGGTCTCCTAGACCGTGCACATATAGTGAAGGTTTCGCACCCTCCAAGGATTTAAGGTCTCCTAGACCGGTGAGCAAAATGTAATGCTCATGAGGCACGCATACCTCGAGATACAATGACATGCAAAATGAGGCACGCATACCTCATCAGATGGAAAATGAAATGCAAAACGAGGCACGCGTACCTCGAAATGCGATGAAATGCAAGATGAGGCACGCATACCTCATTGGATGGAAAATGAAATGCAAAACGAGGCACGCGTACCTCGAAATGCAATGAAATGCAAGATGAGGCACACGTACCTCATCGGATGGAAAAATGAAATGCAAAACGAGGCACGCGTACCTCGAAATGCAATGAAATGCAAGATGAGGCACACGTACCTCATCGGATGGAAAAAAAATGCAAGCCGCAAGGGACGTGCGAGACGGCGCGAGGCGGCGCACCGGAAAGTGTGATGAATGCGTGCAACGCACACGGGACAACTTTTGAATCTTATGAAAGACAAAAGGATACAAAAGGATACAGTCATCACATGAGTTTGAGTGCCACACGCAGAAGACACTGTCTGAGGTCAAAACGGAGGCCGGTTGAGCGTCGGAGATGCACTTTCTTGCACTTTCTTGAGCTATGAAGACCCAAAACCCCTCATCTAGCCTAAACAAGGCCTTGGTAACACCACCGGCTGGGTGGAAAGGCTACCGGCTGCCACCGGCTGCGTGAACTCATCCACCGGCACAATATTGTGCCGACCGGCACAAAATAGTGCCGACCGGCAGAAAACGCCTGATCGGGGGCAGTTCTGCCATTTTGCCTCGGGTCTTTTAAAATAGGGCTTGAAACCCTATTTCCTCACTTTGCCTCCGCCGAAAACCTTCACTCTCTCTCTCTAGAGCTTTGTTCTCTCGATTTTTCGTCGGTTTCCTCGCGTTTTACGCTCGTTTTACCGTCGGATTCGCGATATTCTTCGCGTTTCGGACATTTCCACCCGATCGAAACTTCATTTCGGGATCTCCTTTGCTATTTTCCGCCTTTTCGGGACTTGTTCCCCACGATTTTCTCTACATTTCCGTGTATTTTCATTTTCCGGCCTTTCCGGCCATTCTCGGCCCGCTCGGGGTTGACCTTTTCGGTTGACCTTTCGTATTCTTGCTTGGTTTTCCTTTTCCGGCTATTTTTCCATCCCCATTACTATGGCAAACGATGTTCCACATGTCGGGACTCCCCCGGATCACGAGATGGACCCCGGGGTTGAGCTTCTCCCGTTGAGCGAGCGCCCATTTGATTCGGCGACCTACCGGCCGGCTATTCACATTCTACCACCCGATGGACTTCGCCACTTCCGCGGCTTCGACCGAGCGCTGGACCCGGAGCTTCTCCTGCGAGAGCCGGCCTCTCACTTGTCCTTCGGCGCTTCCGAGGTAACATCTTGATCTACTTTATTTTCTGCAATGTAGAACCTTTATCTGTCAACTGTCATAGCTGATTACATTCCTTAAACGCTTTAGATCTGATACACTGTGCGCTGTAGTTGATTGTAGACAACCTCACAACTGATATCTGCTTAGGACCGACACGCATGTACACACACTGCACTAGCCTAAATCACCCAAACACACGGCACACATTGCACTTTTGACATGAACTCACCGACACCCGGTGCTTACTTGAATCTGAAAACTCGCACGCATGCTAGACTTGCACTGAATCACACAAACACGCAGACGCATCACACGTGGGTAATTCACTGAAACATACCGGGACCCGGCATCCGTTTGAACTTTGAAAAACACGCACACATGCTATGTTTACACTGATCCTCACAGGGGAGTACTGACACATCACAGGCCGTAGTCCACTTACTGGTGCACTGAAACCTGACATCTGCTTGCATCTGAAAAACGTGCACACGTGCACCAAGTTTACACTGGACCACTCAAAGCACACTGATACATCACGCGCCGTAGTTCACCGTCGGCACACCGGTACCCGGTTTCTGTTTGAATCTGAAAGACTTGCACGCATGCTAGCTTTGTACTGACTTTAACTGTTTCTTCGAAACTGTACATCTCATATTGATTCGCAACTTTTTGTTTGTAAACAGGGAGGTTTCCATGCCATCCGCGGGTATGGGAACACCGTCGCTCGAGAGTGGTATGCCGAGCTACCTGACGCAGTCCGTCAGATCGTCGATCGGGCCGGCTTCGGTGCATTTTGCAGGGGACTTTCCAGGCTCTCCGCCTGTAGACCTCTCCTTGCCGCTCTGGCGGAGAGGTGGTGGGACACCACTGATTCATTTCACTTGTCGGCGACCGGGGACATGACGATGACCCCTTACAACTTCTCGATGCTCACCGGCGTCGGGGTGGGGGGTGATCCGATCCCCTTCGATATTGACATGGATGAGTGGACCGCGGCCCAGGTCCACTTGCTTGGCGAGGCACCGCCTCAGGCGCGTCCTGGCTTTGTCAGGTATTCCTGGTTCGAGGTTCAGTTTAGGGTCCAGCGCTTCCTTGGCGAGGCCGCCCCGATGACCCCAGAGGCTGCAGAGAGATATGCACGCGGCTTCATGATGTTTTTGCTAGGGACGACCCTCTTCGCCGACCGGGCGAACACAGTGCCCCTCTATCTTCTCAGCGCGTTGGTAGATGTCAGAGATATTTTGCGTTTTGACTG
Source organism: Camellia granthamiana (assembly GCA_036172215.1). NCBI lineage: Eukaryota > Viridiplantae > Streptophyta > Magnoliopsida > Ericales > Theaceae > Camellia > Camellia granthamiana. Next base: position 480,473 of record CM069913.1, read on the forward strand.
GGGTGGTGCGGCTCTGGCCACTCTCTACGGCTACATGAGCTCAGTCTCCCGTGGCAGCGGGCAGTTGCTCGGAGGCTACTGGCGGGCCTGGGAGGTATGTCTTCTTCTCTGCTTTACATTTCTGCTCTACATACTTTCTGTATTCTGCACTGTACACTGCTCGCACTGACTGTATACTGTATACACTGCACACACATTCTTTGCTTTATACCGACTGTACACTATTTACACTGTACATTCTGCAAAACACACTACACAACACGCGGCTCTGCTATCTCTGCTTTATTCTGTATTCTGCTTAATCTGATGGCCATACTGACGTCTGTTTTGCAGTTGTGGGTATATGCCTACTTCCCTAGGCTGGAGCCAGTGCCGGAGACGGAGACTCCCCTGGTCATCCCTTTCTCGCGCCGTTACGATGGGAGGTGCACACGGCGACCTCGTGATACCTTCAGCTTCTTCCGTCGATTCTTCGACACCATCACCTCTGCCGAGGTATGTTTTACTTGCAGTTCATTTGAACTTTGCTTTGCTACTGTGTATTTTGATAACCAGCAAATAACCAACTGTTTTGATTCAGGTCACCTGGCGGCCGTGGGCTGCGGTGCCAGCAGGCATTCAGGATCGGTTTGCCGGTGCGGAGGAGACCTCTCGTTACCGGATTTTGCTGGAGGGCCCGGTCTGTCGGGCTTGGTACCTGGGGGAGCGTTTTCTGCGCCAGACCCTCGGGTTGCCAGAGCAGATAGTTCCGGTTCACCCTCCTGAGCACATGAGGGACACTGAGAGGTTTTCTCTGCAGCAGATGGAGGACTACACCCTCGGCTGGGACGAGGGCGGCTATAGGGGCGAGGGCGACTACTCTGAGTACGTCCGGACCTTCATTATGCGGCCTCTGAGCGGGGGTCGCCAGACTGAGCGAGGGAGTCCTGCGGTGCCGGCGGCTCGGGCAGAGGCAGGAGCAGGAGTGGGATCTTCGAGGAGAGCCCGAGTCCGAGGCAGGGGCGGGGTACAGAGGGGACGAGGGTCCGGTTGGCCCGCTCTGCCCACTATGCTGTCGTACAGGGGGCAGGGTGGGGAGACCTACCAGATCCCCTTCATTCCTCCCCCGACTGGTCATGAGTTAGCCGGCATTCCTGACTTACCCCCGGTACGTATTACTTCACTTTGCATCTTGCATTGTTACTTCATTTCAGTTTATTTGATATTCCGCAGAATACTAATGTATCCGATACTTTTGCAGGCTTCCTCCGAGTACACGTGGCAGTTCGTGGAGTTGTGTGCCTCCCTGATGGGGATGCTGCAGCGGACCCTCGACGTCATGGCCGCCTACAGTCTTCCGGTACGTTCTTCTGACCACAGTCTCAAACCATACTCTGTTCCATACATACCGATGCATTACTCAAAATCTGATAAAACGCTCACGGCATCTGATAAACGATACTTACACACTGTATTCATACACTGCACTCTGTACTGATTCACTGCTCACGGCATTCACACTGTACTCATACACTGCATTCTGTACTGATTCACTGCTCATGGCATTCACACTGTACTCATACACTGCATTCTGTACTGATTCACTGCTCACGGCATTCACACTGTACTCATACACTGCATTCTGTACTGATTCACTGCTCACGGAATTCACACTGTACTCATACACTACATTCTGTACTGCTCACAGCTTTCTGATGCGTTTGCTTTTCATATTTTTCAGCCTCCCTTTCCGATTCCACCAGTGGGCGGCGCTCCTCCGGCGGGGCCTCCCCTTTCTACTCGGGATGACAGGATATTCCCCCGTACCAGAGGGAGACATGCTCATGTCGGGAGCAGCTCGCGAGCACCAGTTCCAGGTGATGGCGAGTCAGAGATGGAGACGGAGTCGTCCGAGGAGGAGGCCGGGGATAGCTCGGGCTCGGGCTCTGACAGCGATGCTTCCGACGATGCTCCTGGGCTTCTGCCCAGGAAGAGGGCCAGGACAGATCCTCAGGCGTGAGGTTGCTGCTAATGATGACTTTTGCTGCTTTTCTTCTTTATTTCTTTTCTTGTACTTTTCTCCTTTTAGTAGATAGAGTACTTTGTATTGCCACAGGCAGATTTTGTTTTCTTCAAAAGTTTGTACTTTGAAAGAGATTATATATATAAAACAAACTTTTATCTGAAAAGTATCTTATTTACATACCTCGTACTTTGCATTGCACTGCATCATATTACACCTCAAATGTAAATGATTACGACTTGTTGTCTGAAAATTGAGCACTTGCACTATAATAATCGGATAACCAACCAACTAACAGCAAACAAACCAGACAAATCACTGCTCAAACTGAACAAATGACCCATATTCTGCTGGGGATTAATCTGCACACAGCTCATAATACAATATCCGGTCCATTCTGCACACGGCAAACTTCGAACAATTGGCCCCAATCTGACAAGACGGATCACCAAAACCGAGACAGTTGAAGTTGAAACACATTCGGATGTCCCAAAATTTCCTTTTCTTCTCTTGCCTCTCATAAATGTAGAGAATGGCACAGCATTCTGAGCACAAACGGTTGACTTTGAAAAAGGGATTTCACAACTAGGGTATCGAGCCTACAACTGAACACAGCGAGACAGACTCAAACAAAGAAACAAAGGCACACGACCCAACATAACGAGATACACTCGGAAAAGACTCAAAGCCAAATTGAGCCTGACAAATCAAAAGACACGACACACGGACGTGCTTGAAAACAAAAGACCTTGAGGAGCCAATTCCTCCGGGCAGGTTTCCCACCCTTTCTGATTTGTGTGATTCTCACGCCACTCGGCCCTCAAGCTCGGTTTTTCTCTCAAAACCCCTTTTACTCACTTTTCTCTCGGCTTACACCTCTCTATTCTTCATTCTCTCATCATTCATTTTTTATTTTTTTTTCTCTTTTTTTTTATCCCTCCCCTGGGTGATTGATAGATGAATAGGAAGCGGCGGGTTCACTCCCGATGCGACTAGCCCGCGGCTATTTCTTCTGGTAGATAGAGTGCCTTTCTGGCGAGTGCGTTGATGACGAGGGAGAGACAGAACACCTGACTCGACTGTGCCCTTAGTTCATTATTTTGACCATTTTTTCGTTTTCTTTCTAAAACAATTTTGATCAAAATGAACGTCAGATTAGCGTGCTTATTCAATTTTGATTTGAAAATCATGCAAGCCAGGCTGTAAGCACTGAAAGTTTTCCTTTTGGGTCCAAACGCGGTCCAATTTTGGAAAATGGAATAGTTTTCGAGAAAATAGTCAACCTCAGTAAAAATTTTCAAAAACTATTTTCGTGAACAGTCAATGCTCAACAAGCACAGAACCTACCCTCGAGATACGCAACCTCGGATCGGAGGCAATTTGGGAAAATTGCCCCTTGCCTGAAGGGGGGAAGAGGGCAACGGAAAGTTGCCCCTAGTTTGGGCGGCAACTCAGGGCAACTTATGACACTGTGTGGCAACGGAAAGTTGCCCTTGTGTGGATGACGCCGCAGCATGCTGTAAGCCAGTCCTCGTTGACGACGATCGGACCCCCGGACACGGCGAAGACGGTCTGAATCAATATATGGACACAGTCACCTAGAAGGTGTTGGTGGCTGGACTTCAAGAAGAAGCTGGCTGCGTAGTTTCGATTGTCACAACCGAACTATCGAATTCAGAAGAGGCGAAGGTGATCAAAACCATTGCATGGACCGAGACGCTATGAAAGCGTTGGGGGCTGGACTTCAAGATGAAGTTGCCTACGTATCCCAAACATGGGAATCAAGCCTTACGTAGTTCCGGTTAAGGTACTCTCGGGTATTTTAACCTTCACTATTTTTAGGCTCTTACTTTTGCCAAGGCGCCCAATGCGGGTTTTCGACCTTGCGAGCTTCTTTTTCTTCTTCTTTTCTTTTTCTTTTCTTCTTTTTGTTTGATATTCTTTTCTTTTTTTTTTGCATTTTTCTTTTCTTTTCTATTTTTCTTCTTTTTCTTGCTCTAACTTTTGCCTGGGTCGCCCTTCCGGGTTTTCGGCCCAGCGAGCCTCTCAAAGGGTAAAAGTGTAACGAGTCCATGCCAAATGGTTTTTGAAATCGAAGCCTTCCCGTTTCCGGGAGAATGGCTGTTGCAGTGTTTTGCAGGAGAACCCATTACGGTTGCTTTGCCAACTTCTCCTGGTGAACTCTAGTCTTTTGACTTGACCTTGGTGCCTCTTGGTGGAGGGCTGCTTCGAGTCTGGCCACACGGGCCTTGCATTGATAGCTGACCATTGAACATTCTGGATGCCGGTCCAAGGTTTGAAAATGAGGGGTCGGGTCTCGAGGCTGAGAGCGATCCTAAGCTGCGTAATCTCAAGAACGATTCCACACAGGTCTTCGCAGGACTGCGCAAAACATTTTGTTTTCAAAAGTTTTTAAGAAGGCGACGAATCGCTCGTGCCGAAGACAGTGTGGAACCAGTCTGGATCAAGCCAGGGTCCTTCTCAGTACCCACGCTGACAAGCATGATTTCGATCATTAAGGGCTTAGCATGCCTCTCTTTCTTTCAATTTGATCAAAGTTTTGCAAATCCGGAGGAATCCCTTCCTCTTCGTTTTTATCACCGCAGTGTTCAAAAAGGTTTTGAAAAACTTAGGTCAAAGCAATAATTATCAGGGCACACAAGGGCGGGCGGAATGCGCTGTCACCCCATTTGAATTCTCTGGTACAACTAGCCCAACACAATCAATAAACACGGAAACATGGTAGCCGCGGCTGTTTCATTCAGGTTCCTCGGATGCAACTGGCTCCACTACAGAGATAGACCCAAGAAGGAAGCAAAAAAGAAGTAATTACAAAACAAAACGGTGCTTGAGGCAGCAACCCCGAAGTCACCTAGTATTCTATACAAAAGAGGATCGACTCGTTACAACAAGGCAGACCCTTAAGCAAAAAGGACTGACTCAAGACAGAGACAGACTCAAAACAAAACAAAAGGTTGACTCGACACCCAAGCCAGGATTTACAAAAGTAGCATTCGCAGATGCTCAAAAATGCGTGCCAAACGCCACATCAAAAACTCGAGGTGCTGCCCGCAGGTGGTTGAATCCCAACTATATACTCGCAGTGTCAGTGTCCTCGGTATCTGTGTCCTCACAATCCAAGAACTCTGTAGTGACTGATTTGGCCGAGGTAGGTGGGAGGATAACCTTGTTGTCAATCAAATCCTGTACCTCATGACGGAGGCGGAAGCAATTGTCGGTGGAGTGGCCAGATTGCTGGTGGTACGCACAGTACTGAGTGGCATCATGTCCTGCTGGAAGGGGTTTGGGGAGCGGCCTAGGATCGAGGGGTGTAAGATGCCCCTTTTTGGCCAAAATCAGAAGTGCCCTAGACAAAGGCATGTAGAGAGGATGGAAGACCCTACGCCCTCGGGGCAGGTACTTCGAAGCCTGAGCACTTTTGCTAGATGTACTAGCGAACGGATCGGCGGGTGCAGCTTTGGATTTCTGATTCTTTCCGGATGCAAGGCTGGGAGCGGGAAGAACTGTTTTGGCATGACGGGGCCTATCCCGGTTCTCTGATTGACTGGAAGTGCCCTCAGGCGGGGTAGGGAAAGCATCTTCCACAGCTTTTGACATAACTGAGGATACCTGTTGCTTGCTCATTCCCCCGGCTTTCAAAGCCTCGACTGCCCACAACAGCTGTTCGATAGGGTCGGCATCTGCCTTCATCTTATCTTTGCTTCTGGCCTCGGCCTGGTTGGGGGTTTGGGTGGATATTGGTGTATCATTGCCCTGGTTGGAGGCCATCTCCGGTTGACTCAGTTCAATCACAATTCGCCCTAACAGCGGGGGCTCCTGAGGTATAAAGCCTCCGGCATATGGCACGGCTGGTGACGAGACCGACATCCCATAGGCGAGATCCGTCACGGATCTTTGGAGATCTCCTATCATCCCCATTAGTTCAAAAGTTCTAGGCTCACGAGCCTGATATAGCTGAGGGGCCCAGACCGGGTGTGCAACCGGCGATCTGGGTGGATGCGGCATATCAGCAGTGGTTTCGCTGTGTAGGGTGATTTCCTGATCCAATGCGGCCGTCATGACCACAATCTCTTCTGAATTCTGCGTCATGTTCAGTCCTGCCTCAGCAAGGAGAAGACGCTAGCTGTTCTGGATCAACTCTTCGAATCTCTAAACTGAAACGAAAAACAAGCAGCATTTCAGCCCCAAACAGATCAAACACGGGTGTAGCTGATTAACTGCACTCTACCACTGATCGCTGTTCCCCAGAACCACTGTTCAAAACTGAACTGATACCCGCAGATATAACTGATTCACAACAACACTGATACTGGTGCCCTCGGGCCGGATACCCAAATCTTGCAAACTGATATATGCGCTCCCCTGCAGAGATGCACTCTAAAAGCATATAACAGGTAAAAGAGAGCCAATACACCCCTATGTTGGGGTAGGGTTTCCCTGTCCTATTTTGTCAGGGGCTAGGGTTTCACTACGCACGCAGCGGTTTCAAACAACCTATATCGGGTAAGCAACCTGTCCTAGTTTGGAATGGTCACTATGGGTTCCGAATATGCACTAGGTCGAACGGTCGAAAAGGGTGCCCCGGTAAAACCGGGGTTTGTGCTCCCATGCTGTCAGAGCCCATAACCGGTCAGCCTTATGGTCATGCCTTGACAAGACAAGCCTCCGGCAAACCGTTCAGGAATGGCAGATGGCAAACACTGTGTTCCTAGGTGCACCAATGCACATGCAATGCAAAGAAACACATAAACGAAATCAAAACAGGATATCACGAGTTCGAGTCAAGCTCTCTAAAATCCCCAGCATAGTCGCCAGAAACTGTAGACGCGCCCGTGGGGCTTCTTTCTATAGTTCGGACTCCCTTTTTGTTGCGGTTCTAAATCTTGAACCAAAGAGTCCAAATCCGGCAAATCGTTTGAGAAAACAGATTTTTGAAAAGTAGTGCCAAACATGGACTGCTTTGCCAGATTATAGAGTCGCCACCTAAATATTTTAAAATGGGGGAAATTTAGGAAACCCTGACTCGGTGCCGAAGGCCACGTGTCCATCATCACCAAAGTGACTTGGCTCGGGAGCTTGGGTACGATTGGGGAAGGTCATCTATGAGCACCCCCTCTCGCCCGGTCCGAAGACCGGCCTCTACTAACCGTGATATCTGATTTTGAAAACGTTATGTGTTCTTATTCCAATTATTAACCTAGAATTACTATGTTATGCGCACAGCAAACAAGTATAGACTAGATTGCCTAATTTGGAAATAAGCATTGCATATCCGTTTGTTTCGAAAACACTTTGGAATTTGCTACTCGCAAGTAGGCTAAAATACGGATTTCAATGAGCTTTCCAACTCAAGCAATCCAACCTCCACCCACAGGCATTCAAACAGTTTATCTCATGTAAGCACTTAGCCGCATGGTAAGCATATTGTCATGTTAACATTCACACGCATGCGATATGCTAAAGCATAAATACTTACATCGTACTCCGTGCCAAAACAGTAAACTAGTTAGCAAACATGCATGCCCTAGTTCATGTTAGAGTGACTAATGCATCACATGCAAATTGCAATTAGACAGGCTCGGTTATCCTGAACGTGGCATGTGAAATGCACGAGTAACACGTATTCAATTTGGAATTGAAATACAATGCAGTTTGTATGATGTACCGAGCCCGATGCATGTCAACGAATGCATGGATGCACGCATGCATTGCATAAGGTATGCTAAAATAAACGTGCCCTAATCTACCACCGTAAGTAGGTAAATAAAAGGGAGGAAGAAATGGGGATTGGAAGACATACACCCACTCACACACACTTATTACAATTTTGCCCTCACTCGGAGGGACCAAATAATATACAAATTAACTACACAAGCTAATTAAAATATTACAAATTCACCCAACTAATTAAACAACTTAAAGCAGTGAGTCGCCTCGGGATGAGGGCCGGATGCAGCGCGCGCTCGGGACTGGCTCGGAACCGCACTGCCATGCACGGATTGCCTCTGTTTTCCCTGTTTCCTTCCTCTGAAAATTGCCAAAATCCCAGGGGTGCCTCTCAGGGCACTGGGGATCACCACCGGCTGAGGAGATTAGCCACCGGCTGAAGGAGGAGGCCACCGGCACAAAATAAAGCCATCGGCTGTTGATACACTGCCGGTCGGCACTAAATACTGCCAGCCGGCACTGAATGCCTGCAGAACCTGCAACTCACAGCAGCAGAGGACAGCAACATGCATGGCAATACAATTCAAGCCATTTATGCACCAAACACACTCCCTATCATGTTAGTGACTCAAAGGGGCATGTGCCTCGATTCCCGGACCACCAATCACGCATCTCTATGCATGATGGCCCAAAGAACCGAGAATGCAACTTTGATTTCAAATGCATGCAATGCAAACAAGCACATAAGGGTGCTAAACCTCCGTCATACTTCACTTCAAGAGGCCTAGCATGTATGCCAATATGACGCAATCCTAGACATGGCAACTAGTGTGCAAAATGGACAATGCAAGACACCTATGCAAACATGCAAGTAAGCACACAAGGCAAGCATGCAAACCAATTAAATGATGATCTTATACATGACTTAGGCAACTCAAATGGGCCTAAAATCAGTGGCCAAAATGCCCAAAATTGGGGTCTAAGCACACATGCACACATGCATAAGTTAAGGCACCAACACTTAAGCACAATTAAGCAACTCTTAAACACATCTAAGAGGCACAAACATGGACTATTAGCATACATGAAAAGCTCTGAAATTCATGCAAAACATGGTGCCAAACCAACTAACAAAGCAAGCCAAACAAGGCATACAAATGGCTCAAGCATTAAGGCAAGCCCACGAGGCTTTGAACCACACTTATGCAAAGCAAACATGGCATGCATTGAACAACCTAAAACAGAGTTTTAGCATGTTAAAACAAAGCCAAATGGCTACTTAGATGGCATCTAAGAGGCTTAAGCACAAAGGCATGCAACATGACCAAAACATGGAGCATTCAACACATGCTTTTAAAGCATTAAAGAGGCCACTAAGGCAAGCATACAAGCACACCAAAGGGACTGAAATAGCATGCTAGATGGTTCTAAACCACCAAAATGATGCAAACAAAGGCATGCTGCACTTATGCACTTAAGGCTCACAAGCCAAGGATACAAAGGAGCCATAAGATACAAGCCATGATCGACCAAAACAAGCATGGACAGACCTCATGCATGGCAAAATAAGCATACAAGCTTCATGAATCTAAGCCTAAAACATGCTAGAAATAGAGGCACACAACCTAGGCATGTTGAGGGACTATTAAGGCATTACAAAGCAACTATGCAAGGCATGCAAAGAATGCTGAAACCAACTTAGAAACATGTTATATCATGGTAATATAAGCATGAAATGCAGCCAAGACATGCTCAAAACACAACCAAACATGGTGCTCCTTTGAAGGTCAAAACTTGCCCTTTTCAAGGACATCAAGGAGAGGGGGTGGCCCCCTCCTTCTTGAGACTCTAAGGCATCATCTTCCCCACTGAAATCCCTCAAGATTTCAGTGGTGAAGAGATCCTAAAACCAAAGTCTCGGATTTCTCACAAAATGGCACAAAATGGGCCCTTTTCAAGGCCTAAGGGTGGTCAAACCTACCCAAACCACCAAGCACTCTCAATGAACAATAAAGAGGCTTAAAAAACAGAACTTTTATGTGTTATAGACCAAGCACAAAAACAGTTCTAAGCTATGCAAAAATGGAGTGCAAAAATGGGGTAAATAAAGTAAGTTTCTTACCCTTGATGATCAACTTCACAAAGGTTGGAGTTGTTGGTTCCTTGAGCTCCAAACCAGCCAAGAACACCAAGAACAAGCCCTTAGCACTTCAATTCCAAGAGGAAGGTGAAACACTAGGTGTTGGTGAGCAATAGTAAGTCACAAACACCTAGTATACAAAACAAGAGAGAAAGAGAGAAAGAGAGAGATAGGATAGATACACAAAACCTAACCTAAAACCAGAGCTTCTCCCTCTCCTAAAATGTCTAACTCTCCAAATCTTCTAACCCTTGAGCCAAGAGAGCAAGAGTTCTCTTATAGGCAACCAAGACTTACAAGCTAAGCCAAAACCAAGGCTCATCCCTCCATACACGTGTATGGAGGGGAAACAAAGGGCATACAGCTGTCTGAAAATATCTCAGAAAACAACTGTATAAGAGTCGGCGGGGCAAAATGGTCATTTTGCCCAAAACAGTGCCGACCGGCACAATATAGTGCCGGTGGCAACGACAGCCAGCCGGTGGCCTCTAGCCACAGCCGGTGGTGTGTGGGGATGCCTCACAAAGCATTCCCTGCCCCTCTAGGGCAAAACACAGGTGTTTGGTGCAAAACCAGACACAAAACGGTTGAGTTCGGAGGTCCTGAGGCAAGGCGCGTGTAGCCGAGAACTCCGGGAACTCCAAACGAACACAAACATGGATAATCACCGAGTGTTCAAGTGGTGACGTCCAAGTCTTGAGGACGTCCAAGTCTTGAAGATATTTGTTGTCATAGTTTTAAAAAAAAATTAAAAAAAAAAAAGAGAAGGATAAGAAGAAGAAGAAGAAGAAGAAGAAGAAGAAGAAGAAGAAGAAGAAGAAGGAGAAGAAAGAAAGAAAGAAAGAGATTTGCATCAATTAAGGGCAAAATAATAGAACGACATATAAAAAAAGACAGAAGAACAAACAGAAAGTGCATTTTCAATTTTATAATATTGCAATCGACAAATGGCAGTACAACTTGAAGTACCTAAATTGACTTTTTGAATCCTGCCAAAATGACCTCAAGCCCCAATTCATTGCACAGAAGCATGATTATATAGCATCATCTACCTCAGTTTCGTTTTTGGCAGTGGACAAAAAACTGTGTAAATAGCATCATTTGCAAGCAATCAACCAAGAATCAACTGTTTCAAAGTAGAACCCATCAATTCCTTGTCCTAAAATGATCCTCCATTTTTTCCTTTCTCTTACGGAAACAAATCTATAAGAATCATATTCCAATTTAAAAAACTAAAATTGTAAATTGAACCTTCATTTCATCATAGGCAATTTATGCTTAAGACAATTAGTGTAAAATTGAAAATGATAAAAACAATAAAATAAATACTTACCTAGCAAATTCTGAGAAGACATATGACCACCAAAGATAGCATCCGTGTTGATAGCTTAACAAATTCCTTAGGTGTTATCCCAGGGAACCAATTTTTCAATCATATGAAAGAAAGTATGATCTTGACAATTATCTGAAAGTAGATCCACTACAGTAGCCAAAGTAGATGCATCTGCTGAAAAGCCCCTCCCAATCATTTTCTCCACAACTATATTTGCTTCACTGTGGTCATTTGCTTTAAGGAATCCACGGACCATAACATTGTAAGTTGCATGATTAGGCACACAACCAGTCTCTTCCATTGTCACGAGCAACTCTTTTGCTTCACCCAATAGTCCTTGCTTGCAAAATCCACCCACCATCATACCGTAACCCTTTAGCAGAAAGTTTACCAAACTGATTCTTTGCCATCTCAAGCTTTCCATCTTTGCAAAATCTATAAATTAAATGATGTGCATAGTAATATCTGCATTCTAGCTCCTGAAACAACAACAATGCTTCAACAATATGGCCATTCTTGGATAATCCATCCAATAGGACACAATAAGTTTAATAATCTGGAGTTTGACCATTAGCTTGCATCTCAATCAGAAGTCCTTGAGCAGTAGAACACCTACCAACCCCAAACAATCCCTGCAACATAGTATTGTAAGTATCAATTGTGGGTTTCAATCCTTTGCAAGGCATTTCAAGGAAAAGATTCATGGCCTCTTCAATTTTCATATTTTTGCAATATCCATTGATCAAAATGTTATAGCAATGAATGTTCGGCTCAATGCCCTTATCCACCATGGAATGAAAGACTTTTATTGCTTTGTCCATTTGGCCTCGCAAAAAATAACCATACGTTAGTGTACCGTATGTGACTACATTGGGACCAACACCTCTTTGGACCATGAATTCAAGAACACTCTCTGCTTCTTTTGCCATCCCTTCCTTGCATAATGCATGTGTCAGTGTCGTAGAGGTACGAACATTTGGAAAAACATTTCGGTCTGTCAGGCCTCTCAACATTCTTGTTGCTTCTTCCCACCGGCTTAAATTACATAGTCCGTGAATCAAAGTGTTGTAAGTGATCAAGTCTGGTGTAATATCCTGTTGGGTCATTTCCACTAAGAGGCTCAAAGCATCATCTACATTTTTGTCCTTGCAAAGACCATCAATAATTGTGTTATACATCACAACATTAGGCTTATAGTTCCATTTTTTCATACTCCTACAAAGCCCTATAGCAGTTGTAATATTTCCTGTCTTGGAAAACCCATTTAAAATAGTTCCGTAGATAACTCCTTCATGTTTGATTTCTCCCTCTTACCAATTTATTAAACAATTCCATGGCCTTGCCAGTCTTGTCTTGTAAAATGAACCCATTCATTAGAGTGTTGAAAGTATGTACACATGGTACATAACCAAGTTTGAAGAAGCTACTTAAGACAGAAATCCCAGAATCTACTCGATCGGGTATAGCCATCAACCCTAATACCCAACAAGCGTATTTTTTTTAAACAGATAAATAACGGTGGAATGATGCTTCATTCTTGCAATACTAATTAACAGCTGAGTGAATTGGATAACCGAAGGAAGGGGTTGCAATTGGACCATCCGATGGAATAAACTAAGAGCATCATCGAGCTTACCAAACCCCACTTTGGATTTCTCTAACAGAAATTTGGGTAGTTGCTTCCGATGATCAGGAAGATTAGGATTAGTGTTAGGGTTAGGGTTAGGGTTAGGGTTAGGGCTAGGATTGGTTGAAATTTGGGTATGAAAGAGAAATGTATTACTATCAGCTGACAACAATGGGTAAAAGTTGAAATTGAAATTAAGGGAGGGAAGAAGAGTGATACCTTTCCCGTAATTATGAGCTAATAATCTTCTTCCGGAAATCAAAGCAGCAGTGGCGATTGCTTGCATTTTCTTCACTCAAAAATGGTTCTTTTTGAAACAGATGGACACGAAAAGATTGAAAGTGAGTGCTTGACCAATCTGATCATGAATTCATGAATTTGCTAGAGTCTTTTGATGGAAGAAGCTCTCATTATTTCTACATTTGGGAGGGGAGGAAAAGAAAAGGGAAGAGGAGGGAGGGAGGGATGGAGGGAGGGAGTGACGTATGAAAACTGATTTTAGATTATTTTTTTTTTGGGAAAATTGTTGATAAATCCTATTTAGAAGTGTTTTAACTCAAGAAGTTCATGAAGGAATTTTTTAACCCATTTAGTCCCATGTACGTATAGTTTTATTCCATAAAGTCCTTTTTCTTGATTTACACTATTTTCTTGGACACTTATGCCCTTATATTTAATTTTGATACCCTTATAAATATTTTTTGAATGGTTAGTAATTTTATGATGTGAATATTCATATTTTAAAATTCACATTGGTATGAATGTAAAATTGGCCCGTGGACGGCCCGAAACCCGACCGCGAGCATGGGCGGGCCCGGCCCGTTGATAATGTGAATATTCACATTGACATGTTAACATTCACATTAATAAGAGTGTAAAATTGGCCCGCGTCCCGTGGCGGCGCGAAACCCGCTCGCGGCCCATGGACGGCCCGGGGCTAGCCCGGTCCGGCCCGTTGACAATGTGAATATTCACATTGACATGTTAACATTCACATTGATAAGAGTATAAAATTGGCCCGCGGCCCATGGGCGGCCAAAAGCCCGCCCGCAGCCCGGGGTAGGCCTGGCCCGTTGACAATGTGAATATTCACATTGACATGTTAACATTCACATTCATAGGAGTGTAAAATTAGCCCGCGCTCCATGGCTGCCCGAAACCCGCTCACGGCCCGTGGGCGGCCTGGGGTGGGCCCGGCCCGGCCTGTTAACAATGTGAATATTCACATTGACATGTTAACATTCACATTGATAGGAGCGTAAAATTAGCCCGCACCTCGTGGCTGCCCGAAACTCGCCCACGCTTGTGGGCGGTCCGGGGCGGGCCCGGCCCGGCCTGTTGACAATGTGAATATTCACATTGACATGTTAACATTCACATTGATAAGAGTATAAAATTGGCCAGCGGCCCAGGGCGGGCCCGACCCGGCCCGTTGACAATGTGAATATTCACATTGACATGTTAACATTCACATTGATAAGAGTGTAAAATTGGCCCGCAACCCGTGGGCGGCCCGAAACCTGACCGCAGCCCGAGGTGGGCTTGGCCCAACCCGTGACAATGTGAATATTCACATGGACATGTTAACATTAACATTGATAGAAGTGTAAAATTTGCCCGCTGTCCGAAGCTTGCCCGCAGCCCGGGATAGGCCCAGTCCGGCCCATTGACAATGTGAATATTTACATTAACATGTTAAAATGCACATTGATAGGAATGTAGAATTGGTCCGCGGCCCGTGGGCTGCCCGAAGCCCGCCCACGGCCCGGGGAAGGCTCGTTTGGGTCCGGGCCCAAGCATGTCCGAGACCCTAGGTTAGAGCCTAGGTCATCACTTTGAAGCCCGGCCCGACCCATCGGCCTGCTTAAGGCCCATTCAAGGCTCGATCCGAAGCCCAGCCCACCTGAGGTGCAATGTATTTTTTTGTGGAAAATAATAGAATTTTGGTAGAAAAAATTAAAAAGAATTAAAAAAAATGGCCAGGCCCGCCCAAGCCCGACCTAAGCTCGAGGCTAGGCCCAGGCCCACCGGCCCGACCCGAGGCTCGATCCATCGGCCCATCCAAAGCCCAAATACCCTTGTGCCAGGGCTAGGGCCTGGGCCTAATTTTTTGGCCCGTGGGCCGGCCCGACCCGGCCCGAGAAAGGCTCGTTTGGGCCCAGGCTCGAGCCTAATCCGAGACCCTAGGCTAGGGCCTGGGCCATCACTTTGAAGCCCGGCCCGGCCCATCGGCCCGGTTAAGGCCCATTCAAGACTCGGTCCGAGGCCCGGCCTGCGCTGAGGCCTAGTGTCTTTTTTTGTGGAAAATAATAAAATTTTGGTAGAAAAAATTAAAAGAATTAAAAAAAAATGGCCAGGCTCACCCCGGGCTGTGGGCGGGTTTCGGGCAGCCACGAGGCACGGGCTAATTTTACACTCCTATCAATATGAATGTTAACATGTCAATGTGAATATTCACATTGTCAACGGGCCGGGCCTGGCCAGCCCTAGGCCGCTAGCCAATTTTATACTCTTATCAATGTGAATGTTAACATGTCAATGTGAATATTCACATTGTCAACAGGCCAGGCCTACCCTGGGCCGCGGGCGGGCTTTTGGCCGCCCATGGGCCGCTGGCCAATTTTATACTCTTATCAATGCGAATGTTAACATGTCAATGTGAATATTCACATTGTCAACGGGCCGGACCGGGCCCGCCCCAGGCCGCCCATGGGCCACGGGCGGGTTTCGCGCCGCCACGGGACGCGGGCCAATTTTACACTCCTATTAATGTGAATGTTAACATGTCAATGTGAATATTCACATTGTCAATGGGCCGAGCCCGTCCCGACCCGACTCGAATTTTTTCGGGCACCCACGAGGATCGACATGGGCCAGGCCCCTACACATTGACGATAGGAACATTCACATTGACGGTGTGAACATTCACATTAGGGGTATTTTGGTAATTATGTCACACATAGGACTTATTGAAACATAAGAAAATAATGTGAACTAAATGGAATATAAAGTAAATGAAAAGGGTATTTTGGTCTTTTTATCTCAAATAGGATCTAATGGAATAGTCAAAAAGAATATAGGTTGGATGGAATAAAACTCTTAAAAAGTGGATTTATCAAAAAAACTCCCTTTTTTTTTCTTTTTTTCTTTTTTTTTTTAAGGTTGATGTCAAATTATTAATTTTAGGTATTTAATTTTACTTTTTTTGACATTCAATTAAAGATAATTTTACAACTCGCAATAAAGTAAAAAATAATTTTATAATTTAAACAATTTAAATTATGAGATTAAACACTCTTAAAATTGGTTGTAGAGTATAATGTGATCAAAATAATAAGAAAACTGAATATTTTATTTTATGATTTAAATAATTTAAATTTTAGGATAAATTATACTTATCTCTTTTGAGATTTCTGACAATTATAGGAACCTCTTATGTAATTTTAATAATTACACTAACATCTTTTACTTTTGAAATTAGAATCAAGATTTCTCCACTATTAGGTTATTTAACAGATTTTACTGATGTCATGCCAAAAATGACAAAATTTCTCATTAACTTTATCTATTCAAATGAGAAATTTCACTCACCTCCTTAAAGTTTTGTATATATATTATCAAAAATTCATATATATTTTACCATTATTTAATAAAATTCTTAAATTTCATGCAATATTAAATAAAATTTTAAAATTGTTAAGACATTATTAAATCATTTAATGAAAAAAAAACTTAATTTTATTGATAAAATACTTTGAAATAAATAATCTCTCTAAAATTAATGTTAGATAACATTCTAATAATATATATGACTAATTGCACACCACGTAAATAACCAAAAAATTATTATTTTAAGTAATGCATTTATTATTTAAATTTTTTTGAAGTTAAAATAAATAGATTTATTTCTTTCCCAACAATTTACATTACTTATTTATTCATATGTAAAAAAAATATTATTTTATTTTTTCTCAATTATAAATGATTCTCAAATTTTAATTTTTAACTTTCAGTTATTAAATTTCTAATCGCTTCACAATAAATTAAAATTAATTAATAGGGAATGAAAGATCAAGAAATTATTTGAGAATAATCAATAATTCAAACAATTTATCATTTCTTATATGTAAATTAAAATTAATCTTTACTTGAATAGAGAAATTATTTGAGAAATTTATTTTAAGTATCATATAACAAATTAATTGAATATTTGAGTATTCTAAAATCATTTCTCCATTCAAGTAAAGATTAATTTTATTTTTAGGTGTAAGAAATGAAAAATTATTTGAATTTTTTATGATCGTTCATCCCCAGTTAACTAATTTTAATTTATTGTGAGGCAATTAGATTTTTTTTTTACTTTTATATTTATTTTTTAATTTTGTTTTAGTCATGTAAGTATAACTTGCATTGTTTTTAAAATATGCATTGACTAGAAATTTAATGACTCAAAAATAAAAATTAAAATTTGTTAATAATATCTTAACAATTTAGGGATGAATAATTTTTTTACATATGAATAAATAAGTAGGACAAATGGCTAGAAAAAAAAAAGTCTATTTGTTTCAACTTTAAAAAAAAAAGAAAAAGAAAAAGAAAAAAGAAATTTAAATAATAAATGTATCAATTAAAATTGATAAATATTTTGTTGTTTGTATAGTGTGAAATAAGTATTATAAATATTGTATTAATTATTAGAGTCTTATATTAAACTATTAGGGTGTTAAGTTAAAATATCCATTAATCTTTAATAATATATATGCAAAATTTTAGGGGGGGAGGGGGGCGAGTGAAATTTTTATTTAAATAGCTTATTAGTTCAAATGAGCAACATGGTCATTTTGAATTGGAAAGTAACGGTGTTTGTGCTAAATTAACAAATTGAAAGAATCTTGATATTGTCAGAAAAAGTAAGGAAGGTTTCTAAAATTATTGAAATTACAGAGGAGGTCTCTATACTTGTCCGAAACCTCAAGAGAGATAAGTGTAATTTATCCTAATTTTAAATTAACATTAAAAAAATTTAAAAACAATTTAAAATGAGTATTCTATTTTCACCCATGTGTCTTTTTCTCTTTTTCTTTCTTTCTTCCTAGTCAAACGACCATAGCTATTCCTTTTTATTTTTATTTTTTAAAATTCTTACTTCCACTTTACAAATTTATCTTCATTAGCAAAATCATTATGATTTTAGTAATCGTAAAAACCTCTTTGAATTGGAATAATGTGGTAAATATACGATCCTGTCAAACTCCACAATAGAATTGTATGAAGCAATATATGATCTTCCCAAACTCCATAATAGAATTGTATGGAGCATCAAAGTAACGAAACAGAGCTTGGAAATAATGCAAAATGTTGTGCTGGTGTGCTCATCACATCATTCTTTTTGTCTTTCGGTATATTGTTTGACGAAATTTCAGTAATAAAATAGATTTTTAAACAGAATTGCACTGAGAAATTGAGAAAATAAAACAATAAATATTAAGAGCAATGATTCATAACTCTAAATTTGGAGCTCTAACAATGGCTCTAATGATGTGGCATAGAGCAAAAAAAAAAAAAAAACAAGACACATACATTAAATTATTCATGAGTAGAATCCACTGCCACATAGGTAGAGCTCTTATTAGAGCTCTACTTTTAATGCTCTTAAACATTTTTGAAATATTAAACATGAAATGCATCTTTGCCAGAACTTATCATATCCGATATCAAATATTTACTGCCTTTGATGACTAGATAAGAACATGAACATTCATGTAATATTGTAGTTACAAATAACCCAACCCCCTATGTCACAACCCAAACCTGCCCCTAAAAGTTCGGGCATGACCTATGCAGAAACATATGAAAAACTTGATATAATAATACACTTAGGGCCTGAACGGAAGCATAATACATAAAGAACAACATTCAAACTTCCATTGAGCTACTATAACATGCCAGGATCATGCACAACAAACAGAACCAAACGTCATATACAGGACTATACAAAGATGTACCGACTACAAATATATATGCAACCCTTGCCTTAGGGCGTACGACAAAAAAAAAGAAAAATAGTACTTATGAACAGCCCAAAATAAGTGTTTAGATTACAAGCCCAAACTTGACAAAAGTATGCAAAAATAGGGCAAATCTTCTTATGTGCCTGACCAAAGGGTTGACAAAAGGGACGAGCTTCAGGAGCTAAGACTGCTTCCCAGGTTGACCTACAGAAACAGACAATATGAGGGGTGAGCGAAGCTCAATGAATAATAGTACCGAATTGATTGAAATCATAATTCATAATCAAATGCTTATAAACTAGTCCATTGCCACAGGGTGGTCCATGACCCAGAATGTTACATTTAGCCTTACGCTCGGAATGTTACAGAATGTCACAACGCGGCCCTCGGCCCAGAATGTTACACAGAATGTTACAAAGTGTCACAGATGGCCCTCGGCCCAGAATGTTACACAAAATGGTACACAGAATGTTACTCATTATCACAAAGTGGCCCTCGGCCCAGAATGTTATACAGAATGTTTCACAGGATATTACTCCATTTCTTTCCACATTAACTCTCCTTTCACCTCACATGTATTACATGTTATCCAAATTTAAGCAAGGTAAGAATGTATCGAAAGCAGACAGAAAGAGAGGAATCATCAACAACAAAGGAATACATATTCTTTGCACTATTACTCACAGTGTGATGGCGGAGTACGGCCTCCTCCTGAAGTGTGTCCTACACACACACAGAACTCATGAATTAGTTTAACATTCCCTTAATTTTTCGTTCGCGTTTTAGTCCAAAATTTGCAAGGAATCAAGGCACATTAAAACAATTTGAAATGGTCATTTTACACATTTTAGAGGGTCAAAAAGGTCAAAAACAACATCCCAAGCTTTTGGTCTTGGGCCGCACGTGCGGCTGTGAGCCCCGCACGTGCGGCAACTCCTCTCGCACGTGCGGCAGTGATGCCCCGCACGTGCGGTTTTTACAGTGTGCTCGCCCAAAATTTTGCCAAAATACCGCACGTGCGGCACTGATCCCCGCACATGCGGCGAATCTGCCCAAAAACTGTCCGAAAATCTCCAAAAATGGGACTTTTTGGTGGCATTCTCAGGGTTCAAATTGGACCTTTAAAGGCTCAAAATATAGTTCAAATTCCATGTAATTTAAGAGACATATGGTATATAATTTCATACTCAAACATTAATTTGTCCAAGGTACCTCAATCATACATTCATTTGAGTATAACCCCACTCTTGCTCCTTACATTCATGAACATATCACAAGCATGAGGTATTCTATAGAATAAAATCATTCAAAAACAATAGGAAGCATAATCTTACATAGGGGAGAGATAAAACTGGAATTCTAACTCAAGTTCACACCAACATAACAAAGAAATGATACATATACTTCAAAATTCCGATCTAAAACAACCCAATTATTTCCATACCTTGAGTTCAAGCTTCTAATCCTCAACTCTCTTGAAGAACCCTCTTTACTCTTCCTCTCAAGCCCCCTTTTCAAACCCAATTTCCCTTAAACAAATGTTGTATGAACTATACACCTGAAGCTTAGATATTTATTTAGACATATAAGATAACAATGGTGGGGAAAAAGACGAAATCTAATCGTTTAATCGTCCGAAATTTAAAATTTCACAGACAGGCTTAATATTACCTAAAAATTATGCTGAATTCAAATATAACATCAATTTCAAGTTATGATGTCTCTCAGGTGCTCAATTTCTAGCCTGAACAGTTTAAGAGTAACAGATGTCTTTCTTAATCAACAGATGGAATCTCAATATTTCATTTATAAAGCTATTCTAGCACCATTTTGAATACCAAAATAAGGAACTATAGATATCAGAAACACATGCGAGGGTCGGGCTATTACACCCTACATATTCATACAGATACAATTAGGAATCTCTCTCTCTCTCTCTCTCTCTCTCTCTCTCTCTCTCTCTCATCACTGATCGGTCAAGGAACTTTCAATGTCTTGTGTTGCAGTTTGAATTTGCGCATTCTTTCCTGCATGACCTTCTTCATCAATGGTATCAGTCAGTTGTTTAACTCCTAGTCTCTTTGACATATTAGTGTTGTAACTTGCTTCAGCCAAAACCTGTTGTCGAAAAGAGCTATGAAAGAGGTCTTTTTAGCAAGGCATCAATGTGCAGTTCCTTGCAGAAGTTAGCAGAATTTCAATTTTGATTTAATATTTAGACAGGCAGCAATCAAATTTATTTAAACAAAATAGTGCCAGAAATCACAATCAATATCACCAAAGAGGAGATAAACACCCCCTTCATCTATGCCACTTCCAATAAGCCAACAACAAGAAGCAGCAGCAAAACTGCAGGGGTGAAACAAAAACACAAGCAGAAGCACTAAGCTCCGTTGTGAAGATATTCTCATTCGAACTAAGCTCCATTGTGAAGATATTCTCAAACTTCGAATGAGAATAAAAAAAGGGACAACCTTATGAAAGAAAGATAATTGTAACACACTAACTTCTTGTCATCTTAATCTAAATACAAAGAAACTTTCGGGTAATCTCTTATGGAGACATTTTCTACAACAAAATAAAGCAAATAGAAAAACAAAAGGAAAAATGGCACAACAAAATGAATAAAAAGCGAACCCAAATATCACAATCAGCGAGCTATATCTGGACCATCCAAAGCCATTTTACCAAAATGATACAACCAGCCATTATGGCAAACAGCTTCAGGACTAACACAATAAACCAAACACACCTTAGGAGGAACTGGATGCACAAGACAAAGATCCAAAGCATTGAACGAATTGCTTCACTTCATTATAGTGTCAAGTGGTAAATGATAAAACAATCTAGTAAAAACTAACCAACCAAATTCCCAAGAGATATTTTCATAATGATGCTTCAAAGGTCAAATTGTAGGGAACCAACAATTATCCAACATATGCCCACCAAACATAGCATCCATATTGACGGCTTAACAAATTTCTTTGGTGTTACGGATTTCAAGTATATCCCGAGGCACCAACTTTTTAATCATATGAAAGAGTGTAGGATCTTGACCTTCAACTGAGAGTAGATCCACTATTGTAGCCAAAGTAGATGTATCTGCTGAAAAGCCCCTCCCAATCATTTTCTCCGCAAGTATATTTGCTTCAGTGTAGTCATTTGCTTTAAGGAATCCACGAACCATAACATTGTAAGTTGCATGATTAGGCATACAACCCGTCCCTTCCATTGTCACAAGTAAATCATTTGCCTCACCCAATAGCCCTTGTTCACAAAATTCACCTATCATCATAGTAAAAGTGCGAACATCAGGCTGCAAACCTTTAGCAGAAAGTTTACCAAATAGATTCTTTGCCATCTCAAGCTTCCCATCTTTGCAAAATCTATCAATTAAAATACTGTGCATAGTAATATCAGGATTTATGCCACTGCATTCTAGCTCCTGAAACAACAACAATGCTTCATCAATACGGCCATTCTTGGATAATCCATCCAGTAGGACACAATAAGTATAATAATTTGGAGTCTGACCATTAGCTTGCATCTCATTTAGAAGTCCTTCAGCAGTAGAACAGCTACCAACCCCAAACAATCCCTACAACATAGTATTGTAAGTATCAATTGTGGGTTTCAATCCTTTGCAAGGCATTTCAAGGAAAAGATTCATGGCCTCTTCAATTTTCATATTTTTGCAATATCCATTGATCAAAATGTTATAGCAATGAATGTTCGGCTCAATGCCCTTATCCACCATGGAATGAAAGACTTCTATTGCTTTGTCCATTTGGCTTCGCAAAAAATAACCATACGTCAGTGTACCATATGTGACTACATTGGGACCAACACCTCTTTGGACCATGAATTCAAGAACACTCTCTGCTTCTTTTGCCATCCCTTCCTTGCATAATGCATTTATCAATGTATTAAATGTGAGAACATCTGGAAAAACATTCTTGTCTGTCATGTCTCTCAACATTCTTGTTGCTTCCTCCCACCGGCCTAAATTACATAATCCATGAATCAAAGTGTTGTAAGTGATCAAATCTGGTGTAATATCCTGCTGGGTCATTTCCACTAAGAGGCTCAAAGCATCATCTACTTTTTTGTCCTTGCAAAGACCATCAATAATTGCGTTATGCATCACAACATTAGGCTTATAGTTCCATTTTCGCATACTCCTAAGAATCCCTATGGCAGTTGTAGTATTTCCCGTCTTGGAAAGCCCATTTATAATAGTTTCGTACATAACTCCATCAGGTTTGATTTCTCCCTCTCTTACCAATTTATTAAACAGTTCCATGGCCTTGCCAGTCTTGTCTTGTAAAATGAACCCATTCATTAGAGTGTTGAAAGTAGTTATACATGGTACATAACCAAGTTTGAAGAAGCTACTCAAGACAGAAAACCCATAATCTACTCGATTCAAGTGACAAAGGCAATTAATTAAGACATTCAGGGTATAATCATTAACCGTAATACCCAACAAGCGTATTTCTTTAAACAGACAAATAACGGTGGAATAATGCTTCATCCTG
The DNA here is from genome assembly GCA_036172215.1 of Camellia granthamiana. Classification (NCBI taxonomy): domain Eukaryota; kingdom Viridiplantae; phylum Streptophyta; class Magnoliopsida; order Ericales; family Theaceae; genus Camellia; species Camellia granthamiana. The sequence continues at coordinate 503,812 of CM069913.1, forward strand.
GTAAGACCAGTTAACAGCTTAGTGAATTGGATAACCGAAGGAAGGGGTTGCATTTGGACCATCCGATGGAATAAACTAAGAGCATCATCGAGCTTACCAAACCCCAATTTGGATTTCTCTAACAGAAATTTGCGTAGTTGCCTCCGATCAGGAAGATTACGATTAGGGTTCGTTGAAATTTGAGTATGAAACAGAAGTGTATTGTTGTTCTCAGCTGACAACAATGGGTTGAAGTTGAAATTGAAGTTGAAGTTGAAATTGACGGGGGGAAGAAGAGTGATACCTTTTCTGTAAATATGAGCTAATAATCTTCGTCTGGAAATCAAAGCAGCAGTGGAGATTTCTTGCATCTTCTTCACTCAAAAATGGTTTTTTTTTTTAGACAGCGACACGTTGAAAGTGAGCCCTTGACCGATGTGATCAACAAGTCATCAATTTGTTACAGTCGTTTGATAGCAGAAGCTCTCGCTATTGCTACGTTCGACAGGGGAGAAAGAGAAGAAAAAGCCAAAGCCAATGAAAAAGACAAAAGAAAGGAGACAATGCTCAATTTTACTTAAAATATTTATTAAAATTTACTTCAAATACGAATTATATTTATAATTTTAAAAATTATAAATATTTTTTTAATAAAATTATTTATTTTATAGAAATAATATATAAAAAAATTTCTAACAACTCTCTTATGTAGTAATAAAGTTATTTGATTTTATTAATTAAAATATATTTCCGATATCATTAAAAATTATTTATTAGTTTTATATTTATTAATAAAATAAATTATTTATTATGTAGTTAGAAATTTGAAAAGGCATAATGTAATTTTCAAAGCTATAATGGACAATCTATAATTTAATCAAATTTTAAAAAATGTATTTATAATTTATTTAAATTTTTTTAGTTTTTTTTTTAAGCACATGAGTTGATCTGATTACAAATTCATATTTACCGATAAATCCCATCCTGCAAACAGTTTTACCAATTGGTCCCAATTTTATTCTATTGTTCTCATTAGCCCTATCAGTGAGGAAATATATTCATGTTTGATCCTATTCATTTGTTTTGCTTCATTTAGTGGGACAATTATACCCTTCCTTTCACGCAGCCCTTCCTTTCACGCAGGACTGATTTTCTAGGAATTACTTGCACACATTTTGGTATTTCGTATATTTCTATTGGTGGGACATTCAGAGTGTTACGTTAGGGTTTTAGGGAGGCGTGGGAGGTTGTGTGTTTGTTTCACACACATTGATAGCTTCAACACACACACTGATACACGCACACACACACACTGATGGCTTCAACACACACCCACACACACACACACTGACGGCTTCAACACACACCCACACCCACACACACACACATACACACACACACACACTGATACACACACACAGCACACACAACGTACACAGTACACATGGCACAGACTAGGACATCAACACACATGCATCTACACGCACACACACACACACACACACACACACTAATGGCTTCAACAAGCGCGCACACACACTGATGGCTTCAACATACACACACTGATGGCTTCAACACACACACACACAGCACACACAACGCACACAGTACACACGGCACAGACTGGGACATCAACACACATTCATCTACTGGCTCTCTCTCTCTCTCGGTGGATTTTGGAAGTGAAAAAGATCAACACAGACCTCTCTCTCTAGTTGAAAAACACACGAAATATATATATCTCTCTCTGGTGAGGGATTAAAAAAAAGGAGGGGATAGACACACACACAGGAAGGCAGCAGCGGCTCTCTCTCTCTCTCTCTCTCTCTCTCTCTCTCTCTCTCATGAGGGCTGTGAGTACAAAAAGAATAGAAACCCTTAGTGTACTTTTGCTCTGTGTGTCACAAAACCACGCGCACACCGTTGCACATTCTCATCAAACGTGGGGCTAAATACGCGGGGACTAAATATCATGTACAACACAGTTGTCACACTAATCAACACAAACCAGTGGCAATTCCGTCTTTTTCCAATATAAAGGACCAAATGGATCAGAAGAAAATTTTTGGGACTAAATGGAACACAAGTTCAACATTTAGGATTTATGGGTAACTTTCCCTAGAAATAACACATGAGTTGATCAGATTACAAATTCACATGATTACTTGGTGAAACCTAATTTAATAGGTAAATAGGTAATTTTACAATTTGAATTATTTAAATTATACAACTAAACACTTATTATATTAGTTGTAGGTCTAATTTCTTCGAAATAATAAGAAAATTGAGTATTTTATTGAGCGATTTAGTTTGTTTAAATTTTAAATTAACAAATTTATAATCAAATTATGCTTCAACGGTTTTTTATTTGTATTTTTTTTCCCCAATTTGTCCACATGAACAAAAATAAAATATCAAGATTGAATAAATAAAATGCATTGAGAAAATGAGAAAAGAAAACAGGAAATGTCAAACACAAAATGCATCATTGCCAAAACAATTTTTCAAAAACAAAAACTAATTATCATATCCAATATCAAATGTTGAGGTTTCAAAGTTTTAGACAACTAACTGCCTTTGATGACAGGATGCGAACATGAACATTCTTGTGTCATATTGTAGTTACAAATAACCTAACCCCTAGTATATTCGTATAAAAATAAGGGGTGCTTACATATAAGTTCTAATAAGTGGACTTATTATCTAATAGGTCCTATAGAAAAAATTTATCATAAAAAAAGTCACTAATTGTAAGTTTTAACGACAATTTATAAAAATCATGACAAAAAAAGTCACTAATTATTAATTTTTAGCGATACATATAAAATATTGTCACAAAAATTTTATTTTTAGTGACAATTTTACCAAGACTTTTTTCAATAGGACTTGATGGAAATTAAGTCCAACTATTAGGACCTATTGGTAGTTTACCCTAAAAAAAATTAGCAATCTCTCTCTTCCTCTCTCATCACTGATCTGTCAAGGAACTTCGGGTCTTGTGTTGTAGTTTGAATTTGTGCATTCTTTCCAGTAAGACCTTCTTCATTGGTATCTGTAGACACCCCATTTTTGACTATCCTCAAGACTTGGACGTCACCGTTTGAACACTCGGTGATTATCCATGTTTGCGTTCGTTTGGAGTTCCCGGAGGTCTCGGCTACGCGCCTTGTCTCAGGATCTCCGAACTCGACTGTTTTGTGTCTGGTTTTGCACCAAACACTTGTGTTTTGCCTTGGAAGGGCAGGGAATGCCTTTTGAGGCATCCCCACACACCACCGGCACTAGCTAGAGGCCACCGGCTGGTTTTTGTTGCCACCGGCAATATATATTGCCGGTCGGCACTCTTTGTTGCCGGTCGGCAGTCATTTTTGTCAAAATGACATTTTTGGCTAGCCGATTACTGTTCAGCTGCTTTTGGAGATATTTTGAGACAGCTGTTTGGCATTTGGTTCCCCTCCATACACGTGTATGGAGGGATGCCCTCCTTGTAAGCTTGTTGTATAAGCTTTACAACTTGGTTGCCTATAAGAGAAGGGTCTCTTCTCTTGGCTTTTGGGGTTAGACATTTTTTGGAGAGGGAACAACTCAGAGAGAGCTCTGGTTTTAGGTTAGGGTTTGTGTATCTATCCTATATCTCTCTCTCTCCCTTAAGCTTAGTGTGTGTGTTTTGTCTTACTTTTGCTCACAAGCACCCACCATCACACCTTCCCTTGGCTATTGAGGTCCTAGGGACCTGTTCTTGGTGTTCTTGGTTGGATTTAAGCTCAAGGAGGCAACAACATCAACATTTGTGAAGGTGGTCAACAAGGGTAAGAAACTAGCCTTTTATTCCCCATTTTTGCATCCTATTTCTACCCATCTTAGAGCTGTTTTTGTGCTTAGTGTATAATACAAAAAAGTTCTGTTTTTGGGCCCTCTTGATTGTTTCTTAAGAGTGTTTTGTGCTTTGGGGAAGTTTGACCCCTCTTAGGCCTTGAAAGGCCTCATTTTGTGCTATTTTGTGCAAGTTTCGAGACTTTGGTGTTTGGGCCTCTTCACCACTGAAATCTTGAGGGATTTCAGTGGTGGAGATGGTGCCTTGAAGTCTCCAAAAGGGGAGGGCTACCCCCTCTCCTTGTTGTCCTTGAAAGGGACCATTTTTGGTCTCTTAAGGAAGTCTTTGTTCAAGTGTGTGTTGAGCATACCATGGCTGTATTTTATGCTTATATTTCCATGTTATAACTTTGTATTAAGTTGGTTTTGGTACTCCATGCATGTTTAGTATAGTTGCCATGCAATGCCTCCTTGATCCCTTAACATGCCTTAGGTTGTTAGCCTTTGTTTGAGCATGTTTTAGGCTTAGACTTGTGAATGTTTTGTGCTTATTTTGCCATGTTTTAGGTCTGTCCATAGTTGTTTGGGTCGATTTTGACATGCTTAGTATAGCTCCTTTGCACTTGTGGCTTGTTGGGCTTGTATGCCTCAAGTGTGTGAATGTGTAGCATGTGTTGATTGCATCATTTTGGCGGTTTGGAACCATCCGACATGTAATATTAGTCCCTTTGGCATGCTCATATGCTTGCCTTAGTTGCCTCTTTATTGCTTGGAGAGCATGTGTTGTATGCCTTATGTCTTGACCATTGTGCATGCTTTTGAATTTGAGCCACTTAGATGCCATCTAAGTAGTCCTTTGGGCTTGATTTTGTGTGCTAAAACTCTGATTTTAGTTGCTTAATTCTTGCCATGTTAGGTCTTGTCAAGTGTAGTTCAATGCCTCTTGGCTCGCCTTAAATACTTGGGCCACACTTGCATGCTTATGTTTGCTTCATTTGCGTAGGTTTGGCACCACATTCTAGCATGATTTTTAGAGCTTATATTGCATGCTAGCTGTCCATGATATCCCCTTTCAAGTGTGCTTGAAAATTGCTAGTTTAATGCTTAAGTTTTGGACCATTATATGTGCACATGTGTGTGTGCGTTTAGCCTCCATGTTTGGGCACTTTGGCCACTGTTTTAGGCTTGTTTGAGGCTGCCTAATCGAGTTTAAGTCCATTCCTCCATGTGTTGTAGCATGCTTACTTTGTATGTTGTCACATACTTGGTCCCATTTGCATGATGATTGCATGCTATACATTGTTCTCAACATGTTGCTCTTTGCATGTTTGATATGTTTGCATGCTTGTTCCATGCCTTGCATGATTGTTTGTCTTGGTCGCATGCCTAACATACAATGTTTACTTGCATTGCCATGTTACATACCTAGCTTCGCATGCTTAGGATTACCTTGCATGAACATGCATGTTTAGCCTCTTGAAGTGAGTGTGATAGAGGTTAAGCTCCCTTTATTGGGTTATTTGGTTTGCATTTCATTTGAAATTAAAATTGCACACTTGATTCTTTGGGCCATCATGCATGGAAATGCGTGATTGGTGGCCCGAGAATCGAGGCACATCCTCCCTTGAGTCATTAACATGATAGGGAGTGTGATTGGTGCATAAATAGCTTGAATATCATTGCCATGCCAGATTCTGCCCTCTGCTGCTGTGAGTTGCAGGTTCTGCAGGAATTCATTGCCGGCCGGCATTATTTGGTGCCGACCGGCAGTCAATAAATGGCCAGTGGATATATTTTGTGCCGATGGGCCACATCCTAGTGCCGGTGGTCATTTCCTCCAGCCGGTGGGATTCTCCAGTGTCCAGAGAGGCATCCTTGAGACTTTGGCAGTTTTCAGAGGAACAAAGCAGGGAAAACAGAGGCAGGCTAGGCATGGCAGTGCAATTCCGAGCGGAATCCGAGCGCGCATGCATTGAGCCCTCGCCCCGAGGCGGTTTACTGTTTTTCTTAGATTAATTAATTCGTTAATTTAATTAATTTGTAATATTTAATTAGCTTGCGTAGTTAGTTAATTTGTATTATTCTTTTGGTCCCTCCGAGTGAGGGCGTATTTGTAATAAGCGTGTGTGAGTGGTGTGCATGTCTTCCAACCCCCACTTCTTTCTTCCCTTTTATTTACCCGCTTACGATGGTAGATTAGGGCACGTTTATTTTAGCATACCTTATGCAATGCATGCGTGCATCCATGCATTTGTTGACATGCACCGGGCTCGGTACATCATACAAACCGCATTGTATCTTCAAATCTAACTTGAATACGTGCACCGAATGATTGCATTTCACATGCCATTTTAGGGTTAGCCGAGCCTATCCTAATCACATTCTATATGCGATGCATTAGCCACTTAACATAAACTAGGACATGCATGTTTGCTAACTGGTTTATTGTTTTGGCACGGAGTACTAGGTAAGCTTTTATGCTTTAGCATACCGCATGCGTGTGAATGTTGCCATGATAGTATGCTTACCATGTGGCTAAGTGCTTATATGAGATAAACTGTTTGAATGCCTGTGGGTGAAGGTTGGATTGTTTGAGTTGGAAAAACTCGTTGAAATCCGTGTTTTAGCCTACTTGCGAGTAGTAAATTCCGAAACGCTTTCAAAACGAACGGATATGCAATGCTTGTTTCCAAATTAGGCGATCTAGTCTATACTTGTTTGCTGTGCGCATAACATAGTAATTCTAGGCTAATGAACGGAATAAGAGCACATAAACGTTTTCAAAATCGGATATCATGGTTAGTAGAGGCCGGTCTTCGGACCGGGCGAAAGGGGGTGCTCATAGCTGACCTTCCCCGATCGTACCCAAGCTCCCGAGCCAAGACAGCTTTGGTGATGACGGACACATGGCCTTTGGCACCGAGTCAGGGTTTCCTAAATTTCCCCATTAAAAAATATTTAGGTGGCGACTCTGTACCTGGCAAAGCAGTCCATGTTTGGCACTTCTTTTCAAAAATCTATTTTTTTTTCTCAAAAACGATTTGCCAGAGTTGGACAAGACTTGGACGTCACCGTTTGAACACTCGGTGATTGTCCATGTTTGCGTTCGTTTGGAGTTCCCGGAGGTCTCGGCTACGCGCCCTGCCTCAAGATCTCCGAACTCGACCGTTTTGTGTCTGGTTTTGCACCAAACACCTATATTTTTGCCTTGAAGGGCAGGGAATGGCTTGTTAGCCATCCCCACACACCACCGGCCCTTTCCTACCATCACCGGCTACGCATTGGTTCCACCGGCATTATTTTCTCAAAATATTTGGCCGGTCGGCACTATATGTTGCCGACCAGCACATTTTTGTGCCGATGATTTCTTTGGCTAGCCGGCGTGCACCCTTTGAACCCCTGAGGCATGGTGCATGCCAGTTGTGCTAGCTGGAATGCACCATCACTCATCCCCGTGCATAGGAGTGCCCCCTTTGCACCTTTGAACCCCCAAACCTTCTAGAAGGTTGACCCTTTTGCTCAAGCTTCTTGGAGAAGCTTGGACAGCTGTCTTAGCTTCTCCAAGAAGCCAAGACCCTTTTGCACCCTTTGCCCCTTTTAGTTAGCTTCTTAGAGAAGCCTTGAGCCTTGATTTGTGCCTATATAAACACCATCTCTCTCCCTTTGATAGAGGTTGGCCATTTTTGATCAAAAAACCAGAGCTTCTATATCTATATATCTGCCATATATCTCTCTCTCTCTACATTTTCCCTCTCTCTCCTCTTGTGTGTGTGTTTTTAGGCCTAAAAGTGTGGTTTTACATTACTTTTGCACCAATACACACACCATTACACCTTAGCTCGAGATTGGGAGGCTTGGGGGGTTGTTTGTTGAGTTTTTGGACTGGTTTTAATCAATAGAGGAGGGCTGCACCACCTGTTCTTCAAGTGTTCTTCAAGGGTGAGCACTTTACTTTAGATTCCCCATTTTTGCAACAAGTTTTTACCTATCTTGCTTTGTGTTTTGAGCTTTGTGTATAAATGAAAAAAGTCTTAGATTTTCTTGCTTTTGAACTTTCATTAAGGTCATTTTGTGGTTTGAGTGCAAACTCACCCTTTTAGGCCTTATTTTGGCCTATTTGGTGTCTTCACTTTGAGCTTTATTTGCCTTGTTGTTTTGGGTCCTTTCACCACTGAAAACCAGTGGGTTTTTAGTGGTAAAAAAAGGTGGTTTGAAGTCTTGTATAGGGGAGGGACACCCCTCTCCCCTTTGTCCCTCTTTTGCCTTTGCCTTTGGCTTAAAAGGGAACATGCATGCTTGCTTGTTTTTGGCACCATTTCAGAGCTTTTTTGGGTGTTTTGGATCATATTTCATCTCTGTCCAAAAGTGATTTTGTGGTCCTTAGTATGCTTTTTATACTTGCTTAATAATCCTCCATTTTCCCTAGAAATATGTCATATGTTTAGCCTTGCATATCTTCATGTTTTTGGCTTAGCTTCTTGAAGTCTTTGGTCATGACTTGTCATGTTTAAGAGCCGTGAGCCACTGATTTTACCATGTTTGGTGTGCTTGATGTGGTTGTTTTGTGTTTTGGCTTGTAAACCTTAAGCATATTGGCCTCTAACATGCTTAGCTTGGACCATCCTCATGATTTGGCATCATTTAGGATCATATTTCAGTCCATAAACCATGTTTATATATTTGCATACGTGACCTATTTCATGCTTTAAGGATGTGCTCCTTTATGCCTAGGAATATGCCTTATGCATACTTGTATGTTTAGGGTATTTTGGGGCTGCCATATCAAGATGTATGTGTGTATTTTTGCATGCTAAGGATCTGTTTTTGGTGGCCTAATACATGCTATGAATGGTCATGTTGGTGGTAGTGAAAAGTCCCTTGTTTATGCCTTGGTTTTGGGCCCATTTGCTTGCATGTTTGCATGAGAATTGGTCCATCATTTTGGGCACTTTTGCCACTGTTTTGGGGAGGTTTGAGGTCTGTCCCATTATGGTTTAAGTCTACTATTGCTCGCTTGAATCATGTTTGTTGCATGCTTGATTTGCAAAGCCTTGTTATATGCTAGTTCTTTTACAAGAATTGTCCATGTTTGCATCATACTTTGCATCTTGCATGCCTAGTATTGCACACTTGCTATAACATGTTGCATTGCATTTGGCATGTCTTGCACTTCACGTCATATTACATCATTTGAGCCTTGTTGTGTACATGCATTCCATGTCTTGGTTTGGGGTGTCAAACCAAGTATAAGGGTTGAAAGAAGTTCACACTACAAGTGGTGCAACTTGTCTCAACTCTTGGTCACCAAGGCCTTTGATCTAGGCATGATAAGGTTTTGGTCTCATTTGTGTGTTGCATGCATATTGACATTGAAATGGAATCTTGGTTTCTTAGGCTATCATGCACCAAGGTGCATAATTGATAGCCCAAGAACCAAGGGTCATGCTTCCTTGAAGTCCCAAGCATGATAGGAAGCATTAGCCATGCTTACATATGCTCAAAACTCCATGTCATGCACTGTCTGTCTGCTGTTGCTGTCAAAACTGTCCTCTGCAGGAATTTTATGCCGACCGGCAGTTTAGAGTGCCGACCGGCACTATATGGATGGCCGATAATCTTCCCAGCAGCCGATGAAAATTTTGGATGGCCGGTGGGCATGTTCTCCAGCCGGTGGTGTGCAGCAGCATGCAAGGAAGGTATTCTGGGACTTTGGAAATTTTTGGAGAGACAGGGCAGTAAAAACAGAAGCAATAGTGGCATGACACGGGTTTTCCGGGCAAGATGGATCGAGCATGCATCATCCGCGTATCCCGAGGCAGGGCTGAGGCCCCTTTCTTTTTACATTGAATTCAATTTAAATTAGAATATTTTTTGTAATAATTTATTATGTATTTGGACTGTATTACTTTGGGACTGTATATTCTTTTGGTCCCTCCGAGTGAGGGCGTATTTGTAATAAGCGTGTGTGAGTGGTGTGCATGTCTTCCAACCCCCACTTCTTTCTTCCCTTTTATTTACCCGCTTACGATGGTAGATTAGGGCACGTTTATTTTAGCATACCTTATGCAATGCATGCGTGCATCCATGCATTTGTTGACATGCACCGGGCTCGGTACATCATACAAACCGCATTGTATCTTCAAATCTAACTTGAATACGTGCACCGAATGATTGCATTTCACATGCCATTTTAGGGTTAGCCGAGCCTATCCTAATCACATTCTGTATGCGATACATTAGCCACTTAACATGAACTAGGACATGCATGTTTGCTAACTGGTTTATTGTTTTGGCACGGAGTACTAGGTAAGCTTTTATGCTTTAGCATACCTCATGCGTGTGAATGTTGCCATGATAGTATGCTTACCATGTGGCTAAGTGCTTATATGAGATAAACTGTTTGAATGCCTGTGGGTGAAGGTTGGATTGTTTGAGTTGGAAAAACTCGTTGAAATCCGTGTTTTAGCCTACTTGCGAGTAGCAAATTCCGAAACGCTTTCAAAACGAACGGATATGCAATGCTTGTTTCCAAATTAGGTGATCTAGTCTATACTTGTTTGTTGTGCGCATAACATAGTAATTCTAGGCTAATGAACGAAATAAGAGCACATAAACGTTTTCAAAATCGGATATCATGGTTAGTAGAGGCCGGTCTTCGAACCGGGCGAAAGGAGGTGCTCATAGCTGACCTTCCCCGATCGTACCCAAGCTCCCGAGCCAAGACAGCTTTGGTGATGACGGACACGTGGCCTTTGGCACCGAGTCAGGGTTTCCTAAATTTCCCCATTAAAAAAATATTTAGGTGGCGACTCTGTATCTGGCAAAGCAGTCCATGTTTGGCACTTCTTTTCAAAAATCTGTTTTTTTTCTCAAAAACGATTTGCCAGAGTTGGACTCTTTGGTTCAGATTATGAACCGCAACAAAACAACAGAGGGGAGTCCGAACTGTAGCATCGAGGCCCCACGCGGGCGCTGTCTACAGTATCAGTCAGCTGTATAGAATGAGACTTGCTAGAACTCTTACTCTCTTTGGCATCAAAGTGTTGTAACTTGCTTCAGCCAAAATCTGTTGTAGAAAAGAGCAATGAAAGAGGTCCTTTTAGCAAAGGCATCAAGGTGCTATTCCTTGCATAAGTTGGCAGAATTATTCCATAGAATTTCAATTTTGATTTAATATTTCTCCTCTACCTTTCTTCCCCAACCCTAACCCTAATTTCTTAAACTTTACACTTCAACTAATTTAAACTATTTTGATGGTTATTTAAATGAAAATGTTTTTTTTTTAATTCAGTTGTGACAGTCAAATAATCTGGTCCTAGGCAGAATAATTTTTTAAAGAATGACAAATAAGAAACCCATTCTTGTTATATTTTAATTGATCTTTAATTTTACAATATAGTGTGTTCCTACATGCACACATTGTGTTTGTTCTGTAATGTAGATAGAAGGTGAAGAAAAGATAAAAGTTCAGTATTGCAGCCTCTTCCCTGCATTTAATTAGGCTATGTTTGGATCTCAAGTTTTTAGAGGAATTTGTGGGTGGGGGTTGGGAGGGGTGGAAGAATTTGAAAATAAGTGGAAAAAAAAAAGAAGAAACTAGGTGTGTTGTTAATATTGTCAGCAGACAAGTTTCACAGTTCCCTTCCATTTTCTGTTTGCACAACGAGGAGTTGAGTTCCATGGTGATTGTGAAGATAAAGCAGAAGACTGAAGTTCAAACACAGCCTGCAGTAGAACGGTTGGATATTATTAGTGTTGGAGGATTTAAAATTGAGAGGACTTCGTTATGGTAATTTGTGTATTTCCTAGTCTCCGTTGAGTATGAGGATTTAGAAGTTTTTGATTTTTCATTGGGCTCAGAGGAGGGGGGAACTTGGGGTTTAAATCCAGTGCTAAAAGTTTAATGTATCTTTTCCTCTTTTTTTTTTTTTTTTTGTCGTGATAAACGGCACACCTATTTCCATTCAATGTTGCAGTAACAATTTAATTTCCTCAACAGACGATATTGCAACATTTAACTAAGAAGTCCATGATATAATAGGTTAAAATGTACTTACGCTTTATGATTATGTTGTTTGGTGTGTTTTCTGATGTACATACCCCGTTGATGAAACGGGTACTGTCATATTACACGCTTATAGCTCTACGGCTAAAGTTTCCTCCTCAAATTACCGAAAACCTTTACCAATCTTAGATATTTGTTGTCATAGTTGCAAAAAAAACAAAAAAAAAGAGATTTGAATCAATTAAAAGAACAAACAGAAAGAGCATTTTGAATTTTATAATATTGCAATCTACAAATGGCAGTACAACTTGAAGTATCCAAATTGACATTTTGAATCTTGCCAAAATGACCTCAAGCCCCAATTCATTGCGCAGAAGCATGATTATATAGCATCTTCTACCTCAGTTTTGTTTTTGGCAGTGGACAAAAACATTGTAAATAGCAACATTTGCAAGCAATCAACCAAGAATCAACTGTTTCAAAGTAGAACCCATCAATTCCTTGTCCTAAAATGATCTTCCATTTTTTCCATCCTATTACTGAAACAAATCTACAAGAATGATATTTCAATTTAAAAGACTAAAATTGTAAACTGAACCTTCACTTCATCATAGGCAATGTATGCTTAAGACGATTATAGTGTAAAATTAAAAATGATAAAAACAATAAAATAAATACTTACCTAGCAAATTCTCAGTAGACATATGACCACCAAAGATAGCATCCATGTTGATAGCTTAACAAATTCCTTCAGTGTTATCCTGGGGAACCAACTTTTTAATCATTTGAAAGAGTGTAGGATCTTGACCTTTAGCTGAGAGTAGATCCACTATTGTAGCCAAAGTAGATGCATCTACTGAAAACCCCCTCCCAATCATTTTCTCCACAAGTATATTTGCTTCACTGTAGTCATTTGCTTTAAGGAATCCACAGACCATAACATTGTAAGTTGCATAATTCGGCAAACAACCGGTCTCTTCCATTGTCATCAGTAACTCTTTTGCTTCACCCAAAAGCCCTTGTTCACAAAATCCACCTATCATCATAGTATAAGTATTAACATCAGGCCGCAAACCTTTAGAATGAAGCTTACCAAATAGATTCTTTGCCATCTCAAGCTTCCCATCTTTGCAAAATCTATGAATTAAAATATTGTGCATAGTAATATCAGGATTAATGCCACTGCATTCTAGCTCTTGAAACAACAACTATGCTTCATCAATACAACCATTCTTGGATAATCCATCCAGTAATACACAATAAGTATAAAAATCTGGATGCTGACCCTAAGCTTTCATCTCATTCAGAAGCCCTTGAGTAGTGGAACACCTACCAACCCCAAACAATCCCTGCAACATAGCATTGTAATTATGAATTGTGAGTTCCAATCCTTTACAAGGAATTTGACGGAAAATATTCATGGCCTCTTCAATTTTCATATTCTTGCAATATCCATTGATCAAAATGGTATATAGCCTATAGTGCTAGGCTCAATCCCCTTATCCACCATGGAATGAAACACTTCTATTGCTTTGTCCATTTGACCTCTCCAAAAAAACCCATCCATCAGTGCACCGTATGTGACTGCATTGGGACCAACACCTCTTCGGACCATGACCTCAAGCATGGCCACGGTTTATTTTGCTATGCCTTCCTTGCAAAGTGCATCTATTAGGGTAGTAAAGGTCAAAACATTCGGAAAAACATTCACTCTGTTTGATTTTAGTTTTCAGAATTCACTTTTCAAAAAATTTTACTTTTTCATTTTCCGTATTTTTTTTGTTTTCACTGAATATTTTTAATATTTTTTTTAAAAAAATTAATTTTTAGACACATCTAATATAAATACACTTAAAAAGTATAATATTTGTGAAAAAAAACTTTAAAAAATTCACTAAATACCAAAAATGCAAAAAAAAAAATAAATAAATAAATAAATTCATTTTTTTTGTTTGTATTTTTGTGTATTTATTAATTTTTAAAAATATTTTTTCATAGATATTTTACTATTTAGATACATCTAAGTAAAGTGCATATAAAAAAAAAAATTTTAAAAAAATGCTTAAAATTTGAAAAATATTCACTAAAAACAAAAAAAATATGAAAAACAAAAATTTCAATTTTCAAAAAACTAAATTCAGAAAACTGATACCAAACACACTGATTATTGTCTGTCATGTCTCTCAACATTCTTGTTGCTTTCCTCCTGTTGGCCTAAATTACATAATCTGTGAATCAAAGTGTTGTAAGTGATCGCGTCTAGTGCAACATCCTGCTCTGTCATTTCCACTAAGAGGCTCAAAGCATCATCTACATTTCTGTCCTTGGAAAGACCGTCAATAATTGTGTTATAAATCACAACATCAGGCTTATAGTTCCATTTTTGCATACTCCCAAGAAGCCCAATAGTAGTTGTAGTATTTCTCATCCTGAAAAGCCCATTTAAAATAGTTTTGTACATAACGCCATCAGGTTTGATTTCTCCCTCTCTTACCAATTTATTAAATAATTCCATGACGTTCCCAATCTTGTCTTATAAAATGAACCCATTCATTAGAGTGTTGAATGTATATACACATGGTACATAACCAAGTTTGAAGAAGCTACTCAAGACAGAAAACCAAAATCTATTTGATTCAAGTGGCAAAGGTAATTAATTACAATGTTCAGGGTATAGCCATCAATCGTAATACCCAACAAGCGTATTTCTTTAAACAGATAAATAACGGTGGAATAATGCTTCATTCTGGCAATACCACTTAACAACTGAGTGAATTGGATAATTGAACGAAGAGGTTGCATTTGGACCATCCAATGGAATAAATTAAGAGCATCATCAAGCTTACCATAACCCAATTTGGATTTGCCTCCGATCACGAAGATTACGATTACGGTTCGTTGAAATTTGTGTATGAAACAGAAGTGTATTGTTATCAGCGTTACAATGGATTAAAGTTGAAGTTGAAATTGAGTGAGGGAAAAAGAGTGATACCTTTTCGGGAATTATGAGCTAATAATCTTCTTCTGGAAATCAAAGCAGTAGTGGAGATTTCTTACATCATCTTCTCGCAGAATGGTTATTTTTTAGACATCAAGACACGAATGTTGTGTTTGGTTGGGGGATTTGAGAAGGGATTTAGATAAGAAAAAGAAAAAAAGTAGACAAATATATGAATAAAATATATTTACATTTCACCTAGTTTCACACACTTTTTTCCTTTCCGTTTCCAAATCATTTCCCAAAACCCCCAACCAAACACAACAGAAAAGAATGCAAGTGAGTCCTTGATCGATCTGATCATGAATTTGCTAGAGTAGTTGGATGGTAGAAGCTCTCGTTATCGCTACGTTTGGCAGGGCAAAAAAAGGAGGAATGCACTAGAAAAGAGATCAATTGTTGAGAATCAGTATAGATAGTGATACTGAGCATGTGTTTCTCTTTTGCCCATAAAATAGCATCCAAACAAGCTCTATCCTCCGTTGGGAATACAATTTTTGTCAAATTCTGCGCTACTTGCTCATGCTACCAATTGTAACATACCCACACTATTCCTATATTGCCATCCGCTGCTTGCCACAAACCATCCACCACAAATTTAAAATCCTGAAATTCTATTATTCTATAGAGCAAGTAACAAAATTTATAACAAGACAAGTTAGATAATTGTAAACTCTGTTCAAAATGGTCAGCAGCCCCATCAGATGTATATAGTTGCAAAAATTCTAGGCTAACACAATTGTTTGATGACAAAAAGACAAGGTTACTAGGAATGGCAACGGGCCAGGGATCACACTTCCCGTCCCCGATTCCCGATGGTGAAAATTCATTCGTCCCCGGCCCCGATCCTCGACGAGGAACCTATCACTGTCCACGTCCCCACCCCTTAACGGGGATCGAGTTTCCCCAACCCCGAAAATTCCCCAGCCAAAAAAAAATTTTAAAAAAAAAATACAGAAGCAATCTGTTTCATTTTCAACATCAACATCATTAACAACAACATCATCCCCATTCTATTTCATTTTCAACCAGTGTTATTAAAGGCGCGCCTAGGAGTATGCCTAGGCCCAAGTCACATCCACGCCCAATGTTTGCGCCTTGTAGTGTTCCAAGCCAGGCGACTTCGATAAGGTGAGCCTAGGCGTGTGCCTATGCCCCAGTCTCGTTCAATCCCAAGATTTGTGCCTTGTCGTGTTCTAGGCCAGACGACTGTCATAAGGCACCTGATTGGCCCAAGGCTTGCATCTTGAGGGCTTTTTTTTTTTATTGTTGTTTTAATTGGTTTTGTTTAAAATCTAACTATTGATTTCATATGGTGCAACTACATAAGATCCTTACTCTTATTATAGATGCTAATACATTGAGCATTCAACCCCAAATCAATGATAGAAGAAAAATTAGCCCTAATTCCTAATCTCCAAAAAACACTAAATGTTTAACATTTCATTTTGTTTATGTTGAACCCTAAATTATTTACTTATATTAAATTATATTTTTTTTCCGTACAAGGTGTGCCTCACTTCAGTAAAGCCTACGCCTCGCCTTGTGTCTTGAGCCTTGAGCCTAGGCCCCAGAAGACCTTGGCGCCTTGGTGCGCCTATTGCCTTTAATAACACTATTTTTAACATCAACATCATCAACAAAATCATCAACAACAACAGATCTTAGATCTGAGTATGTATCATCAACACAAATTTGAGATCTCTGTGTGTCATCAAACAGATCTGAGATCTGTGTATCTGAGTGTGTCACAGAGAGAGAGAAAGAGAGACAGTACGACAGAGGCGATGGTGACTGTGACGAAAGACAGAGGAGATCGGCGGTGATAGACGATGAAAGAGGACGGCGATGATTGCAATGAACGACGAATGAGGATGGCGAAGATGAGATGAGGAGATGGAGGAGGTGAAGTAGCAGTGCGAGGTGGACAGAGGTGGAGGAGAGGTGTGAGAGTGACAAGGTGGATTGAGGTGCAGAGTCGAAGGAGGTAAAGCGACAGTACAACTGGACGGCGACTCCAAAGTCGCAGATAGTGGCGATAGCGCTGAGGAGGAGGAGGAGAGGTGCGGGAGTGAGAGAGAGTAGAGGGAAGAGAGAGAGACAGAAGAAGGGTCATAAGTATTATAGAGGGGTATATATATGAATGAAGGATAGAGGGGTATAATAGTAATTTTACTTTAGGGGGAAACGGGGACGGTGTCGGGGCTAGGGACTGGCCAAGGCTAGGAAACATATCACTGTCCCCAGCCTGAAAATTATCGGGGATTCATTTTCGAATACCATCCTCGGCCCGTCAAGGGTATTTTTCGGGAAAAACTGCTCTAATTGAGGTCGGGGAGGCAAGTCCCCGTCGGGCCGGTTTCAAATTGCCATCCCTAATGGTTGCATGAAAAATAGCACTATTACCCTGATTCCATATAGAGCTAGCCTTGGCCCAAGACGAGCAAGGCGAGTTACCTTAGGCCTCAAATTTTGACAAATTTTAAAGGTTCCCCGAATAATTTTAATTCTTATGATGTTAATAAGTTTAAAAATAAAGATTCAAACCAATTCATATAACTTCACAATCTAAATTAAAGATTTTTAGAGTATCCCAACTCTTTTATTTTTTTTTCCTAATTTAATTTGATTATAAATTTGAATGCAAAATTTGATTTGATATGAATTATTTTAACCCTTTCATCAAATTTTCCTGAAAATCTTTTTAAAAATTCAGTTCATATCCCAAATTTTTCTTTTCATCAAATTTCACGGAAATTTTTTTTATCTTCAATATGTTTTTAAGTTTTTATCAAATTTAAATTTGATTAAAAAAAATGTTTCTCTTAAAGACCAAATCAAAAATATATATATTTATAGATCTCATTCATTCTAAATATGACTCGCATTACATTAATTTTGAATTTATATTATACACTTTTAAAATAAAAAATTTAGGAAAAATTATTTATAAGTCCTATTAGGGAAACTTATGCTACATATGGTTCTACTAAAAAACTTATGTTCCCATAAGTCCTGTAGGAAGTTTGTTGACACATTTACCCTCAATATTAGTTGTTAATATCATAAATAATAGTAAAACCATATATAGGAAATTGAATGTTACCATAGATCATATCTATATAAACGTAACGTAACGTGACACCTACATAAACGTAATGTGACACCTACATAAACGTAACGTGACACCTGTACGTAACGTGACACCTACATAAACGTAACGTGACACCTATGATCTATGGCAACATTCAATTTCCTATATAGGAAATTAACGTTATGTTTATGTAGGTATCACGTTACGTTACGTTTATGTAGAATGTTACCATAGATCATATTTATATGAAACGTAACGTGACACCAACATAAACCAGTAACATTTTCACATTCAATTTAAAAAAATAAAAACTCATTAAGTTTGCAAAACGTAACGTGACACGTTACGTTATGTTTATATAGGTGTCACGTTACATTTATGTAGGTGTCACGTTACGTTTATATAGGTATCACGTTACGTTACGTTTATGTAGGTATCACGTTACGTTACGTTTATGTAAGTGTCACGTCACGTTATGTTTATGTAGGATCTTGTGGAATACATTCCTATCTAAATAGGACTTGAGACTCTATAAGAAATTACACAGGACTTCGCCTAGTATAAGTGTCTGAAAAAAGACTTATAAATAAGTCTCCCAAAAATTTAAATAATTTTTTTTAAATATTATTTATACATAAAAGGCTCCAATTTTAAAACTCTGTCTTGAGCCTTGAAAATCTTATTCCCATATTGCCCACAAAAGAGGCCCTGATTGCATACTGCCCACAAAAGAGCAATGAGATGTTTAGAAGAGTATCATCATCTGAAACCTCATGTAAGAAAGGATAGTAAGCGCCCACAAAAAACACATAATGAGCTACCACTCCAAGCTCGTTGTGACTCTGGGCATTGAAAAAATAAATGCTCCAAATTTTTCTTCACAGTTAGGCATCTTGGACAAGCTGTATCCACTAATAAATGTCGAGTTTTCGAAACACTTTTAACTGGTAGAATATTGTAAAGACATTTTCAAAGAAAAATGAACCATTTGAGTGGTATTGTCAGCTTCCAAATCCAACTCCAAATAGGGTTATGTCTAGATATATTAGGTGATATTCGGATTTTGTGTTTTTCTAAACCTTCCAATATCCAGATTTGACTGTCTATTTCCCAGAATTGGCCAAACCCCATATTGGTTTATCCTCACTTGACATTTCAGGCACATGAATACCTTGAATATACCTTTGACTATCTTCAGAAAAAAAGAGTCTAAGCAAATTCAATCACCAACAAAGCTTGGGTTTGTCAATGAAGTGAGCAAGACTAAGATGGGAAAAGTGTCGAGGGAGACCTTTGCCACTTGAAGGGTTATTTATAAGTGGAATCCATTTCTAAAGGATTGATTGATTCCCCATTTTCCACAATCAACCTTAGTCCCGAAACAAGTAAATCACGATCCCATAAAATACTTTTCCACCCTCAAAAAAATAATGAGATGGTTTAAAATTTATTTTAACAAAAAATAAAATTTATAACAACTCTCTTATACAATAATAAAATTGTTTAAATTGTTAATTGAAATATATATTTTTTCATATCAATAAAATTATTAATTGATTTGATTATTTATTATGTAATTATAAACTTAAAAGGCAGAATAATTTGTAATTTAAGTAA
Organism: Camellia granthamiana; assembly: GCA_036172215.1. Lineage (NCBI taxonomy): Eukaryota > Viridiplantae > Streptophyta > Magnoliopsida > Ericales > Theaceae > Camellia > Camellia granthamiana. Next base: position 523,318 of record CM069913.1, read on the forward strand.
ATTTCAAAGAATGTATTTGTAATTTATCCAATTTTTGTAATTTATTTATTTTTAATCCAATAACGAGAAGCAGCAAAACTGCAGAGGAGAAACAAAAAATAGAAGCAAAAGCACTAATCTCTAGAGTCCATATTGTGACGACATGTTCTCAAACTTCAAATGAGGGGCAAAAAAAAACAAAAAAGTGAAAGAAAAAAAAAATTAATTAGGCAATGTTTGGATCTCAAATTTTTAGAGGAATTTGCGGGTGGGGGGTTTGGGAGGGGTGGAAGAATTAGAAAAAAAAAAAAAAAAAAGTGAGGAAAAAAAGAAGAAGAAGAAGAAGAAACAACTAGGTGTGTAGTTAACATTGTTGGCAGACAAGTTTCACAATTCCCTTCCATTTTCTGTTTGCGCAACAAGGAGTTGAGTTCCATGGTGATTGTGAACATAAAGCAGAAGACTCAAGTTCAAACACAGCCTGCAGCAAAAGGGTTGGATATTGTTAGTGTTCGAGGATTTAAAATTGAGAGGACTTCGTTACAGTAATTTGCATATCTGTTGAGTATGAGGATTTGGAAGTCTTAATTTTCTCACTGGGGTCAGAGGAGGGGGGGACTTGGGGTTTAAATCCAGTACTAAAAGTTCAATGTATCTTTTCTTTTTGTCATGATTAACGTTATACTTATTTCAATTCAAAGTTGAAGTAACAATTTGATTTCCTCAACAAACGATATTCTAACATTTAACCAAGAAGTCTATGATATAATAGGTTAAAATGTACTTCCGATTCAATAAAGTTACGATTCTGTTGTTCGGTGTGTTTTTTGATGTAGATACCCCCATGATGAAACCGGTACTGTCATACTATACGCTTACAGATCTACGGCTAAATTTTCCTCCTCAAATTACCGAACACCTTTACCAATCTTAGATATTTGTTGTCATAGTTGCAATAAACAAAAAAACAAAAACAAAAAAATGAGATTTAAAACAATTAAGGGCAAAATAACATAACGACATATAAAAAAAGAGAGGAACAAACAGAAAGAGCATTTTCAATTTTATAATATTGCAATCTACAAATGGCAGTACAACTTGAAGTACCTAAATTGACTTTTTGAATCCTGCCAAAATGACCTCAAGACCCAATTCATTGCGCAGACGGATGATTATATAGCATCTTCTACCTCAGTTTTCTTTTTGGCAGTGGACAAAAAACATTGTAAACAGCATTATTTGCAAGCAATCATGTAACAACCCTCACTTTGATTTAGTCATGCTTGCATACATTCCTGTATGAACTTGTCTTGTTATGCTGTTTTGCAAGTTTTGCCTTGTCTTGTTTTGTTTGAGAATTTGCCTTGTTTTACTTAAGCGTTGCTTGCATGATTTTGTTCCTTGCTTGGTGTGTAGCCAAGGTCATCTTGAGCTTAGTTCACCTTTGAACCTTTGTACTTAGAACTATTTCGGAACCACTTGGTTGACCTCCATCTCCACCCCGGCATGATAGCCGAGATGTCGCTTTTGAGGCCGAGATGTTTTGCATCTAGTGATCTTCGTTCTTGGGCAGGTTCGGCCTAGACCGAGGTGTGGCACATCCAGGCCAAGGTGTGGCACAGCTTAGTCAAGTGTCGTTCTCCCCAGCCGATGTCTTTGTTACCCTATTGCCGAAGCTTTGTCTTTAGCCGATGTCTTTGATTGCCGATGTGTCTTGCCTTAGCTTGTTGAATACGTTTTGTCAGAGACTTGTCTTATCAATCAGTCACCTTTTTGAGTTGAACCAACCCGGTAGTGCCACGTGTCCGAGCTGAGTGTTAAGACAGCCGGCAGACCTAGAAACAAATCATTTTTGTCTCAAATCTTTGTTTTTAGAGAGAGAAGCTCTAGAGGAAGAAGGAAGAGTTTTAGAGTGAGAAAGTAGAGTTCCGAGCTTGATCTTTGAGGATCGAACCGTTAGATTTGAGTTTTGAGGTTAGATTCTTGCTCTGCTCTAGTTATTCTTATTGACTATCAAGCTGCATTGCATGATTGAATTCGTTTTACATGCCATGCATCGATTTGAAGTTGGTTTTTGGAAGAGAAAATAATGTTCATGTGTTCTTGAAGAAAAGCCTCGTTTTGATCCGAAAGTTTGGAACAAGAACCATGTTTTGTGTTTACTCTTGCATGATCTTCTTGTATGGGTACCCAGGTCCATGTTTTCGAACTCTTAGCATGAAATCTCAGTTTTTGAATAAACGAGTTATGATTTTAGCATGCATGTTCTTGATGTTCTTGATGATCCTGTTCTTTGCATTCTTCAAGGGGGAAACCCAGGTTTTTTTTTCCTATTTCGTTTTGAATGTGGCCATCAGGACCACACCTCGGCAAGGAGGTGCGGGACCTCGGCTAGACCTAGATGGTACCCTGTGTGTTTCCATGAGGTGGAAAACAGTGTCTTGACTCCCAGCATGCCTTGCTTTGTTATTGACTTAGATTCGGCGAGAGAATGCCGAGATCATTACATGTATGTAAAGCTTGTTTTGAGAATGTGATTTGCCATGTGATTTGTTAGGACTTTGATCTTTGCTTTGAGCCTACACCTGAGGAGCTAGGTGAGTGGTATTTTTAATAAAGCTATGTTATACCGTTTTGATAAATCTTGCTTCGCTTTGTTTTGATGTAAGTATTTGTTAAGCATGAATGATTAGCTCTACTTTGATGTATCAAGTATAAGCCTTGTTTGATGTTATCCTTTAAAAGTCCCTTGTGCTAGAGGACTCTAAACTTTCGCAGCACCACGTTTTAAAAGTCCCTTGTGCTGGAGGACTCTAAACTTTTGCAACACTAAGTATAAAAGGATACGGTCCTTTCTTGTAAAGACTATCGTGTTAAAACGGGCTACGGGCCTAAGTAACACAAGACCATCGTGTTAAAAAGAGCTACGGGCTTAAATAACACAAGTCCCTTGTGCTGGAGGACTATAAACTTTCGCAGTACCTTCGACTAATCGATTACAGATCGTACAGTCCTTGTTTTGCCACTGACGGTTTACCGCGTGGATTTGCTTGTTCGGAAAGTTTGATTTGTGTTTTGCCGATGCCAGTAAGCATCCCTTGAGACTTGCAAGACTTGATAGATGAATACGGTTCGTCCTTTGATTCGATAAGTTTTGATGTGTTTTGTTCGGAAAGGACCTCGGATAATATTCGTATGATTTTGGCTCGTTTTGTTTTGAAAAGACTTCGGCTATATTCATGCTAAACCTTTATTACTAGTACCATTCACTGAGTATCCAAGCTCACCCTCTCTATATATATGTAGGTGATGAGCATGACAGCGGCGACGCCTAGATGTGTTTTGCAAGCTTGTTTTGGATTCTTGCCACGTCGGCTTGACTCATATTTATGTCGGCTTTGTTTTGTATTCATGTCGGCAATGTTGCATTTACGCCGGCAAATCTTGAAAATCATGCTTCTTGGCTTACACTTTTTGTATTTTGTACATGTCGGCTCGAGAAGCCTTTTGATCAAGATGTAACTTGTATTTTGTTTATTGAGGACTGGATGAGGAACCATATTGTACATGCCATTCCATTTGAACTATGCACAGCTCTTATGGACCACTTGTATTTTGATTTATTGCTTCCGCATTTGTGAGCCCCATATATTATACTCTGATTGTGTTTGATCTTTGTAAGTTGGCCTTCGGTAATCATGAATTACTGGCCATCACGACGCCATCCTACTAGGGGCGGGTTGGGGTCGTGACAAATCAACCAATAATCAACTGTTTCAAAGTAGAACCCATCAATTCCTTGTCCTAAAATGATCTTCCATTTTTTCCTTCCTATTACAAAAACAAATCTACAAGAATCATATTCAAATTTAAAAGACCAAAATTGTAAATTGAACCTTCACTTCATCATAGGCAATGTATGCTTAAGACGATTATAGTGTAAAATTGAAAATGATAAAAACAATAAAATAAATACTTACCTAGCAAATTCTCAGCAGACATATGACCAACAAAGATAGCATCCGTGTTGATATCTTAACAAATTCCTTTGGTGTTATGCCGGGGAACCAATTTTTTAATCATATGAAAGAGAGTATGATCTTGACCTTTATCTAAGAGTAGATCCACCACTGTAGCCAAAGTAGATGCATCTGCTGAAAAGCCCCTCCCAATCATTTTCTCCACAAGTATATTTGCTTCACTGCAGACATTTGTTGGACAATCTTCACTGTATTTAAATAGATTAAATTCTGTTGTGTACTAAACAACAACCAGAATATAAAGAAATAAAGGAAATGAGAGAATTTGTTTGATTACAAAAATCAAACTAGAAATAAAAATAAATAAATAAAAACAGATTTTATTTTGTTACAAAAATAAAATTAAAATCTGATTTAAATAAATAATAATAACACCAAAAATAAATTAAATAACTTAATTGATTAATTCTTGAATAATAATCTGATCAAGTCCAGTGTTTGACACTGTGTCCTTAAGACAAATTCGTCCTCTCCACGGTGCTTTTAGAATTTGGACGTCTATCTCCCAGGATGAAATGATCAACTACAAACAATAGCAGCACTACAAATTGTTTGCCCTACGAACACACTAAGTATTTACACTCTTTCTTACAAGAAAATAATGCAACAAAATGAAGAATAAATTTGCAGAATTATGAAGGACGAAAATTAGAGTTACAAACTCCAAATGAGGGACTGCCTATTTATATAGGTGAAGTGGTGGCTGCTGGTTTTGAATTAAACAGGTACTGAACCTGTTGGTTTGAATTGGTACTGTTTGGATTCAAATTCGAACAGATAAAACTGAATTATACAAATAACAACGGGAAGGGACCTGTTTGGGTGTACAGTAAAACCGGACCAGTTTATTTCTGGAATTAATTTGAATTCTAGATTTTATTTTACTAAAAAATAAAATAAAATTCAAATGTTTTTGGCCCGAACAAGCCCAACCCAACCACGCACCCGCGCCCAGGCCCAACCCGCCCGACCGGACGGCGGCGCGCGTGTGGTGATTTTTGAGTCCAATAGGTCTAGCTCATTTTGCCCATAACCTCCCTCTTTAAAACACTTGGATACCCCTTGGGGTACACCCCAAGTTCCAATCCCATGCCTTATAAACCCATTCAAAACTTCCCACCAAATCAATGTGGGACAAGCCTTATTCAAACCTTTAAGGATTTTTCACCATAACTCCATTTCCATGGAGCATACTTTGGCTTCAATTTTCCATTCACTCGGTAATGGTTTTGAGCAACAAAATATACCACGTGAATCACAACGCGGCATAGAACGTGTTACCACTTTGACCCGCGAAAATCGACGCTCGGGGCCCACCTAAAAAATAGACCAAACTTAGGAAAAAATTCTGGTTTTACCCAGAATTTTATAACCATTTCCAACAATCCCCCACATGAATGGAATTCGATGACAACGGAAATGCAACAATATGCAGACTTTATCGAAAGAGTATAAGTCGAAAATATCTTGCATCAGGATAGGTAGCTTTCGGCCTTGAACCTTCCCTAGTAATAACCTATCGGACTTACTGGCTAACCAATGGACGCGATGCCTTGAATTGTTCAGCCTTTTGTGTAAGCCAAGACAACAGATTTCACACAAAATATCTTCTAACACATCGTGGTTCTCACTGTTGTGTTCATTTTGGCCTTGAACGCACTTGGTTTTCATGAGTGTTTCTAGAGAATATAACCTTTTGCATTCTCATAGAACCGGCCCCAGTTCAACACTCATATAGGTGATTCTTATTGTGAGTATCTCTTTATACCCGTCTTGATTTTATGCCTCAATCAAGATATAAGTAATCATTAAAAGCAAAGCTTATCCTTATACCCCTGCATACAACAAATGTTGCTGATATCACTCTCACCATAGGAATGGGTAAGGAATTTTAATCCCTTGGTGATTTCTGGCGAGCCATACATAACTTAGTTGTCCCTTTGAACTTAGTTCTTGGGATCTCCAGTCATATAAGTAGGGTTACCATTATGACGACTCTTATGTAATAGGCTTTAATCCCATCCCCTTTAATGAACTATACACTAGCTCTTTTGTCAAACTTTTTGTTAACGGATCCGCAATATTCTCTTTAGATTTTATATAATCTATTGAGATTATTCCATTTGACAACAATTGTCTTACGGTATTATGTCGACGATGAATATGTCATGACTTACCGTTATACATATGATTCTGTGCCATGCCTATTACAGATTGACTATCACAATGAATGCAAATAGCTGGCACAGGTTTTGGCCACATTGGAATGTCTTCTAAGAAGTGACGAAGCCATTCAGCTTCTTCTCCTGCTTTGTCTAAAGCAATGAACTCAGATTCCATTGTGGATCGTGCGATGCATGTTTGTTTCGTGGACTTCCAAGAAACAGCAGCACCTCCCAGAGTAAAGACATATCTACTAGTGGATTTTGAATCTTTAGTATCCGATATCCAATTGGCATCACAATAACCTTCGAGTACTGCTGGATATCGAGTAAAGTTCAAACCATGATCATGAGTAAATCTTAGATATCTAAAAACTCGAAAGATCGCCTTCCAATGGTCTTCTCAATTTACTGATAGCATAAGCTATATCAGGACAAGTACAATTCATTAGGTACATTAGGCTTCCAATGATTTGGGAGTATTTTAACTGAGACACTGCATCACCTTTATTTTTTGATAAATAAAGACTGATGTCTACAGGTGTTCTAGTTACATTCAAATCATCCTTAATAAATTTATCAAGAATTTTCTCAATATAATGAGATTGAGATAATGCATATCCGTCAGATGTTTTAGTAATTTTCATTCCTAATATAACATCTGCGACCCCCATATCTTTCATATCAAATCTTTTGTTAAGCATTTGCTTAGTTGATTTGATCATGTTTTGACTGCTTCCAATGATAAGCATGTCATCCACATAAAGACAAACTATGATATATCCTTGGTCAGTGTTTTTAACATAAACGCATTTGTTACATTCGTTTATCTTAAACCCATTAGTAAGCATTGCATGATCAAATTTTTCATGCCATTGCTTAGGTGCTTGTTTTAATCCATAAAGGGATTTTACAAGCTGACAAACTTTCTTTTCTTGCCCTGATACTACAAACCCTTCGGGTTGCTCCATATAGATCTCTTCATTTAGATCACCGTTTAAGAAAGCTGTCTTCACATCCATTTGATGTATTTCTAAATTAAACAACGCTGCTATAGCAATAAGTATGCGAATGGATGTGATTCTTGTCACAGGAGAATATGTGTCAAAATAATCTAGACATTTCTTTTGTCTGTAACCTTTAACTACAAGTCTTGCTTTATACTTGTCAATTGAACCATCTGCTTTCATTTTTCTCTTGAATATCCATTTATATTGAAGAGGTTTAGAACCTGGTGGAAGATCCACCAATTCCTAAGTATGATTTTGCATAATGGATTCAATTTCATTATTAACAGCCTTCTTCCACAAAGGTGCTTCAGGACCTGTCATTGCTGCCTTAAAGCTTTGAGGTTCATTTTCTAACAAGTATGTCAGAAAATCTAGACCAAAGGATTTTGATGTTCTCACTCTCTTACTTCGTCTTTGTTCATCATCAGTTAAATCCTGTTGGTCGAGACCATTACTAGTCTCTCGTGTTTGATTGTCATTAGTCTCTTGACTTTGTATACAATTGTAAGTTCTTTTCTGTGAACTTAATTCCTATCCTTTCTTGTAAGGAAAGACATGTTCAAAAAACACAGCATTCCTTGACTCTATAATAGTGTTCACATTTATATCAGGTATTTCTGATTTATAAGTCAGAAACCGATATGCACTACTATTCTGAGCATAACCAATAAACACACAATCTACTGTTTTTGGTCCAATCTTAGTCTTTTTAGGAACAGGAACTTCAACTTTCGCCAAACACCCCCACACTTTTAAGTATTTGTAGGAAGGCGGTCGACCTTTCCACAATTCAAAAGGAGTGCTGTTGGTTTTCTTGTGGGGTATTCTGTTAAGAACATAATTAGTAGACAATATTGCTTCCCCCCATAAGTTTTGTGGTAATCCTGAACTTAGTAACATGGCATTCATCATTTCTTTAAGGGTTCTATTCTTCCTTTCAGCAATTCCATTTTGCTGTAGAGAATGAGGTGCTGTAGTTTGGTGAATAATGCCATGTTGTGCATAAAATTCATTTAATGGTGCATCATATTCACCACCCCTATCACTTCTAATATAAATCAGAATATAACATCCATTAATTGTTGACTATGGTGTGCTTGATTCATAAATTTCAAAACAAATTCATGAAAATCCAAAATAATTATGACTACACAAGTCAGAATTAATGTTTTGACAAAATCATATCCTCATAAAGATTTTGCCTAAGAATCGAACAAATCAAAAATCTCATTTGATTGTATAAACTCTTGCAACTCATTTACGAATAAGTATCATTGTCACAAAAATATTTGTGATAAAAGAAAACTAAATTATCTCTACTAATGCAAGAGATACACCCCCATATTAATAAAATGGTTTATGATTTCACAAATTCTACTACGCAAGTAAAATAATTATTAACGACATCTCATGTCACATAATTCAAAATAAACTAATAATCAATATAAACGATTTCTTAAATTTACTTCCCAATTAAATGGAACGATATAACTACATACATCTTCATGTTTAAATTTCTCTGGTGTTTAAACACCCATAAAAAATTGATTGGAAAAACACAAATTAATCCTCTTATGTACAAGGTCAACATATCAATTTATCATTCCAAATCACATGAAATTATTTTTAAATAAAAAGATTCTCAACTCATAAATAAAATTCAACGTGTTTTAAAATTTTAAACTCCAAAAATGACAAAACATACATTCATTTAATCAGTTTGATTTGTACATAAATAAACTAATTATATACACATTAAAATGTTCTTGTGAATATATATATATATTTTCTGACTCATGTGTAGAAACTATTCACGACTACAGATCCATACATAGAAATTAAAGAACGAATCAATAAACCAATAAAGAAAATAAACTTGCCACAAAAGTTTCTTCATAATAAAAATGAAATTAGTTTGTAAAACTAGTATTTAACTCCAGAATCAAATACTTTCATGTATACTCACGATGAACTATGAAAAATTAACAAAATTAATTTTCTAGTTACTAAAACCACAAAATAATTTTATTTTCCTTGGTACTAAAACTAGTAAAATAAAATACCAAAATAATATCTGATTACAAAAATCAGAAAAACAAACCACAAATTAATTTTCTAGTTACTAAAACCAAAAAATAAATTATAACACAAAATAATTTTATTTTCTTTGTTACTAAAACTAGAAAAATAAAATACCAAAATAATTTTCTGTAACACCAAATAATATTCTGCAATTGTTAATGACAACAGTATATTACTACTAGTTGTCAAAGAAAATAGACAGTATATCATTACTATCCGTCAAATAGTTTATAAATACTATTTGTATTTTCCAACCAAAATATTACTTTGAAAACATAGAAAATTAAATATAATGAAGACACCAAAAATAATCTTTCTTAAGATTGTTGGACAATCTTCACTGTATTTAAAGAGATTAAATTCTGTTGTGTACTAAACAACAACCAGAATATAAAGAAATAAAGGAAATGAGAGAATTTGTTTGATTAAAAAAATCAAACTAGAAATAAAAATAAATAAATAAAAACAGATTTTATTTTGTTACAAAAACAAAATTAAAATATGATTTAAATAAATAATAATAACACTGAAAATAAATTAAATAACTTACTTGATTAATTCTTGAATAATAATCTGATCAAGTCTAGTGTTTGAGACTGTGTTCTTAAGACAGATTCGTCCTCTCCATGATGCTTTCAAAATTTGGACGTCTATCTCCCAAGATGAAATAATCAACTACAAACAATAGCAGCACTACAAATTGTTTGCCTTACGAACACACTAAGTGTTTACACTCTTTCTTACAAGAAAATAATGCAACAAAATGAAGAATAAATTTGCAGAATTATGAAGGACGAAAATTAGAGTTACAAAATCCAAATGAGGGACTGCCTATTTATATAGGTGAAGTGGTGGCTGCTGGTTTTGAATTAAACAGGTGCAAACCTGTTTTGAACAGGTATTGAATCTATTGGTTTGAATTGGTACTATTTGGATTCAAATTCAAACAGATAAAACCGAATTGTACAGATAAGAACGGAAAGGGACCTGTTTGGGTGTACAGTAAAATCGGACCAGTTTATTTCCGGAATTAATTTGAAGTCTAGATTTTATTTTACCAAAAAATAAAATTAAATTCAAATGTTTTTGGCCTAAAAAGATAGGTATTGGGCCGAACAAGCCCAACCCAACCAAGCACCCACGCCCAAGCCCAGGCCCAGCCCGCCCGCCAGCCCGCCCGACCGGACGGCGGCGGCGCGCGTGTGATGATTTTTGAGTCCAATGGGTCTAGCCCATTTTGCCCATAACCTCCCTCTTTAAAACACTTGGGTACCCCTTGCGGCACACCCTAAGTTCCAATCCCATGCCTTAGAAACCCATTCAAAACTTCCCACCAAATCAATGAAGGACAAGCCTTATTCAAACCTTTAAGGATTTTTCACCATAACTCCATTTCCATGGAGCATACTTTGGCTTCAATTTCCCATTCACTCAGTAATGGTTTTGAGCAACTAAATATACCACGTGAATCACAACGCGGCATAGAACGCGTTACCACTTTGACCTGCGAAAATCGACGCTCGAGGCCCACCTAAAAAATAGACCAAACTTAGGAAAAAATTCTGATTTTACCCAGAATTTTATAACCATTTCCAACAACATTTGCCAAAACAAGTTTTCAAAAACAAAAACTAGTTATCATATACAATATCAAATGTTGAGCTTTCAAAGTTTTAGACAACTGCTAGCCTTTGATACTACCTATCATCATCATAGTATAAGTATTAACATTAGGCCGCAAACCTCTAGAATGAAGCTTACCAAATAGATTCTTTGCCATCTCAAGCTTCCCATCTTTGCAAAATCTATGAATTCAAAATATTGTGCATAGTAATATTAGGATTAATGCCACTGCATTCTAGCTCCTGAAACAACAACAATGCTTCATCAATACGGCCATTCTTGGATAATCCATCTAGTAATACACAATAAGTATAAAAATCTGGACACTGACCCTTAGCTTGCGTCTCATTCAGAAGCCCTTCTTCAGCAGTGGAACACCTACCAACCCCAAACAATCCCTGCAACATAGCATTGTAAGTACGAATTGTAGGTTTCAATCCTTTACAAGGAATAAGATTCATGGCCTCTTCAATTTTCATATTCTTGCAATATCCACTGATCAAAATTGTATAGCTTATAGAAAGAATCAACTGTTTCAAAGTAGAACCCATCAATTCCTTGTCCTAAAATGATCTTCCATTTTTTCCTTCATATTACGGAAACAAATCTACAAGAATCTTATTCAAATTTAAAAGACTAAAATTGTAAATTGAACCTTCACTTCATCATAGGCAATGTATGCTTAAGACGATTATAGTGTAAAATTGAAAATGATAAAAGCAATAAGGGTAAATTAAAAAATACACCCCTGATGTTTGCTTAAAATATGAATTGTCCCCTGTGGTTTGAAAAATTATAAATACCTCCCTGTCAAAATTTTTAATTTAACAGAATTACTTGAAAAAGTGAAAATTTTAACTGTTCACCTATAAATAATAAAATTATCTAAATTATTAATTGAAATAAAATTTTAATATTATTAAAAACTGTTAATTAACTTGATGATTTATTAATAAAATGACCTATTTGTTGTGAAATTAAAAACCTTAGGGGCATAATATAATTTCTAGAACCACGGGGGTAATTTATAATTTAAGTAAACCTCAAGAGGTGTGTTTGTAATTTACCTAAACAATAAAATAAATACTTACCTAGCAAATTCTCAGCAGACATATGACCACCAAAGATAGCATCCGTGTTGATAGCTTAACAAATTCCTTTGGTGTTGTCCCGGGGAACCAATTTTTTAAATCATATGAAAAAGAGTATGATCTTGACCTTTATCTGAGAGTAGATCCACCACTGTAGCCAAAGTAGATGCATCTGCTGAAAAGCCCCTCCCAATCATTTTCTCCACAAGTATATTTGTTTCACTGTAGTCATTTGCTTTAAGGAATCCACGGACCATAACATTGTAAGTTGCATAATTCGGCAAACAATCGGTCTCTTCTATTGTCATCAGTAACTCTTTTGCTTCACCCAAAAGCCGTTGTTCACAAAATCCACCTATCATCACAGTATAAGTATTAACATCAGGCCGCAAACCTTTAGAATGAAGCTTACCAAATAGATTCTTTGCCATCTCAAGCTTCCCATCTTTCCAAAATCTATGAATTAAAATATTGTGCATAGTAATATCAGGATTAATGCCACTGCATTCTAGCTCTTGAAACAACAACTATGCTTCATCAATACAACCATTCTTGGATAATCCATCCAGTAATACACAATAAGTATAAAAATCTGGATGCTGACCCTGAGCTTTCATCTCATTCAGAAGCCCCTGAGTAGTGTAACACCTACTAACCCCAAACAATCCCTGCAACATAGCATTGTAATTATGAATTGTGAGTTTCAATCCTTTACAAGGAATTTCACGGAAAAGATTCATGGCCTCTTCAATTTTCATATTCTTGCAATATCCATTGATCAAAATGTTATATCTTATAGTGCTAGGCTCAATGCCCTTATCCACCATGGAATGAAAGACTTCTATTGCTTTGTCCATTTGGCCTCGCAAAAAATAACCATCCATCAGTGCACCGTATGTGACTGCATCGGGACCAACATCTCTTTGGATCATGACTTCAAGAACAACCTCTGCTTCTTTTGCCATGCCTTCTTTGCAAAGTGCATCTATTAGTGTAGTAAAGGTCAGAACATTCGAAAAGACATTCTTGCCTATCATGTCTCTCAACATTCTTTTTGCTTCCTCCCAGCAGCCTAAATTACATAATCCATGAATCAAAGTGCTGTAAGTGATCACGTCTGGTGCAACATCCTGCTGGGTCATTTCCACTAAGAGGCTCAAAGCATCATCTACATTTCTGTCCTTGCAAAGACTGTCAATAATTGTGTTATACATCACAACATTAGGCTTACAGTTCCATTTTTGCATACTCCTAAGAATCCCTATGGCAGTTGTAGTATTTCCCGTCTTGGAAAGCCCATTTATAATAGTACCATACATAACTTCATTAGGTTTGATTTCTCCCTCTTTCACCAATTTATTGAACAATTCCATGGCCTTGCCAGTCTTGTCTTGTAGAATGAAGCCATTCATTAGAGTGCTGAAAGTATATACAGATGGTACATAACCACGTTTGAAGAAGCTAGCTAAGATAGAAAACCCATAATCCACTCGATTCAAGCGGCAAAGGCAATTAATTACAATAGTGAGGGTATATTCATTAGTCGAAATACCCAACAAGCACATTTTTTGGAATAGAGAAATAACAGTGGAATAATGCTTTATTTGGCAATACCACTTAACAGCTCGGTGAAGTCGATAACAGAAGGCAGGGGTTGCATTCGGACCATGCAATTGAATAAAGTAAGAGCATCATCGAGCTTATCAAAACCCAATTTGGATTTCTCTAACAATAATTTCTGTAGTTGCCTCCGATTAGGAGGGTTAGGGTTTGTGGAAATTTGGGTATGGAATGATGCTGACAAGAATGGATAAAACTTGAAGTTGAGCGAGGGAAGAAAAGTGGTACCTTTTCGGTAATTATGAGCAAATCTTAGTGCGAAAAGCAAAGAAGCAGTAGAGATTTCTTTCATCTTCGTCACTCAGAAACACTTGTTTTGATTGCGATTAAGTCTTGAGTGATCTGATCATGGATTCATCAATTCGCTACAGTCACTGAGACCACTTTGCTCCTTTTTTTGCAGATGCAGTTGCTAACTAATTTTGACAGAGGGGAGACGGAAAGAGACAGAGGGCTTTTTGGGAACAAAAATGTCTTTGACCCCCTTTTTTTCCCACCCCCTTTGACCCCTTCTCTCTCTCATTGGTTGGATTTTCTTTTCTTTTTTTTTTTGTTTCCCTTGTCCTCCAATCATCACCTGCCACATATGTGGGGGGTGGTGGGGGTGGTGGGGGTGGTGATTGGAAGGAGTCTCCATCACTCCTCTTTTGGGAATCAACAATGGTAGAGACCCCCAGTGCCAGGACACCCCCAGCACCCCCAGTGCCACATGCCACACTGTCAGTGGCTGAAGTCTAAAAAAAAAAAAAAAATTTGAGCCAATCAGGGGCGACCCCCAGTGACCCTCACTGGGAGTCTTAGCCATTTTTCTTTTGGGAATACCAGTGAAAAATCAACTTTTTGACTTTTCAATTTTTTTGTTAGTTAAAGAAAGTCAATTTTTTTATTCAAAACAACCCAACTTTTTATCAAAAAAGTCACTAAAAAAGTTTAAAAATAAAAAAAGATAACTTTTTACCAACTTCCCAAAACACCACAGAGAGAATGGTGAAAAAAAAAATACTTATTATTATGGGAATTTTTACATATATATATATATATATATTTGGGATATAAATAACTTTTTGGATAAATTATAAATACATTTGCTTAAAATATAAAGGGCAAATTACCTATAATGCTTGAGGTTTAACGAAATTACAGATTCTTTTTTAAAATTTCAAAAATTGTATTCCGTCTTGTGGCAATTAATGCCGTTAACGGATATTATAATTGACTAAAAATGTCCTTTTGACAAATAAGGGCAAATTACCTACACCCCCTGAGGTTTAGTTAAATTACATATTCCCGCTAAGATTTAGCTAAATTACCATTTTTAAATAAGTCAAGAAATACAAAATTAAAATACAAAAACACTTATCACACTATAAAAAATTAAGGTTAAAATGTCGTTATTATATTTTTAGCAATGAAAATTGAACATTAGTGATTAATTATTATTTTTTTGGTGTCAAATTTTTTGTCTCAAAAAATAAACCATTTTGAGACCAAATTATTTTGTCCCTAAAAGTCTATTTATTATTGACATTTTCGAAATTTTATCGCTAAAAGCCTTATTTTTTATTTTTCAGGATGACCTTTTAGCAATTATTCTCTCAACGATAGAAATTAGTCCATAAATATCTTTTACAACAAAATTTTCACTTTTAGAGATCAAAAAAATTAGTCTCTAAAACTCTTATATGTTGTAGTATCAGATGTTGAAAATATCATAAAATTAACAAATAATTAAATAAGTTAAAAACACAAGAAATGACTTGTCAAAAAATTCTTAAAATATGTTTGGTTTGATTTTTAAAAATTTATTTTAATTTTTTTTAAATAATTGAAAATTAATTTGGTTAAGAAATAAGAAATAAGAAATAATTATTATTTTTATATAATTTTATCTTTTGAGTAGTTAGAAATAATCTTTATAAATTAAATATATTTTTTCATATTTATTTTTCTTAAATTAGTTTTTATTTTTTTTTAAATTCTGAAATTTTTTCCAAACAACAAATCAAACATGGTTTTAAAAACTTAAAAAAAAATTTCCCATTTAACGTAATTCTTTTGTAAATTTTGTTGATTTATCAACGGAATTTTAGCAAGGGCAATATTGTTCATCAATTTATATTTTTGGATTGTCAGTTAACCATTCTTAACGTTTAATTAATGATAGGGGTTAAATTGTTATGCGAATATAAACCTGGGGGGGGGAGGAGGATGTAATTTCTGAAACCTCAGGAATCTCAAGAGGGTGTAGGTAATTTCCCCAAATATAAATTGCTTTCTACAATTGTAGAAATTACATCCTGCCTAGTGAGGTTTTTAATTTCATAATAAATGGTCCGTTTTATTTATAAATTTATCAATCTTTGATTTTGTGTATATATGATGTCCGTGTCCTGTGGGTAGGTGAGTATAAGTATGAATGTGAATAAGTGAATTGACGTTTATAAATTTTTTTCCAAATCATTTAGTAATAAATTTATCATTGATATGTTTAGTAAAAATTATCACTAAATGAATCTTTAATTTTTTTTTTTTGGTTAATCTTGTATTGATCTATAATAGTGAAGACTAATGTGAAATATTTTATAATAAAATTTTATTTTTCCTTGTCATCTCTCTCTCTCTCTCGTTGCTACTAGAACTAAGGAGGTGGTGGTAGTAGTCAGGCGGTGAAGTTGAACATTTTTTTTTGTTAGAAAATTATCAGAAAAATATCATCGAAAGTTGTTTGAGATTAGAGATAATTGCCAACAGTTAGAAACAGTCGCCGGAGATCAAAGGTAGTTGCCGAAAGTCGAAGGTTGTCATCGGTGACCAGAGATAATTATTGACAGTGATGTTATGATTGATGTGATGGATGAACTAAGATTTGAAAATATTGATAGCTTAAAAAAAGAAGCATGGTCTATAGGTAAATAAGTTCATTTAATAGGATTAACTTATATGTGCCTCTAAAAATTATTAATAGATTTGGCAATTTATTAATAAAATAGATAATTTATTACGCAATTAGAAATTTGAAAGAACAGAATGTAATTTTTAAAGCCATAATAAATAATCTGTAATTTAAAGAAATTATAAAAAATATATTTATAATTTATATAATTAATTTAAAGTTTTTTTTTATTTTTTTATCTTTTAAAGTACGTGAGTTGATTTGACTACAAATCGATCAACCTTAGAAGTAACAAGAAAAGTAAAGAAACTTTCTCCTATATCTCCAATTATAACATTTACCAAAACTTGATAATCTGTAAAAATGAAATTGCAAGATAGAAATCGAATAGCTTTTTCTTTTTCTTTTTTTTTTCTTTTTTTTTTTTAAGGTTGATTTCACTTTTATCCCATAAATTTGTCTATTTAATTTTTAAACTATTAATTTACCTATTTAGTTCTTGAACTTTTTAATTTATGTTCATGTGATTTTATTAAAATTAATTTCACACTTTGGTTAAACCTAATTTAAGGGGTAAATAAGTAATCTTATGATTCGAATAATTTAAACAACTAAACACTATTATATCATTTAGTTTGTCTAAATTATATATTAACAAATCTATAACCAAATTATGCTTCAACAATTTTTGATTTGTATTTTTCTTTCCCAATTGGTCCACATGAACAAAACTAATTTTTGGCCAAAACAAGTTTCAAAAACAAAAACTAGTTATCATATACAATATCAAATGTTGAGCTTTCAAAGTTTTAGACAACTGCCTGCCATTGATGACTGGATGCGAACATGAACATTAATGTGTCATATCGTAGTTACAAACATCCCAACCCCAAGTATATTCATATAAAAACAATTACCAATCTCTCTCTCCCTTTCTCGTCACTGATCTGTCAAGGAACTTCAGGTCTTGTGTTGCAGTTTGAATTTGTGCATTCTTTCCAGCATCACCTTCTTCTTCATTGGTATCAGTCAGTTGTATAGAATGGGAATTGCTGGAACTCCTAGTCTCTTTGACATGAAAGTGTTGTAACTTGCTTCAGCCAGAACCTCTTGTAGAAAAGAGCAATGAAGAGGTCTATTTTATTCTTATTTTTTTAGAAATTAACGGGCCTCAGCCAAAAGAAAAAGAGATCTATTTTTACTAACAGTAAGAAATCACAATCAATATCACGAAAGAGGAGATAAACACCTCCTTCATCTATGGCACTTCCAATAAACCAACAACAACAAGAAGAAGCTGCAAAACTGCAGGGGTGAAACAAAAGCACTCACCTTTGCTGTCCATATTGTGAAGAGATGTTCTCAAACTTCGAATGAGGGGGGGGGGGGGAAACGAAAAAGAACAACCTTATCAAAGAAAGATAATGTAACACACTACCTTCTTGTCATCTTAATCTAAATACAAAGAAACTTTCGGGTAATTTTGTATGGACACATTTTCTACAACAAAATAAAACAAATGAAAAGAATAGAAGGAAAAAGACGCAACGAAATGAACAAAAAGGCAAACCCAAATATCACAATCACAAAGCCATAGCCGGACCATCCAAACCCATTTTACCGAAAATGATACTGACCATTTTGGCAAACAGCTTGCATGCACAACACCAGACACAACTATTTAAGCTAATTCGTCAATGCTTCCCTGACATTTGTTGTCTAACCTCTGCAAAAAGAACATAAAAAGGACCATAGCAAAAACGAAGAAGGACATCAAGAAAGCCTAACATAGGCAGTACCTATTCTATCCAAATTTACTGAACCTTCAACTAAAAAAGAAAGACTAGAATTTTTTTGAAATATCTTGTCTTCATGATCACAACCCAAAAGCAAAAGCGTGAGCTATGATTAGCCTCCTGAAAACAAAGAGATGCTGAACAATGCATACTAGATAACAATTGATGCAGCTGCATCAGAACCATATCATAAATCAAGAACCAAGGGGAACCAAATGTATCATTCAGGAAATCCACCAAAACTTTCGAGTCAACTTCAATATGCAACCAGCAAATATCCTGATTCAAACATAGACGATACCAAATAGCCACGCCTTCATTTCTGCCAGAGTATAGGACCACTGCCCAAGCAACAATCAATAAGCAAAAACTAATTTGCCATGACCATCTCGGACAATACCCCCACCACCACCCAAACCAGATTACCTCGACTACATCCAGCACAATTCAACTTCAGAAAAAGGAACTTAAGGACTAACAAAAGAAACCATTCACACCTTAGGAGGAATTGGATGCACAAGACGAAGAGCCAAAGCTTTGAACCAATTGCTTCGCTTCATTATAGTGTCAAGTAGTAAATGATAAAAGCAATCGAGTAAAAACTTACCTACCAAATTCCCAAGAGATATATTTTCATGATGATGCTTCAAAGGTCAAATTGTAGGGAACCAACAATTATCCAACATATGCCCACCAAACATAGCATCCATATTGACGGCTTAACAAATTTCTTTGGTGTTATGGATTTCAAGTATATCCTGGGGCACCAACTTTTTAATCATATCAAAGAGTGTAGGATCTTCACCTTTAGCTGAGAGAAGATCCACTATTGTAGCCAAGGTAGATGCATCTGCTGAAAATCCCCTCCCAATCATTTTCTCTGCAAGAATATTTGCTTCAGTGTAGTCATTTGCTTTAAGGAATCCACGGACCATAACATTGTAAGTTGCATGATTAGGCATACAACCCGTCCCTTCCATCATCACAAGTAAATCATTTGCCTCACCCAATAGCCCCTGTTCACAAAATCCACCTATCATCATAGTAAAAGAGTGAACATTGGGCTGCAACCCTTTGGCAGAAAGTTTACCATATAGATTCTTTGCCATCTCAAGCTTCCCATCTTTGCAAAATCTATAAATTAAAATACTGTGCATAGTAATATCAGGATTTATGCCACTGCGTTCTAGCTCCTGAAACAACAACAATGCTTCATCAATACGGCCATTCTTGGATAATCCATCCAGTAGGACACAATAAGTATAATAATCTGGAGTCTGACCATTAGCTTGCATCTCAGTCAGAAGTCCTTGAGCAGTAGAACACCTACCAACCCCAAACAATCCCTGCAACATAGTATTGTAAGTATCAATTGTGGGTTTCAATCCTTTGCAAGGCATTTCACGGAAAAGATTCATGGCTTCTTCAATTTTCATATTTTTGCAATATCCATTGATCAAAATGTTATAGCAACAAATGTTTGGCCCAATGCCCTTATTTACCATGGAATGAAAGACTTCTATTGCTTTGTCCATTTGGCCTTGCAAAAAATAACCATGCATCAGAGTACCGTATGTGACTGCATTGGGACCAACACCTCTTTGGACCATGAATTCAAGAACATTTTCTGCTTCTTTTGCCATCCCTTCCTTGCAGAATGCATTTATCAATATATTAAATGTAAGAACATCTGGAAAAACATTCTTGCCTGTCATGTCTCTCAACATTCTTGTTGCTTCCTCCCACTGGCCTAAATTACATAATCCGTGAATCAAAGTGTTGTAAGTGATCAAGTCTGGTGTAACATCCTGCTGGTTCATTTCCACTAAGAGGCTCAAAGCATCATCTACATTTTTGTCCTTGCAAAGACCATCAATAATTGTGTTATACATCACAACATCAGGCTTATAGTTCCATTTTCGCATACTTCTAAGAATCCCTATGGCAGTTGCAGTATTTCCTGTCTTGGAAAGCCCATTTATAATAGTTCCGTACATAACTCCATCAGGTTTGATTTCTCCCTCTCTTACGAATTTATTAAACAATTCCATGGCCTTGCCAGTCTTGTCTTGTAAAATGAACCCATTCATTAGAGTGGTGAAAGTAGATACACATGGTACATAACCAAGTTTGAAGAAGCTACTCAAGACAGAAAACCCACAATCTAGTCGATTCAAGTGGCAAAGGCAATTAATTAAGACATTCAGGGTATAATCATTAACCGTAATACCCAACAAGCGTATTTCTTTAAACAGACAAATAACGGTGGAATAATGCTTCATCCTGGTAATACCAGTTAACAGCTTAGTGAATTGGATAACCGAAGGAAGGGGTTGCATTTGGACCATCCGATGGAATAAACTAAGAGCATCATCGAGCTTACCAAACCCCAATTTGGATTTGTCTAACAGAAATTTGGGTAGTTGCTTCCGATAATCAGGAAGATTAGGGTTAGGGTTAGGGTTAGGGTTAGGGTTAGAGTTAGTTGAAATTTGGGTATGAAACAGAAGTGTATTATCATCAGCTGACAACAATGGGTTGAAGTTGAAATTGAAATTGGGGGAGGGAAGAAGAGTGATACCTTTTCGGTAATTATGAGCTAATAATCTTCTTCCGGAAATCAAAGCAGCAGTGGCGATTGCTTGCATTTTCTTCACTCAAAAATGGTTCTTTTTGAGACAGCTAGACACGAAAGTGAGTGCTAGAGTCGTTTGATGATAGAAGCTCTTGTTATTGCTACGTTTGGCAGGGGCGAAAAAGAAAGATGAAGGGAAAGTGAGAGAGGAGTAAAAAGAGAATTCGTTTAGATTTTTTCTTTTTTTTAAACCTTGATTTCCCTATTATCTCATAAACTTTTTTATTTTGTCTATTTAATTCTTAAATTTTTAATTTCTTGTATTTAATTTTAATTTTTGTTTTCTCTTCATATGATTCAATTAAATACAATTTTTGTTAATAAAAATTATGTCAAGGCCTATATTTGTTGACAGGAATTTAACCCCAATTTTTAACAAATAATCAAATGTAACCAAGCAATTGTGTAAGATTCAATTTTTTCTTTTTAAAAAAAAAATAAGAAACACTTACAAAAAAGTAAACAAATAAAACTTCTACTGAAATCTCCAAAATTTATAAGATTACAAACTAAAGTTGCAAAGATAAAGTTACTCCTAACTATGATAAAACTAAGCTAATTGACATGTTGTTGTTGAAAATCCCTCCTTCAGATTATTCTTCCAGCATTTAGACATCAACATCGAGAGTTAACCACAGGCGGTGGTGGTTTAGTAGAGCTTCGTCCTCCATCTACACAAGATGTTTGAGTTCAACACTTAAGGTGCGTATGTTTGGACGGACTGGATAAGGGGGATTGTAATCCATTAGACTATTACTCCTGGGATACATTGTTTTGGGATTATTTGGTTAGACTAAATTTGTATCTTATGTTTGTTCAGTCATGGGATTAGAAGTCTGGATTGGACTATTCTATTAAATCACATGTTTGTTTGGGATATTATCAAGAAGGATAAATGTTCAAAAGACTATTTTATCCTTGTAATTTATAATTTTTATTTAATATATAATTTTAAATTTGCAATCTATAATTTATAATTTAACAACACTAAAAAAATTTAATTTATAAGGCCATAATTTTTAATTTATTATTTTCAATTAAATTAAATTTATAATTTATATTTTTTATTTAATATATAATTTCAAATTAACGACAATAAAAAAATAATTTTATTTAATATATAAATTAAATTTTCAACAACACTAAAAAAATTTAATTTATAAGGCCATAATTTATAATTTATTATTTTTAAATAAATTTAATTTATAATTTATATTTTTTATTTAATATATAATTTTAAATTAACAACACTAAAAAAATAATTTTATTTAATATGTAAATTTAATTTTTTAAAACACTAAAAAAATTTAATTTAGGAGGCCATAATTTTTAATTTATTATTTTTAATTAAATTTAATTTATAATTTATAATTTAAATTTTTTATTTAATATATAATTTTTTTAAATTATCAACACTAAAAAAATAATTTATAAATGTTCAAAAGACTATTTTACCATTTTCTAATTGTTTACTAAGTAATAGCATGGAGGGTAAAATGGACATTTCACAAAATAATCCCATGGGATACCAATCCTATGGTTCCTATCCCACCTCCCCCCATGGGATAGGATAGTCCCATATTTGTAGGACTAATAGTCCGGGGGGACTATTAGTCCGAAGCAAAAATTTTCAAACAAACAATGAACTATTAATCCGATGGGACTAATAGTCTAATCCCACACCCTTATCCCTCAAAACAAACATGCTCTTAGGGGTGTAACTTTTTCAAAAAATTATATTGTACTCTTATTACAAAAATCTTAAGATTCTTATTGTGGAGTGAGTGTGGAGTCCACCATTACCTCAATGAGATTTTTTTTATTTGGATTGGATTAAATCTAACTATCAAATGACTAGACCGGAGTCAAAGCCATAAGAAGCTATGAGGCCTCCACGGTATTTCCTTTTTTAGTGTTAAAAAAAAAAAAACATCAATAATTATTCACATAAAGGGTTATTTATCCTTTCATAAGAGTAAATTATCAATAGGTCCTAATAGTTGGACTTAATTCCCATCAAGTCTTATTGAAAATAAATCTTGGTAAAATTGTCGCTAAAAATAATTTTTTTGTAATAATTTTTTATATATTTCGCTAAAAATTGATAATTAGTGACTTTTTTTTGTCATGATTTTTATAAATTGTCACTAAAACTTACAATTAGTAACCTTTTTTATGACAAATTTTTCCCATAGAATCTATTAGACAATAAGTCCACTTATTAAAATCTACGCGTAAGTACCCCTTTTCATAATTGCCATTTTTGCTAACTGATGTGCAACTACTCTGTTGTTTGAGAACATGTGCCTAATGTCACGCCCCGAGAATTTATGTGACACAAGGAGCAGCGTGGGCGGTATGCTGGAAGCGCTGGAAGGTTCCGGAATGAGGGAGACCAACCTAGAGTATGCTGGAAGACTCTAGAAGCTGGTGGAAGGGTCCGGAGTGGCCTGGAAGATTCCGGAATGTGGAAGAACCTTGGAGTGTCCAGAGGAGTCTGGATGGGTCTGGAACATCCTAGATTATGCTAGGAGAAGCCTACCATGTACTACACTAGTGTGGAGAGATTTAGAATGTAGTAGATAGGGTAGTTGTCCTAGATAGTTCTATGGAGTGTTCTAGATGAGAGTTTGTAGCCCTTGGATCAAATTGATCCTAGTCGTCCATTAAGGAGGGGGATGGCTATATAAGGGTGAGGGATCTCATTTGCTAGGCACCTAGAGTCTGAGAGACCTAGAGACCTGGAGATCCAAGAGAGCTCTAAGAGTGAAGCACTTGTGAGTGTGAGTGTACACGACTATACTTGTAAAGTTAACTTGTATAGTGAAGGCATTCTTCCACCTAAACTGCGTGTGTTAGTGTGGTTGAGTGGGTAAGGCTGACTTAGGTGCAACCAAGAGGGTTGAAGGCATCTAAGGCCGCACGATAGGCTTGCGAAGTCGAAGTAACCAAGCGAGGTGTACATGGCTACGTCGGGTGATGAAGGGAACGTCCCCAAGGTGAGGAAGCTCTCAACGAAGGACTCGATGGCGGCATTGGAGACACGACTCGAGGGGATGATGGAGAGTGTGGAAGAGCGGTTCACTAGACTCGAGGAAGCTCTAGTTGGCCCTGGTAAGCCCACATCTCATATCAGTGACTTTTTCTCCTATTTTGCTAGTTTGGTTGCTAGGGTGGAAGAGCTGGAGGAGAAAGTGGACTCCTTCGAGGGAAGGGTGAATTCGTCTCGCTTCGAGGTAGCTAGAGACAGTCCAACCCAGCAGAAGGCCCTGGAAGCAAGAGTAGCTAGCTTGGAGTTAGAGTTGGAGTTGTGCAAGAAGGCCATCATTGCTGACAAGTGCGGAAGTTTGGCTTCAGCCAGGAGGAAGGTTCGTGTGACGAAACCTAAGAGCTATGATGATGCGAGGGGTGCCCGAGAGAGCCATGCCAAAGGTAGGAGGCAGTCTCCTCAAACCACCGAGGATGAGCACAGTGATGGCGAGGCCCAGAAGAGACGGGAACACCGAGGGAAGGGGCAACGCGCCGGATCTCCGGGGAAGGGAGGGCAGCTTGAGTGTTACCTGTGCAATGGACCGCACATCGTGAGAAACTGCCCGAAGAAGAAGAAACAGCTGAGTGCCATGGAGAAGAAGGGAAATAAGGAGGCGAGGGACTCCGAGAGAGAAGACCCTTTAGAGAAGGAGGCACAGCTGGGGAGCATCCAACTTCTTGGGTCGATATCCCAAAAGAGTGGGGAGGTGCACATCCAAAAGACGGATGAGCGGTGCACGGAGGTGAAGGCTAGGGGAAAAACTTCACATGCGTAGGAGAAGAGAGGTGCCACTCTAAGGTTTGAGTGCACCGACGAGGCTAAAAGGCTGGGCTTGAAGAGGAAGGGGCGGCTCGAGTGTTTCTTGTGCAACGGACCGCACATGGTGAGGGACTACCCGAAGAGGAAGGCACTTGCAAGGATGTGGCAGAGTGGGCTGCATGGCAAGGACAAGGAGAAAGGACTTGCAGGGATGCAGCAGAGTAGGCCGCATGGCAAGGGCAAAGAGGAGGCAAGCACCAGCAGTAGCGGACACAGATCATATCGAGACGTGGTGGCTCGGTATGCTTCTGCGTGACGAGGGCGTCACGAGATCGGGTGGGGGAGAGTGTCACGCCCCGAGAATTTATGTGACACAAGGAGCAGCGTGGGCGGTATGCTGGAAGCGCTGGAAGGTTCCGGAATGAGGGAGACCAACCTAGAGTATGCTGGAAGACTCTAGAAGCTGGTGGAAGGGTCCGGAGTGGCCTGGAAGATTCCGGAATGTGGAAGAACCTTGGAGTGTCCAGAGGAGTCTGGATGGGTCTGGAACATCCTAGATTATGCTAGGAGAAGCCTACCATGTACTACACTAGTGTGGAGAGATCTAGAATGTAGTAGATAGGGTAGTTGTCCTAGATAGTTCTATGGAGTGTTCTAGATGAGAGTTTGTAGCCCTTGGATCAAATTGATCCTAGCCGTCCATTAAGGAGGGGGATGGCTATATAAGGGCGAGGGATCTCATTTGCTAGGCACCTAGAGTCTGAGAGACCTAGAGACCTGGAGATCCAAGAGAGCTCTAAGAGTGAAGCACTTGTGAGTGTGAGTGTGAGAGCCTTGTAAAGCTTTGTACACGACTATACTTGTAAAGTTAACTTGTATAGTGAAGGCATTCTTCCACCTAAACCTTGTGTGTGTTAGTGTGGTTGAGTGGGTAAGGCTGACTTAGGTGCAACCAAGAGGGTTGAAAAGCATCGAAGGCCGCACGGTAGGCTTGCGAAGTCTAAGGCCGTGACACTAAGCATGATTTGTAACTCCACATTTACACCAAATGACTCATTGCATGGAGGAATTATTCTATCTTAATTGAAATTTTATATTGGCGGTTTGGCCAATAAATAATAGGAAGATTATGAATTACATAATGCTAAAAATAAAAAAATAATAGAGAAATGACATGATCTCATTGGATGGACACATGATTGCGTAATTTTCCTAACCCATAAAATAATTTCTACATTGCAGAACACCTCTCTTCTAAATATGGTGCCATCTTTAAGTAACTGCCTTGCTTCCTAAAAATAAAAATAGCAAATATATATACATACATATATTTATATTATTTTTCAACATGACATACAAGTAAAATAACATATAGTGCAAAAAAAAAAAAATTATAAATCAGTAATTATGGAAGCCTATTTGTATGGGAAAGAAATAAACCTTCTCATATAATCCTGTTGATCAAGTCTGCGCTCCTCCGTACGTCATCGTTTTATCACCTGAAAACACAAACGTGAGCTAGCCAGCGGGTGTGTGCCGGAAACCTCTCCGATGCCTAAGTCAGCAAACTAGACAAATAGACAAAAGCTCTGTATATTCGGGAATCAAAGTTGTGATACCTCTCCATAGGTGATGTTTGTGAGCTTTTATAGGTTTCGTGTGGCACAATCCTAGTAGGACTTTTACTCCTCCATACAGAGTCCTCCTAGGATTCATACTCTTGAAAGATAATGCTTATCCTTCAACACCCCTCTCACTGCTTAAACCAAGTGAGATGGTTTTACCATGGCCGGACTCCAATACGACCGAAGTAAGCATGGCCGCGCCAAGCCACAGAATAGACCGAACTATCGTTAGTTCGGTTCTTCCTTCAATATCCTTACCTCAGTTCCTCCTGAGTAAACAGTGGTAAGTCTAAGCCGAGCTCACTTCTAGCAAGGCTTTAGACCGAACTAACCATACTGCACCATAACTGGTACAAGTTCTAGTATGGTGACCGAGCTAACCTCTTTAGGACCGAAGTAACTTTATGTCATTCTGACCGAACTAACCTCAGTCTCTCCGGACCGGACTAACTTCGAAGCCTCTTGAAGACCGAAGTAATTTTATGGTCTTTTTACTCAGCCCTTCGCACTGAGGCCCATAACGACCCAGCTCGGCCCAATTTGCATATAAATTACCCTCTCAATTGCCCCTTAATTCCATTTGTGCAGCATGATAGGGATTACCTGTTTATAAAATCGGGCTAAAGTTCTAACCTTTCCAGCCGAGCTAAAAAAACCCTTTAGCCTTTCCAGCCGAGCTAAAAAACTGTTAAGCCTTTCCAGCCGAGCTATCCTTATCCGGTCAAAACGTCCCTTCAGTCACAGAAACTGAATCGCTTCCCATTCTAGTGACACGTGGCAGGTTCTGATTGGCTCTTCGCAGCTATCACGCCGCCTTCGTATTTTGCGAGATTTGAACAGTCCCGCATTTTTTTGTCCTTTACACAAAACAAACTTTCCATTTCAAATCATTCATTCCTGAGCTTCCACTGTTTCAATCTCTTCTTTCTCTCTCTCATTCCCCTATTATTCTTCAACCTTGCAGTCTTTGAAGCTCCCTGAGTTCACGTTCTTTACTGTTGCTGCTGCTCCCATCTCCAGTTCCTTCCTCTTCATCTGGTAAGCATCACAAACCTGTTTCTCTTTTTTTGTTTTTCATATTTTGTTTAATCCATAGCTTTTAGGTTTGTGTTTTTTAAAAACACTCTCATTCCACTTGCTTTTGCCTTGTTTTACTTCTGGAAAAATTTAGCAATAAGAACACTTGAACACATAAAATAACCTGAGAAACACTGGTTTTTTATCCAAAATTATGATACAACCGGACTAGAAAGTTGTTTGTAGTTGATGTTGAATTTAGGCAGACTGTCAACCGAAATAATACTTCATGTTGCCCAACTAGTTTTAATAAGTCAAACCATCGCTTGGTTTACCTTAGCCGAAATAACAAACTGAACTAAGTTTGTACTTAGTGTACTGAAGAACCTCAATTTGGACCGAGCTATGTCTTCGGGGCTAAACCAGCTTTCTCAGTTTCAGACTGAGCTAAGAAAGCTGCCCCTAGCAGTTCAACCGGTCTAACGGAACCATCTTTTTAACCGAGATAACGAACAGCTCGCCAGGTCCGAGCTAACAAACCCGTTGCTCGAACCGAGCTACGAAGTACCTTGCTGAAAACCGAGATAGATCCTTACATAACCGAAATAGGACTTTTTACCTTGCTTTTTCTTTGTAGCACGGTCCAACAATCTGTGCTTAACACCTTTGTTTTCCACTTTGCAGACTTAGGTTGCCCAGGCACTCCTCTGAGCGCTCAACCGAGCTACTGAGCACAAATTGTCCACCGATCTAATTTATTCGTAACTTATAAAATAAATGGGGAAGTATAGATTCTTAGTAAACACACCTGGCGGTCTAGTCGAATTCCGCAAAGATTACAATATACCTGATGACGTCCATCTGACTTTAGCCAAACAAGATACCACTCCTTGGGGAAATGAGGGCTTCGTACCTTTTACCCTGTTGTCCATAGTAGAAACCGGTCCAAGATTTCTGGTCCAACCTTTGCTCTGTGAATTTCTTAGGCAAACTAGGATCTGTCCTACCCAACTTTCCACCAACTCATACCGTATAATAAACGGTATAGCCGAACTAAACCGCCGAGCTGACATTAACCTAGGTCTGGCCGAGATCTCCCACCAGTACTCCATTGGCTCCAAAGATGATGGCTGGGTCTACTACCTAAGGATACGCCGTCGCAAAGAAAAAATAATAAAAGATACGCCGGATAAAGACTTAAACGATGACGATTTTTTCTGGGTATCTGGAAATTTTGAAGACCACCAAGCCCAGATCCCAGGCCGAAGTATAAATTGGAATAAAGGAATCCCTGGTATACTTTACTTCAGTCACTTTTCATGCTTCTCTTTTATTTCGGTTACCTGCTCCTGAACCGAACTAACAGTTGTTTTCATTATGCAGATTCAGCCCATCTTCAATCCTTGTATAGTTACCCCAACCTGAACACACTCCGTGCCGCACTACGTTTTCCAGAAAGAAGTTGGGCCAAACTTCTTAATTTTGAGCCGACATACCAATACAGCGGTCGCCGAAAAGCCAGAGTAACAGACTTTTTGCTTGAGGATGCCCCTGAACCAGACCCCACTTTACCCCAGATCAACCTCATCCCCCTGACCGCCGAACAAGAGATGGCCAAAAGAAACAGAGTAAGGGCCCTTCTCACCGAAACAAACCGCGCCGAGGTACCACCAACAAGCCAAACCCAAGAAACGGTTGTGGCACTTCCTTCCCAACAACCTTCATCATCTCGCCCCAGCAAGCGTGCCCGGACTACACCAACCGAGCCACGCCTTGCTGACGAAGATGAAACTACACTTCCACCAAGCCCTTCACCGAGCCTGCAGCCGGAGCGCTCTGACCGAGCCAGCTCCTCCAAGTGGGCACCAAAACTGATTTTTCAGAACCGAGATATCCAGGATACCGATTCGGTGGTTGCTGAGAAGGATCACTTGATGGCATTCAACCTTGCCAAGAGTGTTTGCCTTCCAGTAGACATGGAACACCACCAGCACCTGACCAAACTAAGGGCCATCCGATCGGCCACCAAATCCATGATCCTGGTAAGATGCCCTTCTTGTCTCTCAAATTTTACAAACTTTCAGTTCGGTTTTGTCATTGATTTCTTTCCATTCATTTCAGTCTCTTCAAAAGAGCCAAATTGTCCATCAAAAGGTGTTGGAGCTCAGGAAAACAGCTAGGCAGGCCATGGCAGAGACCGAAGCCAAGACCGCCGAACTAAAACAATCCCAACAGAGGACGGCTGAGCTGGAGGCCGAGGTAACTCATCTAACCAGACTAGTTACCTCGGCTAATGACGATAAACAGAGAGCTCTGACCGTAATGAAAGATAAATATTTGCAGGAGCTGGTAAAACTTGAAGGCGTGAAGAACGCCGAAATAGGAGAGCTGAAAAAGAAAGCTGAAGACGCCGAGCTGAAAGGTTTCAAGGAAGGCAAAGCAGCTTACATCCAACAATGCGAGGCAGCAAAGGACTTATTTTTCAAGTGCGGTTGGAGAGGTGTTGTGGAGCAGCTCGGCTGTGGGCCCGAAACCGAGGTCTACAATGCTCCTCAGTATTTCATTCCGACCTCACTAGCGGAGTATGCTGCTTCTGTCCAACAACAATTTTTACAGGGCTCAGATGAAGAAAATGAGCCAACTGATACTCCGGTAGTCAATGAGCAAGGCAACAATCAATCAGTTCGGTTGGAGCCAATGGTTGAAGACCTAACTGCTGAGCTGCCGACTGACACCGTGCTGCCAGTTGATACCGAGCTCGCAACCAAGACTGATCTTCCATCTGCAACCGGTGTTCAAGTTGACATTGAAGCCGATCTTGAAGACCTTTTTTATTGATTTTGTAATTTTCTTTTTCTTTTGTCTTTTTGCTCGTGTAACCGGGCTGTGGCCCCTCCTTTGTACTTGTTCTGAACTTGATCAATGAAAATCGTCTTTTCTGGTCTAACACTCATCTCGGTTTTGGTCTATATACTTGTACTTGTAATGAGTTTTTCAATGAATTCTTTTGCTCCAACTATGATCTCAGTTTGTATTCCTGTTAGTGCTTGCTTTCTAACTGCAATTTGAAATATTTTTCGGCCGAGATACCGTATTCTGGTTTTAGCTGGTCAATCTGACTAAGCTTACTTAGCGAACCACTCTTTAGCCGATATAATTACTTCGGCTGAAGAGTGCAAAGAGTTGGTTTAATCCAACCAACCACTCTTCAACCCATACCCTTACTCCGGCTGAAGAGTAACAAAAAGTTAGTTTGATCCAGCCAACCACTCTTCAGCCCATACCCTTACTTCGGCTGAAGAGTAATAAGAGTTGGTTTAATCCAGCCAACCACTCTTCAGCCCATATACGTACTTCGGCTGAAGAGTACAAAGAGTTGGTTTAATCCAGCCAACCTCTAAGTTGGTTTTTCCAGCCAACTTAGAATAAAATGTTTGGTTATTCCGACCAAACATCCTGCAGCCTGGTTCCTTATCCTGGGCATAGGAGGGGTGTTGGTTTAATCCAGCCAACCTCTAAGTTAGTTTTTCCAGCCAACTTAGAATAAAATGTTTGGTTATTCCAACCAAACGTCCTGTAGCCTGGATCCTTATCCTGGGCTTAGGAGGGGTGTTGGTTTAATCCAGCCAACCTCTAAGTTGGTTTTTCCAGCCAACCTAGAATAAAATGTTCTTTCTGCCCCTAACTCACTAATTTACTAAAACAAACTTTTACAGAAGAAAACGTCTATACTAAAAAGAAAACTACTTGTTTTATTGAGAAAGGAAGAAATTACACATGTTTAAAAAGAAAAAGGCTAAAAATAAAATAACTGGAGATTGGCAGTATTCCATGGCCTGGGAATTGCCTTGTCGTCCTCATCTTCTAAGTGGTATGCCCCTTTGCCTGCTAATCCAACCACTTTGTAAGGTCCTTCCCAATTAGGCCCTAACTTGCCGTCTCCCGGTACCAAGGTGTTTCTCATCACTTTGCGCAGTACCCAATCTCCGATCTTGAATTGTCTTGGATGAACTGTCTTGTTGTATTTCCTGGATAACTCTTGTTGATATGAGGCAATGTGAACCAGCACTCTTTCTCTTCTTTCTTCTGCAAGGTCGAGCTCTAATGCTATGGCTTCGCCATTCAAGTCTGGATCAAAATTCTCACTTCGAATTGTGGGGAGGCCAACTTCTAGTGGGATTACTGCCTCCATGCCATAGGCTAAGGAGAATGGTGTTTCTCCTGTTGATCGCCGAGGTGTGGTGCGGTAAGCTCATAAAACATGAGGGAGCTCCTCTGCTCACTTGCCTTTTGCTTTCTCTAACCTTTTCTTTAATCCATCCAAAACTACTTTGTTTGATGCTTCTGCCTGTCCATTTGCTTGGAGATATGCCGGTGTAGAATTGTAGAACTCTATCTTGTACTCTTCACAAAAGCCTCTGAAGATTCTGCCGTCGAACTGAGTGCTGTTGTCCGATATTAGTGCCTTCGGTATGCCAAATCGAGTGATGATATTCTGCCAGACAAACTTTTTCACATCTTTTTCCTTGATTGATGCCAAGGCTTTTGCTTTCACCCACTTTGTGAAGTAGTCGGTTGCTGCAAGGAAGAACTTCCTGTTCCCTAGTGCTGTTGGAAGTGGTCCTACTATGTCCAATCCCCACATTGCGAAGGGCCATGGGCTAGTTAGAGGTAGAAGTTCTCTGGCAGGTTGGTGTATTTGGTGTGCGAACTTCTGACACTTCTCGCACTTTTTGACATACTTTTCTGAATCCGCTTGCATGTATGGCCACCAATATCCTTGTGAAATTGCTCTGTATGCTAGTGATCTTGCTCCTTGATGGCTTCCGCATACACCCTCGTGTATCTCGAATAAGAATGCTTCCACTTTGCTGGGATGAACACATTTTAGGTAGGGCCCTGAGAACGACTTTTTGTACAACGCTAGAGATGGGGAGAGCCAAAATCGCTGCGATTTTGCTCTTATTCTGTTGGCCTCTTTCTTCTCTTTCGGTAAGATGCCGTCTTTTAAGAACAGGATGATGGGATCCATCCAGAAAGGGCCTAGCTCCGCGCAACATACCTCTTCTGCTTCGGGGTCTTCAATGCTTGGTCTTGGTAGGCAGTCGATTAGCAATGGATGATGGATGGAAGTATCTGCCATTGAGGCAAAGCCTGCTAGCTCGTCCGCTCTGCTGTTTTCCTTTCTGCCGATTTGTTCTATCCTGACTACTTCAAATTTCTTGATCTCTGTTCTGACTAACTCTTGGTATTTGGCCATCCTGTCACCCTTTGCTTCGTAGTCGCCAGATATTTGGTTTACCACCAACTGTGAGTTGCTGTAAACCATTAACTCGGTTGCCTTCATGTAGAATGCCGATTTGAGTCCTGTAAGAAGCGCTTCATACTCCGCTTCGTTGTTTGATGCTGGGAAGCCAAGGTTGATTGCTTGCTCCACTACTAGGCCGTCTGGAGAGATGAGGACTACGCCAAGCCCTGCTCCATGCCGGTTGGATGCTCCATCCACGAAAAGCTTCCACATCTCTCCAACGAACAACTTCCAGCAAGTGGAGGGATCAGATGATGCCTTGCGATCTTCCATGTTGCTGGTGTTTTCTTCAAGGTCCATGCTTGCTGTTTGGCCCTCGCCATCTGATCGTACCAAGTCTTGATTTATTGGTGAGTCTAGACATGGTGTAGCATGGTTTGCTTCTTCCTTCCTTGCTTTGCTTTGGTCTGCCTTGGGGTCTGACTGAATATCCTGCACCAGGGGTTGCGCTATTCCGACGTCAACTTCCATCCCTAGTTCGGTTGTTTCAGTCAGGTCGACTGGGCAGATATGATGACTTCCTGGTGTGAATTCTGCAAAAAAATCTGCCAAAGCTTGAGCCTTTATCGCGGTCCTAGGTTGGAACTTGATGTCGTATTGTCCCAACTCTACTGCCCACTTCAAGATTCGCCCAGAGAAGTTCGCCCTTTCAAACAAAGCTTTTAATGGGAAAGCTGTGAGGACGACTATGGTGTGGGCGTGAAAGTAGTGCGACAACTTCCTTGAGGCCATCATCAAGGCTAATGCCAGTTTTTCTAGTGGCAAGTACCTTGTTTCGGCGCCCAGCAATGTTTTGCTGACATAAAAGATGGGCAGATGTCGGATTCCTTTGCGTGCTGAGAGACTGCCAAGTACAGGAAGAGTTCTTCTCCAGGTACTGGGGTGACAAGTAGTGGTGGGGAAGACATGTATTCTTTTAAGCTTTCCAGAGTGTGGTCGCATTCTTCGTCCCACTCAAATTTGGCCTTTAAAGCATGAAAAAATGGTCGTAGTCTGTCTGACGATCGGCTTATGAACCGACTGAGCGCAGCTGCCATGCCGGTGAGATGCTGCACTTCTTTTACTGAGTTTGGTCTTTCCAAATCCTGGATTGCTTTAATCTGGGAGGGGTCTGCTTCGATACCCCAGTTGGTCACTAGGAAACCTAGGAATTTGCCAAATCCTACTCCGAACGCACATTTGGACGCATTGAGGCGAAATTTGTGCTTCCTCAGGATCTCAAACATCTCACTTAGGTCCTTGAGATGGTCATTCTCATCCTTGCTTTTGACTACCATGTCGTCGATGTAAGCCTTCATTGTTCTGCCTAACAATGGTTCAAACATCTTGGTGACCATCCGTTGGAATGTCGCCCCAGCGTTCTTTAGGCCAAAGGGCATGACCTTGTAGCAATACAGTCCTCTTGGAGTTGTAAAGGATGTGACTTCCTGATCTGGTTCATGCATGGTGTTTTGGTGGTAGCCTCTGTATGTATCCAGAAAGCTAAGTCGGTTGTGCCCCGCCGTTAGGTCTACCAGTTGATCTATCCGTGGTAAAGGAAAGCTGTCTTTTGGATATGCCTTGTTGACTGTTTTATAGTCGACGCAAACACGCCACTTACCGTTCTTTTTTGGCACTACGACTGTGTTGGAGATCCATCTTGGGTAGTGTACCTCTCTGATTGCTTCTGCCTCCAGCAGGTTTCCTACTTCTTTCGCCACAATCTCAGCATGGTGGAGTGCCGATCTATGTGTGCGCTAAATGATTGGTCTGGCGGAGGGGTGGACATTGAGTTGGTGACAAATGAAGTTGGGATCAATGCCTGGCATGTCGTACGATGTCCAGGCGAACACTTCGATATTAGAGGTCAAAAATTCCAAGACCTCTAATCTCTCAGTGTTGGACAACGACGAACCGAGCAAAAAGAATTTATCCGGGTTCTTATCATCTATTCTTACTTCTACCAAGTCTTCCACCGCTTTCTGATTAGCTGCTTTGCCGACATCTGCGAACAGTTCATTGCTCTCAGGTTCTTCCACCAAATGAACGTATCCTTTGGCAGCGCGGCTGCCATTTACCGTGACAAAGCATTGCTTGGACATAATCTGATCTCCATAAACCTCTTCAATTACACCGGTGTCGTTGGGGAACCGCATTACTTGGTGGTAGGATGACATCACCAATCGCATGGCATGCAGCCATGTTCTGCCCAAGATGATGTTATAAGTGGAAGGGACTTTCAATACCCAGAACTCCACTTGTTTCGTCACGCTTCCCGCTTTGACTAGGAGGATTATTTTGCCGACGGGCCATTCTGGCATGGAGTTGAATCCGATCAGGGGGGATACGGCAGGTGCCAAGTCTTTATCTTGTAACTTCAACTGTTTAAATGTTTCGTAGTACATTTTTTCACATGAACTACCCTGGTCGATCAAAATTCGCTTTATGTCAAAATCCTTGACTCGAAGAGTGACAACCAGGGCATCATTGTAAGGGCAATATATCCTTGCCAAGTCTTTATCCGAGAAAGACATGACGTTCATGGCCTCTGTCTTCCCCTTCTTGATGGCAGGTTGGGCACTCAGTACCTCTCTTAAATGCTCAACCTTTTTGATTGATCCTCTAAGCTCGCATACATGCTCAGGTTCGAAAACTCCATGTATCACATTGATAACGCCTTGAGGTGGGGCGTCGATTGTTCCGTTGGGGTTATTATGGTCCTGGGGGGCTGGTTGCGCCCCTCCTTCAATGTATTTATCCAGGTGACCTGCTGCCACCAACTCCTCCAGGTGTTGTCTCAATGGCGTACAATTTTCAGTGCGGTGCCCCTTTTCTTTGTGAAAGGTGCACCGTGATTTTTCGTCATAGTCCTTCTGAGCTTCCCCAAGCTTGGCTGGCCATCTGACGAAAGGCTCATCCCGTATTTCACTTAGAATTCGGTAGATCGGTTTCTTGAAGATCGTGGTTATGGCAGTGCAAACTCTCAACCATCTTTTATCCTGGTCTTCTCCATTGTCTTGCCTGCTTCGTCCGTTTTTGCTTGGACGGTCTACCGCGTTGACCTTTGCTGAGGCCTTCTTCTCTGGTACTGTGGTCGTGCCAGATTTTGTTTTGGCACGTGCGCCATCTTCTTCTACCCTGATGTGCTGATGCACTCTCTTTATCAAGGCTTCCATGGTGATGGGTGGTGTCATGGTGATTGAGTCCCTAAGTTTGTTCCCGACTGGAAGGCCTCTCTTGTATTGTGCAATAGCGAGATTGGTGGGACAGTCTCCAATCTGGTTGAAGGTCTCCCAGTAGCGACTGTTGTAGGATCTGAAGGTCTCCTTATCGCCCATGTCGATGGAGAGCAGCTGATCGATCTCCACCGGGGTTTTGGTGTTCGTTCGGAACCTTGTGACGAATGCTTCCACTAATTGCGCCCAGGAGGCTATGCTGTCTTCTGGAAGTTTTTCGAACCAAGTCAAGCCTAGGTCGCCAAGGCTAGATGGGAAGAGGATGCACATTAAAGCCTCGTTTCG
Organism: Camellia granthamiana; assembly: GCA_036172215.1. Lineage (NCBI taxonomy): Eukaryota > Viridiplantae > Streptophyta > Magnoliopsida > Ericales > Theaceae > Camellia > Camellia granthamiana. Next base: position 559,489 of record CM069913.1, read on the forward strand.
CCGGTATATTGCCATGACCTGGCGAAAGTGGCTTAAGTGTGAGTAGGGGTTCGTCTTTCCCTCATATGTAATGAATTTGGGCTGAAGGAAGCCTGATGGTAGGGGCGCGTTTTCAATCGCTGGAACGAACGGTGAGGTTTGTAGCCTCGCTAATGCCTTGCCCGTTGGTTCGTAGGCAGGGCGCGGCATTGGCATTTCAACCTCGACGCTTCCATGCGTCCGAGGAGCCAACCGCTGTAAGGCAGAAACTCTGTGTGGATTGCGTGCTCTGGCATCCTCCTTCCATCGTGCTTTTTCTTCGAGCACGGTTCGTAAGTCAGATGATCTGGGCAACTCCGTTTGCCTGGATCTTGTTTGGTGCGTATGCGAGGGCCAATAGGTGCTTCCTTCAGTGTACGACCTTTCAGATCTCGTCCTCTCAGACCTGGAGTGACAAGTTCTAGAAGGCCTGGATTGAGTATCGCCTGTCCTGAGGCTTCTACTCTCTGCTTGCGAGGGTGTGGTATCCCTACCACGACCTTCCGAGTGGCGAGGGGGCGTCTTGTTTGTGCGCCCCTCTCCTGTCGCCGCTCCTTTTCCCTTCATTTGGCGCTTTAGAGCTTCCATGTCTGCCGCCATCCGTCGTATCAATTCGTCCTGCTCCTTGACGCGATCCTCCAAAGCTTGAGAATCAATCCTCCGTCTTTGTCTCTCTGGACTTTGCGAATGAGAGTGATGGGGGCTGTTAGTCCGCCTTCTTCCCCTTGTATCCCTCATGGGATTCTGTCTTTGTGGTTCTAAATCCGCCATAGGAGGGATAAGAGGTAGACCTTCGCGCCTCGCACCCCCTTCTGGTGTTTGTCCGTCGATAGCGGACTGTGGCAAATCTTCGTTGTGCGCCATTGATTCTTAAAAGGAAAAGCTTGATCAAGAGGTTTTGTTCTTGTCTGAATTCCCACAGACGGCGCCAATTGTACGGGAAAGAAATAAACCTTCTCGTATAATCCTATTGATCAAGTCTGCGCTTCTCCGTACGTCGTCGCTTTATCACCTGAAAACACAAACGTGAGCTAGCCGGTGGGTGTGTGCCGGAAACCTCTCCGATGCCTAAGTCAACAAACTAGACAAATAGACAAAAGCCCTGTATATTCGGGAATCAAAGTTGTGTTACCTCTCCATAGGTGATGTTTGTGAGCTTTTATAGGTTTCGTGTAACACAATCCTAGTAGGACTTTTACTCATCCATACAGAGTCCTCCTAGGATTCATACTCCTGAAAGATAATGCTTATCCTTCAACACCCCCCTCACTGCTTAAACCAAGTGAGATGGTTTTACTATGGCCGGACTCTAATACGACCGAAGTAAGCATGGCCGCGCCAAGCCACACAATAGACCGAACTATCGTTAGTTCGGTTCTTCCTTCAATATCCTTACCTCAGTTCCTCCTGATTAAACCGTGGTAAGTCTAAACCGAGCTCACTTCTAGCAAGGCTTTAGACCGAACTAACCATACTGCTCCATAACCGGTACAAGTTCTAGTGTGGTGACTGAGCTAACCTCTTTAGGACCGAAGTAACTTTATGTCTCATTTTGACCGAACTAACCTCAGTCTCTCCGGACCGGACTAACTTCGAAGTCTCTTGAAGACCGGAGTAACTTTATGGCCTTTTTACTCAGCCCTTCGCACTGAGGCCCATAACGACCCAGCTCGGCCCAATTTGCATATAAATTACCCTCTCACTATTGATGAACCAAAAAATAATTTTATAATTTGAACAATTTAAATTATGTAACTAAGCAGTCATTATATTAGTTGTAAAGTATAATTTGTTCAAAATAATAATAAAAAAATTTGAGTGTTTTATTGTATGATTTAAATTTTAAAACAATATTTAAAAATTTCTAAAAACAGTATGAAATGCGTATTATATTTTAACCATTATGTCTATTTCTCTCTCTTTGTCTTTCGTCCTTGTCAAATGACTAGCTACTTTTTTCTTTTTCTTTTTTTTCAAATTCTGCTTTTACTTGTACTTCACAAATTTATCTTTATTAGCAAAATTACTTTGTTTGGTTCTAGTTTCAGAAAATAATTTTTAAAAAAATTTCATTTTTTTATTTTTCGTATTTTAATGTTTTCAATGATTTTTTTAAATATTTTAAGTAATTTTTAAAATTTTTGGACATACCTAATATAAATACACTTAAAAAATATAAATTTTGTGAAAAAAAATATTTAAAAAATACACTAAATACCAAAAAATACAAAAAATCAATATATTTTTCATATTTTTGTATATTTATTAATTTTTTAAAATATTTTTTCACAAATATTTTACTATTTAGATACACTTAAGTAAAGTATATCTAAAAAAGTAAAAAAAAATTCTTAAAATTTAAAAAATATTCACTAAAAACAAAAAAAATGCGAAAAATAAAAAACTAAATTTCAAAAAAATTAAATTCAAAAAACTGAAACTAAATTACTATTTTAGTAATCATAACAATTTCTCTTTGTACGTGGAATAATGTACAAATATATGATTATCTCAAATTCCGCAATATAATTGTATGAAGCATCAAAGAAACGGAATACAGCTCGGAAATAATACAAAGTGTCTGTGTTTTTTTTTTTTAAATTGAGAACAAAGTGTTGTGTTGGTGTGCTAATAACATCATTCTTTTTGTCTTTCTGTATGTTGTTAGACGAAATTCCAGCAAAAAATATAGATTTAAGCTGTTGCATTGAGAAAATGAGAATGCATCTTTGCCAAATAAGTTTTCAAAAACAAAAACCTAGTTTAACATATGCAATATACAATAACAAATGTTGAGGTTTCAAAGTGTTAGAGAACTACCTTTGACGATTGGATGAGAAAATTAACATTCAGGTCATATTTCTACTTACAAACAACCCTAACCCGGCATATTCATAAAAATACAACAAGGAATCTCTCTCTCTTTCTCTCATCACTGATCTGTCAAGGAGTTTCAGGTCTTGAGTTGCAGTTTGAATTTGTGCATTTTTTTCTCCAGTAAGATCATCTTCTGCGTTGGTATCAGTCGGTCAGTTGTATAGAATGGGAATTCCTGGAACTCCTAGTCTCTTCAACATGGCAAGTGTTGTAAGTTGCTTCAACCAAAAACCTGTCCTAGAAAAGAGCAATGAAAGAGGTCTTTTTAGCAAGGAATCAAATAAGTACCTCCTTTGTCTATGGCACTTCCAATCAATCAACAACAACAACGAGAAGCACCAAAACTTCGAATGAGAAGCAAAAGCTCTAAGTTCCATCGTGAAAGACATTCTCAAACTTCGAACAAGGAAAAAAAACCCCCCTTATGGAAGAAAGATAATGTAGCACGCTAACTTCTTGTCATCTTATCTAAATGCAAAGAAACTCTCAGGTAATTTCTTAAGGATACATTTTCTACAACAAATTAAAACAAATGGAAAATACAAAAGGTAAAGAGACACAACAAAACAAACAAAAAACGAATGCAAATATCACAATCAGAGAGCTATATCTGGACCATCCAAAGCCATTTTACCAAAATGATATGACCAGCCATTATAGCAAACATCTTGAGGACTAACACAAGATGCGTAGGACAAAGATCCACAGCTTTGAACCAATTGTTTCACTTCATTATAGTGTCAAGTTGTAAATGATAAAAACAATCAAGTAAAAACTTGCGTACCAAATTCCCAACAGACGTATTTTCATAACGATGATTCAAAGATCAAATTGTATAGAACCAACAATAATCCAACATAGGACCACCAGAGATAGCATCCGTGTTGATGAATTAATGAATTTCTTTGGTGTTATGGATTTCAAGTATATCCTGGGGCACCAACTTTTTAATCATATAAAAGAGTGTAGAATCATTGACATTCGGCTGAGAGTAGATCCACTACTATCGCCAAAGTAGATGCATCTTCTGAAAAGCCCCTCCCAATCATTTTTTCTAAAAGTATTATTCCTGCATTGTAGTCCTTTGCTTTAAGGAATCCACGGACCATAACATTGGAAGTTGCATAATTCGGCAAACAACCAGTCTCTTCCATTGTCATCAAGGGTGTAATTTTGGCCCGGCCCGACCCATTTGGGCCTTGCGGGCTCCAGCCAAAAAATCGGGCCGGGCCGAGCTGGGCCATGGGCCAAAAAACCAGGCCCTAGCCCAGGCCCAGGAGTATTCGGGCCCTTGGGCTTGGCTCTGGGCTCGGGCTTTGGGCGGGCCTAAACATATTTTTTTATTTATTTTATTTTTTCCACCAAAATTTTATTATTTTCCATTAAAAATAACACTGGGTATCAGGTGGCTCGGGCTTTTGGGCGGGCCTTGAGCGGGCCAATGGGCCGGGCCCATAGGCCAGGTTGAGCTTCAAAACGATGGTCCAGGCCCTGGCCCAAGGCATCGGGTTGGGCTTGGGCTCGGGCCTTAACGGGCCGGGCCCACCTTGAGTCGCAGGCGGGCTTCGGGCCGCCAGCGGGCCACAGGCCAAAATTACACCCCTAGTCATCAATAACTCTTTTGCTTCACTTGAAAGCCCCTGCTCACAAAATCCACCTATCATCATACTATAAGTATTAACATCAGGCTGCAAACCTTTAGAATGAAGCTTATCAAATAGATTCCTTGCCATCCCAAGCTTCCCATCTTTGCAAAATCTATCAATTAATGTATTGTGCATAGTAATATCAGGATTTATACCACTGCTTTCGATCTCCTGGACAACACTGCTTCATCAATACGCCTATTCTTGCACAAGCCATCCAGCAATATACAGTAAGTATAAAAATCTGGACGCTAACCCTCAGTTTGCATCTCATTCAGAAGTCCTTGAGCAATAGAACACTTACCAACCCCACATAATCCCTGCAAGTAGTGGCGTAGCCAAGAATTCAGTGAAAAGAAAGCACAAATTAATGATAACATTAAATTATTTTTTTTCCATAATAAACAACAATGAGATATTACTAAACTTAAATATTAAGAGTTCATTTGGATAAATGTGAATTTTAAATTAAAGGATTTGAGATTAAATTTTATACAAATATTGGGAAGTAACTATTTTATAGGTGGATTGGAAATTTAAAAAAGAAGATAAATTGAGATAGAAATAACATATTTTAGTAGAAAAATTCTATAGAACATACCGCAAAAAAAAAGTGTCAATCATATGTCGTAATTATAATATTTGCGGTCTTTAGTTATAACACATTATAGCGTTAGATATAATTTAGTTATAACTTTTTGTGGTTGTTATTTTGGTTATGACTATTTATCAAGTAATAGTATGACTCATTCTGATATTAATTATGACCTATTGTAAATTTTTTTATTTTTTTATTTTTTTATAATTGAAGATATTTTGCTTGATTATAATTTATATAGTGGTTATTTTAGTTATGAATGAAAAAAAGCACATGGAGGATAAACTCCACATGTCAAATGTAACTAACAATCCAATAAATTCTACATCTTCATTGAAATTAATTATGTTTGCATGTCAATAATGATAGACATCACCATTATATTGAAATTTTCATAAATAATAATATGACTTATCATAGTTTCTTTATTTTTAATCAAAATAATCATTATTATTCTCATAATTTTAAAATGTCATTAATATTTCACTTTAAATAATATTTTTATAAATTTTTTTATTTAAAATATTTTCTTTATATTTAAAAAAAAAAATTTCCAAACCAGGGGGGGCACGTGACCCCCCTGGCCCTAATGTGCCTCCGCCAGTGCCTGTAACATAGCATTGCAAGTATCAATTGTGGGTTTCAATCCTTTACGAGGCATTTCTTGGAAAAGATTCATGGCCTCTTCAATTTTCATATTCTTGCAATATCGATTGATTAAAATGTTGTAGCTAAGAGTGTCGGACTCAATTCCCTTATCCACCATGGAATGAAAGACTTCTATTCCTTTGTCCATTTGGCCTCGCAAAAAATAACCATCCATGAGTATACCATATGTGAGTCATGACTGCATTGGATTGGGACCAACACCTCTTTGGACCATGACTTCAAGAATAGCTTCTGCTGCTTTTGCCATCCCTTTATTGCAAAGTGCATCTATCAACGAATTAAAGGTAAGAACATTTGGAAAAACACTATTGTCTATCATGTCTCTCAACATTCTTGTTGCTTCCTTCCACTGGCCTAAATTACATAATCCATGGATCAAAGTGTTGTTCATGATCACATTTGGTGAACATCTTGCTGGGCCATTTCCACGAAGAGGCTCAAAGCATCATCTACATTTCTGTCATTACAAAGACTGTCAATAATTATGTTATACATCACAACATTAGGCTTATAGTTCCATTTCAGTATACTCTTGAGAACTCCTATAGCAGTTGTAGTATTTCCCTTCTCGCAAAGCCCATTTATTATAATCCAAGGTTTGATTTCTTTCTCTTTTACCATTTTCTTGAACAATTCCATGGCCTTGTGTCATGGGCCGACTCCTTTAGAGGCACAGCAGATCAATTTTTCGCCCGTGTGGCGCTCAAACTCCATCAAGTTTAAGCCCGCTATAAACTCGTTGACAAGTCGAGTGTTAATGATCTCACCCGTTTGAACATTAGGGCCCAATCCTTTGTCAAGCAAAACAACTTCACAAGGAAGCTCCGTCTTCACCCGGATGCCACAAGTAGGCCTGATGCCTCAAGTGCACCAAGCACGTCATAAGTCGCTTCATAGCGCCAAGCTTATCTCAAGCAAGGTGCTCACCCAACTTAGGTTCATGTCATCAAAGTGCCTAGCCACAAAACAATGTGCAAGCGAAGGGCCCTCGACTTAGCTGACAAGCCAACATTGCATCTTGGGTGTTTAATAATATCTCGAAGTGCCATAGGGTCTAGCATGTCTCAATTGATGCATATCGGATGGCCAAACGGTCATGCAAAGCCCACAAGCCACTGAGGGTCAATCACTTGCCCATGGCGTAATCCTCGTGCCAACACGTGTGTTAGATTCCGCTTAAGGCCATTGCGCACCTTAGCATTGCACCAACGTGTAGCATGAGTAAGGCAACGTCTCAATCCGTAGCTTGCTTGTAGCATAATGTAGTCCCTTAATAGACTTAGTCAATGCATAGCTTGATGCCTTCATTTGATAGCCCACATATGCGGTGTCGCCTTCCAACCGCTTAGCTTAAGCCACGAGATCCTCTCGTGCAAGGTTGAACCCAAACCAAGCATTTGAGTCGGCACACGAGGCCTTTAGTGGTGCCTCAATAGCCCATTTGGTCCAAAACGAGTCCCAAAGATGCCATATTGTGTGGCATAATGGAAACAACGTAGTGAACCTCTCCCTCGGGAGGCACGCGCAGTGCCTACATTAGTGCACCGTCCACGGGGCTCCCAAACCCACGTGGAGACTCTAGACACCCCTCTAGATGCCTAAAGCCCGCCCTTGAGTTGCCCCAAGGTTGCTCACTTGAAGCCCAGTTTAGGTGGGGAGGTAGGTAAGTAGCACGCCTTGCCCCTTTATATATGCTTGTTAAGCAATTAGCTCTCTGGCAGGAGGAAACATCAATATGTCTGAGGAGTCATAATGATTTTTCATAAATTTCACAAATTGAGAAAAATCACGAAACTTGGTCGGGAAAACACTTCCCCTAAGACCTCTTTTCAGTAAAAATTTTAACTCAAAACTCCTTCATTTGGATGCCCAAACAACACACCAAAATTTGCACTATTGTCTAGTGTTGCTGGCTGCTGCTGCTACTGGCCGTGTGCTGTTGCTGCTGCTGCTGGCCCACATGCCTTGGGCTGCTTGGGGCAATGTTAAGCCACGTTGAGGCACTTCCAACGGCCACTCTTGAGCACTCAAATGGCCACACCACCGCGAGCGAAACGTCACGGAGTTAGCCTTACAAAGCAACCCATGACACCTTGCCAGTCTTATCATCTAAAATGAACCCAGCCATTAGAGTGCTATAAATAAGTACATAACCACATTTGAAGAAGCCACCTAAGAGAGAAAACCCATAATCTACTCGATTCAAGTGGCAAAGGCAATTAATTACAACATTCAAGGTATAGTCATTAGCCTAAATACCCAATAAGTGCATTCTTTGGAATAGAGAAATAATGATGGAATAATGCTTCATTTTGGCAATACCATTTAACAGGTAATTGAAGTGAATAACTAGAAGCAGGGGTTGCATTTGGAGCATGCGATGGAATAAAGAAAGAGCATCATCAAGCTTATCAAAAGCCAATTTGGATTTTACTCGATCTTGGTGAGTTCAAGTTTGATGAAGTAGTGGGCTCTCTACAAATGCCAGCACTGATGGTTGGAATGATGAGCCTCAGTCTCAGCTAGGGGAATTGTCAAAAGCACTTGAAAAGGACCTCTGAACTAGGGCATGGTGTGAAAAAGAAATTGTTTTGGTCAAAGAGATGTGTGGGGACAACCCGGGTAATTGTGAGGCTCAATCCATGAGACTCTAACAGTAATTTGGGTAGTTGGCACTGATCAGGAATATTAGGGTTAAGGTTAGGGTTAGGGTTAGGGTTAGGATTGGTTGAAATTTGGGTATGAAACAGAAATGCATTATTTTCAGCTACTAATGATGCTGACAACAATGAACTGAATTTGAATTTGAAGTTGAGCGAGGGAAGAAGAGTGGCAGCTTTTCGGTAATTATGAGCTAATCTTCGTTCGAAAATCAAGGAAGCAATAGTGATTTCTTGCATCTTCCTCAATCAGAAACACTTCCTTCGATTGCGATTAAGTCTTGATTGATCTGATCATGGATTCATCACTTTGCTACAAGGCTTTGTAGTGAGTCACTTGGGATTAGGGGTGGGCGCGGGTCGGTTGCGATCACGGAACTTCTAATCTGCCATCTGTCTGCCAAATTGACGGATTGGAGAAAATCAATCTGCATCCATCTGCCAATCCGGTGGATATGAATTGAGCAGATTGGCGGATGAATGCGAATCAGTTTGGCGGTTTAAAATTTTATAAATTTTCAATATAATTAAATTTGTGCACTTCCTCAAATATATATATATATATATTATATAGTCAATGACTTAAAAAAGCATTACAATCACTGCATACCTCATCTAAAGAAAGAACATTTGAAATTTTAGAATATTACAATCACTGTATGCCTCATCTATATATTATAATTACAACATGCCTCATCCACTTAAAGTATTACAATTTTTAAAATATAAAAACAATTCAAACCACCAAAATCATGAACAGAGCAGTAGTAGAGATTGTATACCTCTGTATTGTTACATCTGTATCCGTTTTTGAAAATAAAAACCAACCAGTATATATCATTTTTTTATTTATTATTTTTAGAGTTGGATTTAAAAACCAAAAAGTATAGATAAATAATACATTTATTTTTTTCAATTCAAAAAATATATTCACGTGGAAAACTCTTTTTCAACAGAATGTATTCAACAGAATATTTAAACTCTTTTTCAATTGAAAACACAAATAGAATATCTAAACAAATTGAAAATACAAAGGCTTTCAAATTACTAGGGGTGCTCGCAGTTTGGCAGTTCTGTTTCTGTCAAAGGAATCTCAAATCCGCCATCCGTTCAAAATTAGGCGAATTGGAAAAAATTAATCCGCAACCGTCCGCTCGTCATTACACATTTGTCCAAAATGCGGCGGATCGGTTCGATTCGGTTTGGGCATATCGGTATATCCGCTGCTCACCTCTACTTGGGATGAGACCACTTTGCTCCTTTTTTCTTTTTGCAATAGCAGTTGCCATACAAGGGAGAAAGAGAGCACGAGATATATATATATATGAGGTGAAACAAAAAATGAGAGTAATAGTAATAATAAGATATATATACTTATTATTATTTTTACATATATATATTATTTTTTAGTATATAAATATTTTTTTAAAAAAAACTAATTACCTTCTTTTGTTCCAATTTTGAACTCAATTTTTTTGAAGATTGAGTTTTTTTGTTTTTTTATTTTTATTTTTTAATTTTTAGTGAACTTTTTTAATATTTTAGGCAATTTTTTTACTTTTTAAATGCACCTAACTTAGATGCACCTAAAAAGTAAAACATTTATAATTTTTTTTTAAAAAAATCAATAAATACACAAGAATACGAAAATATACTGAATTTTTATATATATTTTTATATATTTAGTGAATTTTTTAAAGATTTTTTTACAAATATTATATTTTTTAAATGTATTTATGTTATGTGTACCTAAAAACTAAAAAAATTTCTTCCAATATTAAAAAAAAATTAGTGAAAAAAAAACACATAAAATAAAAAAACTTAATTTTTTAAAAAGTAGATTCAAAATTTTGAAACCAAATAAAGTGAATATTTTTGTTGCCTTCATTTATTTATAGAAAAACTAGTTTCCAAATTTAAAAAACTTGACACTCATTTTTAAAAATATTTTCAGTTATGGCCTAATTACATCCAATATTTCTATTATTTATAAGAATTTCCATATAGGGCGAACATTGGGCTACAAACCTTTAGTAGAAAGTTTCCTAAATAGATTCTTTGCCATCTCAAGCTTCCCATCTTTGCAAAATCTATCAATTAAAATATTGTGCATAGTAATATCAGGATTTATGCCACTGCATTCTAGCTCCTGAAACAACAACAATGCTTCATCAATATGGCCATTCTTCGATAATCCATCCAGTAATACACAATAAGTATAAAAATATGGACGCTGGCCCTTAGCTTGCATGTCATTTAGAAGTCCTCGAGTAGTAGAACACCTACCAACCCCAAACAATCCCCGCAACATAGTATTGTAAGTATCAATTGTGGGTTTCAATCCTTTACAAGGCATTTCACAGAAAAGATTGATGGCCTTTTCAATTTTCATATTCTTGCAATATCCATTGATCAAAATGTTATAGCTTATAGTGCTAGGCTCGATGCCCTTATCCACCATGGAATGAAAAACTTCTATTGTTCTGTCCATGTGACCTAGCAAACAATAACCATCCATGAGTGTACCATATGTGACTGCATTGGGACCAACACCTCTGTTAGGTTTTTATTCTTGGCAATCCTGGTTGACAAAACTCCTTTCAGTTGTATTTGCTTTCGCACTTTTTATTTCAGTGAGGCTATGAGTTTTTAAATGCAAATCCAACCCGAATTATGCCTTGCAGAGAAGTTTGTGATGTTAATACTTTCAAGATTGCCACTTCGCTGATTATGACGGGGATCGAGCTACCCGGTCAACTCGCGGAGGTCCAGGAGGCAACGCCCCTTGGCGGGTCCGGGACAGCACCCAGGCAGGGTCGAGAGGCAGCGCCCCCAAAGCAAAATGCAAAATTGCATTCGAAGTTGCATGTCCGCCCTTGCTCGCTCAAGCGAAGGAGTTCTCGCTCGAACGAAGGCTGCGTCTAGCAAAAAACCTGAGAATGATGAATGTACGCTCGGGCAAAGGTTGTGTGGCTCGAGCGAAGCCACTTATGGAAAAACACACGAGATTAGTTCCTCGCTCGAGCGAAAGAGTCTTCGCTCGAGCAAGCTTCACAGTCCCAAATTTCTATAAGTATTTGTTTTAGTCCAAAACTAGGATTACTCCTCCAGATCTTCTTCTTGGATATTAAAATTTATATCTGGGATATTTTGCTAGTTTTCTTTGATGTTTTGATTGAGTATTCAACTCATGGTTTAAAGAGTATACATCAAAAGATTATTTGTTTGTTCTACACAAAAGAGAGAGTTGTTCTTCGGTGGATTCTGAAGAATTCAAGCCTGAAACTTTGGTGGATTCTAGAGTGGCTCATCGTCAAGACAATTTTGAGGTGAAGACGGGGGTGGAAGAGACACATAGGGGTTGGTTCAATTTGGACGTGGATTCACTAGGTAATTGAGAGTATACCTGTGTAATTCCTTTGTATCTTCTTAGTGGATTATTTTGTGGCTGTTGCCTGTGGTTTTTTATCACAATTGGAGGTGCTCCAATTGTGGTTTTTCCACATTAAAATCGTTGTGTTGATTTGTCTTGATTGTTTGATTGGGATTGTTTTATTGCTTTAAATTGATACATAATCACAAATCAATATCTAGCGGATTTCTAGATTCTTCAATTGGTATCAGAGCGGGTCGTTCTTTTTTTCTTTTTCTTTTTTAAAAAAAATCGTTTAGAATGAGATCTTGTTTGATTTGTGGTAACGGATTCAATTCGTGAGGGAAATTCTATGGTTCGACCACCCCTACTTGACAGATCCAATTATTCGTTTTGGAAAGCTCGGATGAGATTGTTTTTAAAATCTATTGATGAAAAAGTTTGGCAATCTGTCATGTATGGGTGGACTGAACCGACGATTACCGTTGATGGAGTAACTTTCCCCAAGCCAATCAATAAGTGGGACACAATTGATTACCAAAATAGTAGCTGGAATAGTAAAGCTATCAATTCTCTCTTTTGCGCTGTCACACTTGAAGAGTTTAGTCGAATTTGCAATTGTGAAGTCACAAAACAGGCTTGGAATATTTTACAAACTATTCATGAGGGCACTCATTCGGTTAAACGCTCAAAACTTCAAAGGCTCACGTCTAGTTTCGAAAACCTTTCAATGAAAGATAGTGAGACCTTTGATGAATTTTATGCGAAGTTGAGTGACATTGTAAATTCCAGCTTCAATTTAGGTGAAAAAATACCGGAATCCAAGATTGTAGGAAAATTTTTGAGGTCCTTGCCCGATCGGTTCCAACCAAAAGTTACGGTTATTGAGGAGGTTCAAGATGTTGACAACCTCAAGCTAGATCATTTGGTTGGAAATCTCCAAACTTATGAGGCACATAGGAATTTCAAAAAGAAACAAAAAGATGTTGTTTTTAGTAGTGCTCATAGAGCTGGAGAGGATTCTGATGAGGATTGTGAGATAGATTCCAAGATTACGGATGCTTTTGTAAAATAATTTAAAAAATCTTTTCTAAAAAAGAATCCTAATGTTTTAAAATATACTCATACTCATAAATCCAAAGACAAAGATAAACTCAAAATTAATTCTATAGCTAAAAAGGAGAAAGGAAAGATACAAGGGAACTCGGAAAGAGTCCATTGCTATGAATGCCAAGGATTTGGCCACTTTGCTCAAGAATGCCCCACTTGTTTAAGGAAAAAGAAAGCCCTCGCTATCACTTGGGATGATGAATCAGAATCTGATAAAGATGAAAGTGACAATGAAGATCAAGGTGAAGAGGGACATAAACAATTCCTTGCTTTCATGGCGGCTTCTGAAACTGAAGGACAAACAAAGTATCCGAAGAGGCCGGTTGAGAATGCCACTGATGATGAATCTTCGGGAAGTGATGATGAAGAGCTTGAGCAAGCTTATGAAAAGTTGTATAAGGAATCTCTTAACGTATCCAAATTGAATGACAAACTCACTATGAAACTCAAAGCATGTGAAAGTGAGAATGTCAAACTGAAGGAGGAGATTTCCGAGGCTAGGATTGATGCCATCAAGATAGCTAATGATCAACAAGCTGTTTGTGCAAAACTCTTGACTTGTGAGACAAAGAGGAATGAGCTACAGCAAATCTATGCAATGTATGAAGAAAAGATTGAATCTCTCGAGATGTCTCAAGTTGCCTTGGAAGAACTAATGATCAAGAAAAAGGAAGAGCTTAAGTGTGCTATGGCTACCATTGGTCTTTGGAACAAAGGATCAAAGACTTTGGAGGATATCATTGGGTCTCAACAAATGTGTTGTGACAAGAGTGGCATTGGCTTTGGTGATAACAAAGAGCAAAAACAGAGTGCATCTACATCTCATGATACAAGAACTCAAGGAAAGGGAGAACAAAAAATTCAACATAAGGATGGACTTCTCAAACTTCCTAGAGTTGGTAAGGTAAAAGTAAAGAAGGTACACCCTGTACACCCTGTTTTTATTTGTCATCGTTGTGGTATACATGGTCATATTCGCCCTTATTGTTATAAGTTGCATGGGAGAGTGTCTCATAGAGATGGAAGAAATTCCAACATCTCGTGGGGTAGGAGACACTTCATTGGTAGTAATGAGGTTAAAGGTCATATTAGACCTCTTTATTTTGATCAGCTTGAGACCAAACTTGGAGCGAGTTTGTATTTGCCTAGACCTAAAAATAGGAAGTTGGAAACCAAGTTGAGACGGGTTCCCATTGAAAGCAAAGGAAACCACAACGTCAAGACACCATCCAAGAACCGCAATTCTCACAACTTTCTTCATACTAAAGCGGTTTGGGTGCGAAAACTTGACTTGTGTTAATTTGTATATTCTTTTTAGTTTTTAGGTTTCTGTGTGTTTTTTTTTTTTCTTTTTGAGTCTCTTAATGTGTGCATGTTTGTTTTCTGTCTTGCTTTATTTAGATTTTTCAATTGAAAAGAAAAAATAATAATAATAAAAAAAACCAAAAAGATTTTCTTAGTATGGTTTTGCAAGCTTAAAATTTTTGAGTGGTCCTTGGTGCATATTGGAATTGATAAGAATATCCATTACATGTTAATATGTGTGTGCTTTCTGTGGTCATTACTCATTTTAGAGTGTGTATTTTTTGATTAGTATGTCTCATTCTGTATACACTCTTGGATTAGCAAATATCGAAGTCTTCCGCCTTAGTGATTATTTTTTTTCTATGGACTTCTGGCATTGTATCTTTTGCTTTTCTAGAGGAATTGACCTATACTAGCATATCATGGGTGATGTTGAGTCTCTTAACCTTCCATATTTTTGCATCTCCACGGCTTTCCCCTCTGTTCTGTGTAGTCCAGGCATGAGGAAAAGGCTACCTCAGAGTCACCAACCAGGCCATCCTTATTATATCCATGCTTCTCTGGTTTGGTTTCCATACTGTTGAGCGTGTCAGCCGCCAATGAGTGTGCAAAAGAAAGAAAAAATATGCAAAAGAAATAAACAAAAAAAAAAGATGTGCAAAAGAAAGAAAAAGAAAAAGATGTGAAAAAAAAAAGGAAAAAAAATAAAGGATTCATTGATTAAGGGGGAGCCTCTGCCTTTACTCACCAAATGCCCCTTGATTCCTAGTGGTTTGACTTTCCGTAGTTGTGCTTAGATTCTCTTGACAGAGGTTCAGCTATCTGATCACTACTAGGATTTGAATCTAGTGTTTCTCGAACTCCAAGAGTCACACACACACTTTTATCATGGGATCTATACTTTTCACATAATGCATCAC
Organism: Camellia granthamiana; assembly: GCA_036172215.1. Lineage (NCBI taxonomy): Eukaryota > Viridiplantae > Streptophyta > Magnoliopsida > Ericales > Theaceae > Camellia > Camellia granthamiana. The sequence goes on from CM069913.1 coordinate 574,665, forward strand.
TTTCTTTTATGAGGAATCTTCAAGAGTCTGTGCACATTATGTTTTCAAGTAATTATGCTTCTTGGATAATTTTGTGTGTTCTAAGGTACCAATCTGAGATTTCTTGCTTGCTCCACCATATTATTTTTGTCGGTTTCTTCTTGTTCATTGTTTTCTGTACAGTGTTTGTGGTTGCTTTGAGTGAAAGGGAGATTGGGTTCAGTTGGTTTGCATGATGCTATGCACTGCTTCTTTATTATTTCCTTCTTACATGCTATAGTTGTTTGAGCTTCCTTTGTCAATTCGTGACAAAAATGGGGAGTTATGTTGTGTCGAGTGCGGGTGCATGTGTTGTAGTTTTCATCTATTCATGCTACATGTTCTTTAAATCTCCGATTGTCATGCTACATGTTCTTAAAATCTCCAAGTCACATCTATTCATGTTTTTCATCTAATGCTTCAAGATAATCTAGTCATATCTTTATTGCTTTTTCATATACTCTTGTGGGACTAATAGTTGTTTTGGAGATTGTGGCACTAATAGCTGTTTTGCAGAACTTAACCTTGAGAAAGAAGTTTGTTTTTGTTGGCTGTAATGGGTTAGGGTGATTAGGATTTTATTTGTTAGGTGTGTTTTGTCACAGCATTGCCAAATGGGGAGATTGTTAGGTTTTTATTCTTGGCAATCCCGGTTGACAAAACTCCTTTCAGTTGTATTTGCTTTCACACTTTTCATTTCAGTGAGGCTATGAGTTTTTAGATACGAATCCAACCCGAATTATGCTTTGCAGAGAAGTTTGTGATGTTAATACTTTCAAGATTGCCACTTCGCTGATTATGACGAGGATCGAACTGCCTGGTCAACTCGCGAGGGTCCAGGGGGCAGCGCCCCTTCGCGGGTCCGGGGCAGCGCCCAGGCAGGGTCGAGGGGCAGTGCCCCTGAAGCAAAATGCAAAATTACATTCGAAGTTGCATGTCCGCCCTTGCTCACTCGAGCAAAGGAGTTCTCGCTCGAGTGAAGGCTGCGTCTAGCAAAAAACCTGAGAATGATGAATGTACGCTCGGGCAAAGGTTGTGTGGCTCGAGCGAAGCCACTTATGGAAAAACACGCGAGATTAGTTCCTCACTCGAGCGAGAGAGTCTTCGCTCGAGTGAGCTTCGCAGTCCTAGATTTCTATAAGTATTTGTTTTAGTCCAAAACTAGGATTACTTCTCCAGATCTTCTTCTTGGATATTAAGGTTTATATCTGGGGATATTTTGCTAGTTTTCTTTGATGTTTTGATTGAGTATTCAACTCATGGTTTAAAGAGTATACATCAAAAGATTATTTGTTTGTTCTACACAAAAGAGAGAGTTGTTCTTCGGTGGATTCTGAAGAATTCGAGCCTGAAGCTTTGGTGGATTCTGGAGTGGCTCATCGTCAAGACAATTCCGAGATGAAGACGGGGTTGGAAGAGACACATAGGGGTTGGTTCAATTTGGGCGTGGATTTGCTAGGTAATTGAGAGTATACCTGTGTAATTCCTTTGTATCTTCTTAGTGGATTATTTTGTGGCTGTTGCCTGTGGTTTTTTATCACAATTGGAGGTGCTCCAATTGTGATTTTTCCACGTTAAAATCGTTGTGTTGATTTGTCTTGATTGTTTGATTGGGATTGTTTTATTGCTTTAAATTGATACATAATCACAAATCAATATCTAGCGGATTCCTAGATTCTTCAACCTCTTTGGACCATGACTTCAAGAACAACCTCTGCTTCTTTTGCCATGCCTTCTTTGCAAAGTGCATCTATTGGTTTAGTAAATGTCAAAACATCCGGAAAAACATTCTTGTCTGTCATGTCTCTCAACATTCTTTTTGCTTCCTCCCATCGGCCTAAATTACATAATCCATGAATCAAAGTGCTGTAAGTGATCACGTCTAGTGCAACATCCTGCTGGGTCATTTCCACTAAGAGGCTCAAAGCATCATCTACATTTTTGTCCTTGCAAAGACTATCAATAATTGTGTTATACATCACAACATTAGGCTTATAGTTCCATTTTTGCATACTCCTAAGAATCCCTATGACAGTTGTAGTATTTCCCGTCTTGGAAAGCCCATTTATAATAGTACCATACATAACTTCATTAGGTTTGATTTCTCCCTCTTTCACCAATTTATTGAACAATTCCATGGCCTTGCCAGTCTTGTCTTGTAAAATGAACTCATTCATCAGAGTGCCGAGACGTTTGAAGAAGCTAGCTAAGACAGAAAACCCATAATCCACTTGATTCAAGTGGCAAAGGCAATTAATTACAATAGTGAGGGTATAGTCATTAGTCAAAATACCCAATAAGCACATCTTTTGAAACAGAGAAATAACGGTGGAATAATGCTTCATCTTGACAATACCAGTTAATAGCTGAGTGAAGTCGATAACAGAAGGCAGGGGTTGCATTCGGACCATCGGATGGAACAAACTAAGAGCATCATCGATTTTATCAAAACCCAACTTGGATTTCTCTAGCAATAATTTCTGTAGTTGTCTCCAATCAGGAGGGTTAGGGTTAGGGTTTGTTGAAATGTGGGTATGAATTGATGCTGACAACAATGGATTAAACTTGAACTTGAAGTTGAGCGAGGGAAGAAGAGTGGTCCCTTTTCGGTAATTGTGAGCTAATCTTCGTCCGAGAATCAAAGAAGCAGTAGAGATTTCTTGCATCTTCCTCTCTCAAAAACACTTCTTTCGGTACGATTGCGAGTCACTGATATGATCACAGATTCATCAGTTTACTACGAAGCTTTTAATTTCAAATTTAGAGCATCACCCACGAGACATTTATAGTTAAATTTTTAATAAAAATTTTGAGGTTTTTAGTATTTTTAATTTTTTCAATGGCCTTGTTTGAAAAGTTCTATTTTAATTGATTATTTAATTTTTTTTTATTATTCTAATCTAGTTTGAATAGTTATGTTTAGGAATTTGTTTTTTTATATATATATAATTAATTTGATAATTATGAAAGAAAAAAATAAAATAATTATAAATTAATGTGACATTTTATCTTATTAACTATTTTAATTTATTTTATTTTTTAATGAATTATTTTACCCAGTCATCTATCCAAACACCCCTTCTCTCCATTTAACTTAATTTTAAAATTGATTAAAATTTTGATTTGATATAAATTATGGTAATTCTTCCATTAAATTTTTATCAAAATATTTTTAAAAATTTATTTTCATCCCAAATTTTTTTTCGTCAACTTTTATTTTTAAAAAAATCATTCCCAATACTTCTTTTTAAATTGTCACTACATTTAAATTTGACGAAAAATATGATAAATTTTCAAGTTGATGAAAAAAAAAATGCTTCCCCTTAATTTGATAAACATTTAATAAAAAGGATTTGAAATGATTTTTGAATAATTTTTTATTAAATTTAAATTGGATTGAAGAGAAAAAGATAAAGAATTAAAAATGCTCTTACTTAACCAAACAAGCGATATGGAGCAAAAGGAATTTCAAATCACCGAATCCAAACAGATTATTTCTTTCTTTCTTTTTTTGTAGGAGGGATAAAGAGGATTGAAAAAAATAATTCTTATTTTAAATTGTTTTCAAGAAGAAAAAAAATTTACCATTTGATTGACTTTTCAAATTTTATTTATTTATTTTTTAAAATTTAAAACTAGTTCTGCAAAAAGAAATCAATTTTTTTTTTTTTTTAAAAAAAATCCTTATTATTTTTATATGATTTCTGTTTTTTTAGGGATTTTTTTTGAAAAAAATAAAAATATATTTAATTTTGTCAAACAAATTTCTAGTTTTTCATAAGAAAATCCTCCAAAAAACCAACTTGTGAAATTTCAACCAAAAGAGTGAGTACGAAAATCATAAGGCTCATGCCATTTCAGAATGAAAGACTTTAAAAAGAATGTAAATTCTAGCAATAAAATAGATTTAGGCAGTGGCATTAAGAAAATGAGAGAAGAAAAAAGAACAGTTAAACACAAAATGCATATTTGCCAAACAAGTTCCTTTGTGTATCAACTTTTATTTATTCTGTTTTCAAAAGCAAATACTAGTTTTCATATACAATACCAAATGTTGAGGCTTTGCCGACCAACATAAACATTCATATATTCCTTGTATTACAGGTCATATTGCATTTTACAAACAACCTCTGTATATTAATATAAATACAATTAGGAATGAAAGACAACTTCCAAGAATTAGAATACCACCACCAGTACTAGTAATATATGTGACCTCTGATTCCATCAGTAGTTCTCCCCCCCCACCCCCCTCTCTTGCAGCGGCCTTGTTGATCTGTACTTGTAACGGCTAGCCTAGAAGAGGTAATGCAAAAAAATAATAATAATAATAATAATAATTTTAGTAACTTTTTGATTTTTTGAATTAGAATACCACCCCAAGCTATTTTAGTAATTTTTTGATTTTTTATGAAAAGATGTGCAGAAAAGTAAAAAAAATGATATGACAACTTATAACGACTTTTTGACTTTTTTTTTTGCTAAAATGGTCAGAAAGTAACCATTGACAATGGATACCATACTAGCACTGATTTGTGGCCAAAGATCTCATGCTAAAGTAAAACTTATAAACTAAGTGACAGACATTTTTCCTTTAGTTTAATCATAATGGAGAAATCACATAAACCATTAGAAGCATTTCATTAAAACAAGTAACTAGGAATACATCAAGGCACATTCCAAGCGCCACACACAATGCAATTGGGGGATTTAACATATTGATTTGCAGTGAGCACACCATCAATATTAGTACAAGAGTGTAGTTGAGACTTTGGAAGTTAAATGGCAGCTAATTCATACTTTAATTTTTTCCATATTGTATTAATTTAGTCCAATTGATAACATCCAATGAGAAATTGGACAAAAATCAATAGCAAAATTGTCTTTTCAAAAGGGAATAGACCATTTCAAATTGGATGCTAGCTCCTTTGTCACTCTAAGGAGAGTAAATTTACTATTTTGTTCCCTTTATTTTAGTCTAACTTCTAAGGAGATGTTATCAATTGGACTAAAAATTGACACTGAAAAATTCAAAGGTAAAATTGATGCAATTAGAACTACAATGACCATATTGACACGAGGGACTAGAGGTTTTTTTTTTTCTTTTTCTTTTTGGAAAGCACCGAATTGGATGAAACTGATGTTACATTAGGACATTTAGGACCACCTATCACTACTTTATCTATGGACCTAGTGCTGAAATAGAGGTAAATTTAATATAATTAAAGCCTCTCAAGCTTTGTGCAAATCTGACAGAAACATCAAACCAACCATTATTGTAACCAATCCAATTGATTATAGCAGTTGTGTTTCCTCCAACACCACATGCTAAAATTCCGGAGACAATCTTCTACAACCACTCGAACGGCCAAGTTTTGCTATTGACAACCATTGCCCAAGAATGCAATCTTACATGTGTCACTGGTTCTCATCGGTCACAAATTACTCTAAGGAAATGAGCACTAATATAGAACTTCAATCCCTCGCGAAAGAATCTATTACAATATGCAAAATGTGAATAAAAATAATGCAAAGAGATGTACTAAAGAATATAAGAATAGACAATATGTGATAAACATTTTGCAAAGTTCGGTAGCAACGAGTCCCAGATTAGAAATTACAGTTAACTAAGCAACCACCCAGAGAATAAGACAAGTGAATGAGTCAAGGGAAAATATATTTGATCAATGCTTTCCACAGGAAATAACAAATGGTTATGGCCTCAAATATAATAGTCACAAGTTAGGAGATCATATTATTGCTATATAAATATAAATATAAACAAGACTTTTGCTTAATAATAGGTTATATTTTTAGTATAAATGTAGCATTACCTTCACAACTTAAGAAATTACTCAATCTCTTGCATTCCATAACTATCCTTTGGGAAGAACTTCTTTATCACGTCTTGGAGAGTGGGATCCTGTCCTCTAGTTGAGATTAGATCTACAATCAAGGAAGAAGTAGATGCATCAGTTGGAAAAACCCTTTTGAAGCATTTCCTCAAGAAGTACTAACGCCTCATAGCACTTTTGTTGTTCAAGAAATCCTCCTATGACAGTGTTGTAAGTGACATCATTTGGCAAACAACTATTTTTTTCCATTTTCACGAACTACTCTTTAGCTTCATCCAGTAGGCCTTCTTCACAAAGACCTTATATCATCCTAGAGCATGCCTTGACATCAGGATGTAACCCATTGGAAGAAAGTTTATTGGAAATATCTCTTGCAGTATTGTTGGCTTTTTGGCTTTCGAAGGTTACTTTTGTAATTATGAGCTTGCCAGCAAGGATCAATTAGTTCTTACAGAAAATTAATTGCCAACCAATTATCAGACGATTGTGTTTTAGTTCATTCAATTTCAATGAAGAGAACTTTTACTGGTGGCTTGATTTAGGAGAATTAAGCAAATAACAATTAAATGAAGAACAATTGAAGCATTTCATTAAAATGAAAAAAACTTACAATGATCCAAACTCAGCCTCGTAGAGGTTTACAGCAACAATCTACTTGAAACTACTCCTATGAACGAAGTGCAGTGCAGTACAGGAATTTTAAAGTACAGAAATGTAAAACTGGAAAGGAAATAAAGTAGAATAAGACTGGTTTTTTGGATTTGAGTCTGGGGCTTTTTTCTAGGGCCTTCTCTGCTATTTATACTTCTCAAGGATGACCATCGAACTGCATTTCCAACCGTCGAACTGCTCCTCCATGATCGCTGACCATGTTGCCTTATAATTAGCTCCACTATGCCATCACTTGCAGTTAGGCTTCCCTCCTAATTTTGAATTTGAATGTGAGTAACCGTTGAAGCCACATCATTTTGCATCTCTTTGCTGATCCAATGCTACTCAGATCTCGTAATAACCAATACTAACTGCCACGTGTACGATCAGGATCGAAGATTTGAATAGTCTTCATGTATTACCCTTATTCTGCCACGCGTCGAATTGTAATTGGCTTATACAAAATATGTAGCCAGCATTACCCCTTGCACTAATATACCCAATACTTGGTGATATTAGTGGATCAAGGTCTTTTATCCACGTCTTAGAACGTGCATGGGCTCTGCATTCTTCCAGAAATGCAACCATCATTCATCATTTGCATTAAACTCTCTTTCAATCTTTTGAACACCCCCACCACCTTAGTATTCGAACAAACTGATACATTTTTATGGCCAAATCAATTTTCTCCTCTATTGATCGAGCACACGAAGAGTCATCTGATGATGTTGTTCCTCCTTGAAAAAACCTCCATGCATTAATTAGCCACCTTTACCCACCTTTCTATATTCAAGTCATGGAAGCCTTTGCAAATTATCAACCCTTGGACTACGAACACATTGCCCTTAATCCTTTGATTCAGAAAGTTACAAACATGGACATGGGAAGCTCTTCTTCCGATTCACCCTTGGACTACGAACAAACTGCCCTCAATCCTTTGATTCAGAAAGTTGCAAATATGGACATGGGAAGTTCTTCTTCACAATCCTCTGCATAGGATAAGGCTGTGGCTTCTTCTTCCTCTGGGGCTTCTGACTGGGCAAGCTGGTCGGAACCTGAGGCCTGTGATTTAAGGGAGCAAATTAACCATCACTTTGTCGAGTTCACTGACCCTTTAGAGTTTCCTTCCTATGCACGAAACTCGGTGGTTTATCCTTACATGCCCATCGACCGCCGACACAGTTTAGAGGACAATCTGCTTGTAGCATGGTATATATCCTCCATGCCTACAAAGATAGTGCACACTACCCGATGCCCAGAAGGGGCACAAGGGTACAATCCATCGTTCTTAGCCTAGAAGGCAAAGCTTTGCTCTTCTGACTGGCTCGATTATATTAATGTCCTTGTTTTTTCTGCCCTTGCTCCTTCTCCCGAAATGAAAGCTTCCATACCTCCTCCTCCGCCAAATCCTTGCTAGACAGAGAGACGGAGGCTTGCCCACTCTGCGGATAAGGTCTTTCCTCCTTACAAGCCTCTACCTTCCCCTACTCCAGCTGAGCAGAAGCAAGCCCAACTTCTGCTTGCGGCCTTCTCTCACTTGCCTTTCAATGTTCTTGAGGACGATGTTCCTCTCAAGAACCTTCGATGGGCTTGTGATATTCTGACTCGGGGTTACATCCTCAACTCCCTCGTCCAAGTAGAGCTTCACATGTTTTTGGACCAACTCCCATTGCTTCTTCACTGGCATCGGACTTCTGTGGCCACCACTCAATCTTTGGACCAACTCTCATCCCTTCGAGTTCATGCCCAGTACAAAGCAGAGAACCTCATTGAAGAATTTGATGACTTCAAGAATAAAGACTCTGCGTACTGGGATGACTTGGATATGGACGAACTGGAACAGGGATTGAAAGAAACATTGTTCGAAATAAAGGCTGAAGAGCTCTTTTATCAAGTGAGAGCACATCAACTTCAGCAGCCAATTCTGGAAGAAATAGAGGATAGAATAAAGAAAGAACATAAATTCATTGACCATAGCTGGACCAAATTCCATGATCTTGTTATTTATTCTATTTCTTACTTTTATGAGCTCGAATTTGTACCCAAAAAGGGCCATTCGATGTAATTGCTTTTGCTTTAATACAACTAAGACTTTTCTCTTTGTTTGGCATTGTTTGATTTTGTCTCCGTTTGTCTTTAAAAGCAAATTTAGGGCTTTGAACTGAACAATCTTATCCTTCGAATCCGGATTCAATCGTTTTAAATGAAACACTAAAAAACCAACATGAACTCTTCCAATTTATGGATTATAGTTGACAGTTTTTGCTGATTTTCATTTAGAATCAGTGCTTTGAATTTAACAATCTTGCCCCTTAAAGCTTGTTTTAATCATAACCAATATATGGTCATGGTTAGTACGATCAATCAGTTTTAAATTGATCATTTTTGCTTCAAACAACAATCCATACTTTCAAAAATATGGAAGCCTTTTTTGAGTGCTGCACTGTTTCAGTCCGAAAAGACAATCCTTTCTATATACATAAACCAACTATTGGTTTTGATGTTTCGAACACCAATTCCCATCCTTAAGGGGTATCAAGTTTTGCTTCGAAGGATATTACTCTCATTAAGAAACCTAAAACAGGTCTTTAATCCCTTTGAAGTAAACAAATACTTGTGCATTCATACATCCTTAGGTATGGAATGTGCTTCGAAGCCGGCTTCTCAGTTTCGAAGCCGTTGTTATTTGACTTTTGGCGCCAAAATCTGGTTTCGAAGCCAAATATTTTATTTCGAAGTTGACATCAATATCTGGGATGTGTTTTTCCCTCCAAAAGTATCAATATTGAAGGAAACTCTTCATATCTGTACCTTTAGTACTTTACGAATTACACGATATATTTTCCAGACACAAAGGTTCTTTAAAACCCTTTTATTTCGTGTTCTGAAATCACTCGCTCGCTTAACACATAAACCCTTCTCCTCTATTAACCCTCTCTTCCTCGCTGCTTGCTACCAATGGATTCTTCTTCTCTGAAAGTACTTGCTGGCGATCGTATAAGCCCAACCATGGCTTTGAAAAGATGTATAGATGAAGAAATCGCCAAGTTAACAACTGATGGGTCAAGTGCCATAGACGGACGCCTCTTCTTTTCTCGCCACAACAACAAACAAGAATATGTCCTCGGTCTTATCTTTCGAGAAGCTCCTACTCAACTTCCAGCTTTATACCCTCGCTTGGAGGACCACTTTCTTCTCTACGAAGGAGGGCTCGACTGGGGAAATTGGAGAATGACCCAACCTCACCGTTGCTGGCCGACATTGAGAGCTGAATGGGAGGAATGGTATGACAGAGTTGTGCCTGCAAGAGAAGATGACCTGCAAGAGCTCTGTATTCTCGACGCCCTTCGTCTTTCCAGGTTTATCATTCCTGAAGATCCTTTTTTGATTCCTGCTACTCTTTGCTTTTGGAACATGGCTTTTAATTTTTTCCAGTTTCGGTGTGGCGTGATGGCTCCCACCGTTCTTGATATCTATCATCTCCTAGGGCTTTCACCCCTTGGTACTCTTTTTACACCCAGCTACACGGACCTTCCTGTGAAGTTTTCCCTTCCACCCTTAAATTCCTCCTATAGTGACTTTGTAAAGGCTGAAAACAAAAGGGTAGGCCCCGTGAGAGATAGAGAACTTTTTTCCTTTATTTTATACTGGCTGTGTAAGTTTCTCTTTTGTACATCATCTCAACGGATTATGCCTAAATTCGCCCCACTTGCGAAGGCCCTTGTTTTGGGAAAACGCATAGCCTTGGCCCCATATCTCTTAGGCCATGTTTACAGAGCCTGCTCCCAATTTTGTGAGAAACCTCTTGACATTAACCGAGGAGGTCCCCTTTGGGTGCTCTAACTCTGGTTCTTTGCTTACTTCACCGATTTGCATCCCAAATGCTTGAAATTCCTTGTTCAGGATCCTAGCACTTATCGGGAGAAATATGCTAGAATTGTTCTTTATCCTGCTTCCTTTGCCTACTACCTCACCTTTTTTCATCAACTCCCTACTTCTCCATCTGCCACCTTCTTCTGCCTATTTGATGCCAACAAAGGACCTGCTTGGCTGTAAACATTCTTAGTTGATAAAGAGTGCTCTACCCCACCACACAAGGATATGTGGGCCTCTATTTTGTTACCGAGGGAGCTATTCTTTGGTACTTTAAACCCTCAAGCTTATAAGTGTATATCTGAGGTATACTGCCCTTCTCAGTTTGCCAGGCAGTTTGGGTTTACTTAGGGGATTCCCATTCCACTTTGCAGCCTCTCGAATGTCTATCTTATAGCCAGAGACCTGAGAGTACCCAAGTCAAAACTAGAAGAGGCAACATTTAAACTGTTGAAGGAATTGAGTGAGTTCAAGTTTGTCCCCTTCCTTCCTTCTGGCTTGGCTTTGAAAAGATTTCAAAACTGGTGGATAGCCAACATGGAAGTGCACCTATCAATACACCCTCATGATTTGCTGATAAGACTAGGAGTGCCTTCTAAGGCTAAACCAACAACAGTTGAAAACATACCCTCTCTTTCCACAGTTGCCCAAGCTATCCCTACAGTCTCACCCCCTCCAGCTAGAGTTACCAGAGCTGCTTCGAAAAAGGGTAAGTATTTTCAGGTCCCTTTTCTTTTAGACCCTTTTGTTTGTTTCCTTTACACTCATACCTCTTGGTGCAAGATCTCCACAAGAAGAATCCCCTAAAAGAGCCGAAACTCTAGCTGCTCTCAAAGACAAACAACAACAGAAAAAGAAAAGGAAGTTAGTACTTACTCCTGAAAAATCTGAATCTCAGAATGAAGAGAGAGAGATTGAGATAGAGCAAGAAATACCATTACAGAGAACAAAGAGAAAAAGGTAGCTGTCTCTCCATTTGATTCGATCGAAGACCCTACTCATGAGACAGCTGCCAAAGTAGTGGAAAAAGAACTTACTCCCGAAGAGCCTGAATCCCAGATTGAAGAGAGAGAGATAGAGAAAGAGCAGGAAATACCATTACCAAGAAGAAAAAAAAAGAAGATGACTGTCTCCCCTTCTAATTTGGTCAAAGACCCCATTCATGAGGCGGCTGCCAAAGCAATAGAGAAGGAACATTCCAGAGAAATAATTGTTTTTCAAAGAGCTGAGAAGAGGCGGCAGCAGTAACTATTAAGAGATGAAGCTGCTACTGCTGATGCAATCCAAAGGGAAACTTCGAGAAGGTAACACATTGATGAGCACTATTCCCTTCGTAGCTCTCCTATCATTGCTATCACTTTTGAAACAAGTAATTTCTTTCATGCCTCTATTCTTTTCTTGTCAATTTCTTGGTATTGAGACTTGACATTACTTTGTACTTCTTCTTTTGTAGCAACAACTACTGAGCCTATTCTTTCAATAAGGACTCCCTCAGTTTCAGTTGAAGTGGAACAAACTCGAAATGTGGAGACCATTCAAATAATTCTGCCACTTCCAGGCCCTATATTTTCTATACCCTTCCTAAGGCCAAGTATTCCTGATCCTTTTCCTTCTAGCTTAACCCCGTATCTCCCTTATTTGTTTTTTGATTTTTCTCAATTTAGTTCTCTTTCGAGCCTTACTTTTCCTTTCCCTCCTAAGGAAACTCCAGCTACTACTTTCTCTTTAATGGTAGCTGATTCTTCTATAGAGGGTACTAGGAGCTCTCCAACTCATGGTTTATCACCTCTACCTAGTTCCAGCCCCTCTTCCCTCGATCTATTGGTGGCTAGAACCATAGAAACTGCTGAAGATGCTTCACCAATTTCTCATATCCCTATGCAGTCCTTTGTGCCTTCCACCAAAGCTCTTTCTGCACCCTTCATGTCCATGGATGAGGTAGACATCTTCGAAGCGAGACTAGCTAGTCTCTTCAACATACCTTCCACGTCACCAATGGCAAATAATGAGACTGAGCCATTAGTTCTGGCTGATTCCTTGCTAAAAATTTTTGAGAGCTCTTCCACCAGTAATAAGACTTCTTGCTCAGCCCTAACTATGACTACCCCTACAAGCCCTAGTTCTCATCAATGGAATTTATGGCACAATGATCTCCAAGATGCTGTACATTCGTTCAATTGCATGCTCGAAATTGCCTCTCATTTTCTCGATTGAACAAGGCTTTAGTTCCTCTTTTGAAAATGGGTCATTACAACATCGTTCTTTCTCTTATTACTGGCAAGTTGTGTTTTCTAGGCATTCAGGTCGATCTCTGCACCTTTAGCATTGCTATTAACTGTTACTACCACCTCAATCGAATCCATTTTGGCTTCTCTATTTTGGGTACCCTCTTCAAACGTGGTTATACACCTGATGCAACTACATTCACAACTTTGATTAATGGACTTATTTTGCAAAATAAAACCCCTCAAGCTGTAGAGCTTTTTAAGAAATTAATCAGAATCAAACAAATCGAACCTGATGTGGTTGGTTATGTACGGATCCATTGTCGATGGGCTCTGCAGAATGTGGTTATGTTTTATTATACCTCTTCTCTTACACTAGGATGAAATTTTTGGTATAAATTAAATGAGTTGAGACTGATCTCTATTAGCAAGAATTGTTGCTTTTTGCTAGAAATAAAAGACATAGCCATTGTCTTGTTTCAGCAAATGACTCAAAGATTCATAAAGCCTAGCTTCTACTAGCTTTTGAATTCTTTTTGCAAATTGCAAATCTGAAAACCCAACTTGAGAAGCATTTAACATAAATTACTTTAGGTCTATAACATGGATACAGTTTTGCTAGTCACCATTTTCAAAGTTACATCTTTCATTCTTTTCATACATCACTCTTTTTTAATGGAATGCATATTAAGATGGATTAAGATAACTTACTGAACCCTTTTTGCTATTGTATCTTTAAAATGATTGACTAGGCTTGTAGTTTGTTTGGTTTATTAGCCCATATTTTGATGTTACCAATCAAGGATTCTTTGGAAGGAAAGATTGGTTTGCAACTAACGGGTTCTAGTATTGCTATATGGCACTATGATAAGATTCAGTTATATATAGCTTGCATTTATTAAGCTAACTACAGATTCGGTAGTTTTCACATGACCTTTGGGGTGATTTTAAAAGTTTCCTGGTATGTAGTATATATCCTTTTGATATTGGGGCTGCTGAGTCTAAAAGATATTGACATTGAACTGTGCCATAGCTAGAGTGGAAGTCAATTATCAAGGCAAGAGTACTAACAAAGTTGCTAGTGGTTACTCAACTGTAGGAGGCCGACAAGTGGACAATTTGTCCAATTGTTGGGCTATAATGCTGCAGAACACAAGGCTGCAGTCTGCAAAGGCTATGGGTTGCATAGTGTCTGGCTAGCAAATATTTCCTGGACTGGTTGATGAGAGACAAAGAGAGGGTTGCAACGACCCAAATACGGAGTGATAATTGGCAAATGTCCCAGGAATGGAAACCCTTTGGCTGGTTAAATTGGCAACGTGCAACTTTTATTTAGAATGGCATGTAATCAACCTGACGAGCAAACCACTTTTTCATCTTACCTATCCAATGAGATCAAAGGTGGGATCATGCATCTGTTGCTGGGTAACAAACAATAATAGATGTACTGGGAGTTTGGACTTTTGTTGTCTCTTCCTAGTACAACTAGGGGTGAACCTCGGGCGAGTTTAGTTGGCTTGAAGGTTTACCCAAGCCCAGCCCAAATTGTATTTGGCAGTGCCCAAGCCTGCCCAAGCCCGACCATCAACCCAAGCATGGCTGCCCAAGCCCGAACCAAGCTTCATAATTCGAACTTGAGTTGGCCCGAATTGCCCGAATTTCACGAGGCAAGAAACAATTTCTGAATTTTTTCATACAACAAATAGTGCTTCATTATATACATAAGTCCATTAGTCCATACATAAACTTAAACATCATCCCAGTAACAAGAGTCTCAAAGAGAGGGAAGAAAGAATAGATAAGGTAGGGTTTTGTTTTTAGTTTTAATCTAATGGTCCAAATAAAGGATGCTAATCCAAGGGCTAAAGACCAGCCCCCAAACAAAACAAAAAAAATTAAGGGCCAGCTATTTAATTTATTTTATACTTATATTATATAATTTATATAATATATTAAATGCAATTCGGGTTCGGGTTACTCGGGTTAGCCACTAACTCTGCCTAGGCCCGCCCCGAATTACAATTCAGGCATCAAAAATCTGTCCAGGCCCGTCTAGATTACAAGATATTGTTGCCCAAGTCCTAAAAAAATTTGGGCTGGGCACGGGTTGCTCGGGTTGAGCTCGCCCGACTTGCATCCCTAAGTACAGGTATAGCTGCCTTTTTCATTAGTCAACACCATAAAGCTTTATTTTATTATTATTTTTTTTGTTTCTCTAGAATTGCTATTTGAGTTTTATTAATAGTTGGATGTTGCTTAGTAATTTATAGATTTTGTTATGATGTTGCTCACTAATTTTTAATTTTTGAACATATTGTATGTGTTGCTTTTCATAACAGATGTAAAGGAGCTTTACAATTTTGATTATGTGCTTTAATTCATTAAAATGAAGCAAATACAATCTATGGAAAGAAGATAAAGTATAGGCTAGCGGTGTTAATCAACCGAAGACAAGCTCTAAAAATCACTTCTTCCAGTTAATTCTTCAAGAAATAATTGTAATGTCCTTAAAATATCCTACAGTATATGTTGTATTGGAGAAAGAGGATAGGTTCAGGTATTTGTTTTCTTTCCTGAGCATGACAAATAATATTTACTACTTTTACAAGAAAAAAGAAAAAAGAAAAAAAAAAGGTGTTGACAATTTGATTGTACATACACTAGAGGCATATCTAATAATAAAACCATTTTTTTTTTCTGCAGAGATTGAAACCCAGTTCTAGTCAATTTTGTGTGCTAGTAGAAAAAGTTCATGTAGTAGAAAATTGATGATGTAGGATGAGTAGGGATTACTTTCCCACAAGTAGTGAGCCCGGATTAAGTATACTAGCAGTAGCAACAATAAGCTTATAGGGCTGGACTTAGTGGGATTTTGTGACTGCAAAAGTATTTAGAAAATAGGAGTTTAAGGGTTTGTAAAAGGATAAGGTTTTGAGAATGAAAACACAAGTGTTTAAGAGTTGTTGGGTGACTGTTCTAAACACTGTGAATAGTGATGTGAACAATAACCTTATTGGGGAGAGAGAGAGAGAGAGAGAGCGGGAGTACTTCACCTTGACAAGGGATAGGCCAATCACACAAACACTATCAAATTTTCATAATATTAACTCTTCTGTTGAATCATTGAGATTACACGTATATTTATGGGTTAAAGACTCTCCTAAATTATATAAGGACTATAACTGAAATTTAGAAACTAAAAATATTTGGTAACTGTTAATATTCTAGACCAACTATGACTTCCAATTCTACTTCAATCATAATATGAAACTTGTATGACTTCTAACTCTGCTTCAATATCAAAATACGAAACTTGGACTTTTGACCACTAAGATTGTTCTATATAATAAAACACATATGTAATGACCCATTTAATAAATTGACCCAAAATAAAACCCATGGGCAATCCTACAACCCATGCCCAACAATATTGAAATTACCATAATACCTTTAACTACTAATCACTACCATGGACACTTCTTTTTGGACCAAAAAGGCTTTTTGACGATCACAAGACCTTTAGACTTTGCGTTGGGCTTCCATAGCCTATCGTACTTGTTTAACCATGCAATAGATGTTGCATCGATTGATCTCTCTCTTTTGTGCTGGTAAGAATGGAGGAAAAAATTCTTGAAAAACAGAGGTTTCTATCCTAGTAGTGGTTTACAAATTAGTATTAAGGATTCTCCTATCTCAACATGCCACTAGTTGCTATAAGAGATTGTAAATGTATGCCCTGTTTATAGCTATTAAGGGATAGTTGTTGTGAATATATTTGATCCCAAATCCCCCTATTTGCAACCTGCCCCACCAAAAAGGGAAAAGTGGAAGAAGGAAATGTACAAGCTTACCCTGTTGAACAACCAACAATAAACTCTAAAAATTCACCTTTTTTTTTTTTTGGAAAATCAACAACAAAATTTATTAAAAAAGAAAGTATGGAGGACAAGTAGTCCTCATACAGTGAAGAAGTGCCTAATCATAATAAAAACAACCATCAAAAAGTAAGAGAAAACAAGAAAATCCAATCGCTAAGGGTTGCAAACAACAGTCCAATCCCTAGAAATCAAGAAAAGTGGAACTCCCTTAGAAGGAGGAGACACAAAAGCCTAAAACGAAGCAAAAAACCTAGCCCTATCCCATAAAGAATCTACAGCAGCGTCCTTTCCATCAAAGATTCATGAATTTCTCTCCAACCAAATAGTCTTGAAAATAGCACAAACAATACAAGATCACAATGTTTTGGCTCTCTTAAAGCTGCCGAACCCTTCAAACTTAACAATAAGCATATGTGTGTGCAATCCCGTTGAGCAGTCCATTTAACATCACACAAGCCAAATAGATGCTACTATAACTCAAGCGCCACCAAGCAATGAAGAAAGAGATAATCTGCTGATTCTGAACTCCTCTAGCATATCACGCACCATTGAGGGCAAAGATCGTGACTAGGCCTTCCCCTTTGGAATAGGTCATTGGTCGTGACACCTCTTTGAGCTAAGGACCACATGAAAAACTTCACTTTATGAGGTACACCCACTTTCCAGATTTTCATATGAAGAGGAAACAAAGGAACATAGGACTTTTCAATGAGTTTGTCAAACAAAGATTTACAAGAAAAGACCCCTAAAGAGCTGATACTCCACACCCTTTTATCAGGAGATAAAGCCAAGGAAACCCCACCAATCAATGTCAACAAAGATTTTAACTCAAGAGACTCCCTATCACTTAGATTCCTAAGGAAATTGAAATTCCAAGAAATTGGTGCCACGTTAGAACGTGCCACTGACGCAATTGAAACATTCCTACCATGAACCAATTGATGTAAAAGTGGAAAAGCTTTGTCAAAAGATGTATCCCCCACCCAAACATCCTCCCAAAATCGTTTACTGGCCCTATCACCCACTTTCATAGACAAAAACTGAGACGCAACTAGAAACAAACGAGAGATAATTGCCTCTGCTAACCACAATGGAATCTCTACCATCTGCCTGAATTTTGTACTTGCTTTTAATAATAGAACACCATAAGGACTCACTTTCCTCAGGAAATCTCCACAACCATTTGCTTAAAAGGGCAATGTTTCTAGCAACAATGTTCCCAATACCAAGACCTCCTTTATGCCGAGGAAGAGAGACAACCTCCCATCTAACTAAATGATCCCTCTTATCCTCCTCATACCATTCCCAAAGAAAGTCTCTAAATAGTTTCTCAATATGCCTTGCAAAATGAACCGGTATCTTGAACAGGGACAAAAATTAAATAGGAATACAGCTCAACACTACTTGTACCAAAGTGTATCTCCCCCCATAGACAACAATGCTCACTTTCTATTTTTCCAATCTTTTCCCAATCTTAACAAGGACTGGATTCCAAAAGGCCTCTGTTTTAGGATCACCACCCAATGGAAGCCCCAAATACCTGAGAAGGAACTTGTCAATGGGACAACCCAACAAGGCTGCCATTCGTTGCTCACAACTATGCTCAAGATTAATACCCACAACACTGCTCTTACTAAGATTGACCTTATGGCCGGATACAACTTTGAAGATCCTCAAAAGCATAAGTAGATTACATACCTTACTCTCCTCCTTGGCAGAGAAAAATATAGTATCATCTGCAAATTGCAAATGAGTCACCCTAATCCTATCTCTACCCATCACAAACCCCTCAATAACCCCCTTATCCCTAGCAACGTCGATTAACCTCCCCAACACGTCAATCACTACAATAAATAAAAAAGGTGATAATGGATCTCCCTGCCTTAATCCCCGTGACACTTGAAAAGAATTCCCGCTCTTTCATTCATAATAACTGACATGTTGCACGATGACACACACCCCCAAATCCACTTCCTCAACCTAAAATTGAAACCCTTCATTTCCAAAACAAAGTCCAAAAAGCCCCAATCCACATAATCATATGCTTTTTCAAAGTCTACCTTGAAAATAAGCCCCTCCTTATGCAACAATCTATATTCCTCCATAACCTCATTAGCCACTAGGACCACATCCAAAATTTTCCTTCCATGCACGAAGGCACCCTGTGAACGAGAGATCGTTTCCTCAAGAACATCTCTAATTCTTTTGGAAAGAACCTTATCCAAAATTTTGTAAAGCGATGTAACCAAGCTAATGGGCCTAAAATTCTCAATCTTCACTGACTTCTCCTTATTGGGAATAAGGCGAATGAAAGATGCGTTGGTGCAAAAGTTAACCTCCCCACTCTCGAAAAATTCACAAAACACTCTCATTAAATCTCCTTTCACAATGTCCCAACAATCTTGGAACAATACCATTGAAAAACCGTCCGGTCCTAGAGCCTTATCTCTTTTAGAATCAAACATAACTTATTGCACCTCGCAGTCATCAAAGGGTCTCTCAAGCCATCTGGCTTTAGAGGCATTAATTGGAGCCCAATTGATGCCTTCAATCCCTGACTGATCCACACCTCTATCAGAGTAGAGGTTTGAGTAAAATTTGAAAATTTCACTCACAATGTGCTCTTCCTTGTTCATCACTAACCCTTGATCAACCTCCAAACACTTGATAAAGTTTTTTTTCCTTTTCCTTGATGCAACTCTATGAAAGAATCTAGAATTTATATCACCCTCCTTTGCCCATTTCAACTTAGCCCTTTGCCCCCAAAAAATCTGTTCCCCAAAAATTATCTCTTCTAGTTTCATTCTAAGCATGTTTTTTCATCCCTCAAAGCCCTAGATAAACTCTCCCCAACTTCCTTTGCATTTAAATCCTCAATGCCTCTTACTAACTCTGCCTTTAACTCATTCAAATCACCAAAGACTTCACGCTTCCAAACTTTCAAATTCTCTTTGACCCCTTCAGCTTGTGCATAAACTTGAAACCCTCCCACCCTTGGGGTCTACAACTCTCCCGCCAATCCTTAAAATAGCCATTAAAAGAACGATCCTCCAACCACGCATTCTCAAACCTAAAGGGACAAGGACCCCATTTAAAGAGATAACTCTCATAAATCACCGGGCAATGATTTGACACAACCCTAGGCAATGCCTCTTGTCTATTATTGGGAAATAACACTTCCCACCCCAAGGTGTGGAGAAACCTATCCAGTCTACAACACACAAGATTATCTTGAAAGTTAGACCGGGTAAACCTAACATTGCTTAAAGGAAGATCAATCAATTCACCCTCCTTAATGAAAGAATCAAAATCACTCATGCTTCCATTTGAAGAAGCCCCATTGAGCTTTGCAAACGCGAGCCTAACCACATTGAAGTCACTGCCCACGCACTAACTAGGAGCACAAAGCCCAAATAAACCCCCCAACTCCTCGCACCAATCTTGTGTTTCCCTAAGTCTATTGGGACCATAAACCCCTATTAACCACCACTCACCATTATCCCGATTCCGAAACTTGACAGACAATGAAAAAGCCCCCAATAGTGATTCACACTCCGATACAATTCTGTCATCCCACATAATCAAAATACCTCCTGATCTCCCATTAGAAGGTAAAACAACCCACTTTTTAATAAAAGACCTATCACACTTCCCACACTTAGTCTCTTGAAACATCACAATATCTAGTTGATGAACTTTTAAAAAATCTTTTATTACCGCCCTTTTTCTACGGGACCATGGTCCTCTAACATTCCAACTCAAAATCTTCATTGAGTACCTAGAACACCCCTAAGCTCCTTCTCCTTTCCCTCATAATTAATGTCGCTCTCAAGATTCCTCAGCTCCCTCAACCCTTTTCTATGCCCCGAATGTTGCCCCCCTTAGATGTAAACTCCCTCTTTGATGTAAACTCCCTCTTCTTAGACCTAGAGTTCAACCTGTTTTTCTTTACTAGGGACAACCCAAGAATGTCAAGCAAGTGCACAAAATGGGGTACGTCCCCTTCCTTCAATTAAAAGAGATAATTGTAATGTCCTTAAGAACATCCTATCGAGACTTCAACCCGTTATTCTTTACTAGGGACAATCCAAGAGTGTCAAGCAAGTGCACAAAATGGGGTACATCCCCTTCCTCCAATGGAAAGAGATAATTGTAATGTCCTTAAGAACATCCTATAGTGAATGTAGCATTCGAGAAAGAGGGTAGGTTAAGGTATTTGTTTTCTTTCCTTGGTCCTCTAGCTGTGACAAATGATATTTCCTACTTGTGCAAGAACAGAAGAAGAAGAGGGGGGAAAAAAAAAAAGAAAAAGAAAAAAAGAAAAGGTAATGACATTTTGATTGTAGCTACACTAAAGGCATATCAAATTAGACAACCACTTGTTTTTTTCTGTAGAGATTGAAATCAAATTTTAGTGTATAATATTTGCATGAACTTGTGTTGAGTCCTGATGAATTTGTTATTGAAGTGAGACATTTGCATGTTAAGTAGTCTCTACAACCAAATGTGCACTTGGATTAATGCACAAAACTACATGTCAATGGAAAAAGTAAAAATGAAAGTCTCATGGCTAGTCTATTTTGTATCATCACCGTTTTACTTTTCACCTAGTTGAGCAAATAGTTATGTGATTTTGTTTTTGTTTTATTCCTGTTTCCTTTTTAGTAATTTTATCTCTTTTTCTCATATTTAGTAAAATTTTAAGGTTTTCGATCAAAAAATAATATGAAGTACCCCTTTCTAACACACTCCCATAACTAAAGGGGTAATATTGTTCTTATGGAATGGTTGAAGAAGTATAATATACTTTGGAAGTCTAAAACAATGGCTACGCGAATCAAGATCATCAATAAACCTTTTTGCTCTAAAGGAAAATAGAGTCCTAGTTTATGTTTAATTATAGTTTGCTTTTTTTCAGTCTGTTTTTTTCTTTTTTCTTTCTTTTGCAAGCCAAGGATGCTTTGATAGTTTTTCATTTTCCGGACATGGTTTAATTGTAGTCCATAGATCTCCTTTTGTAAGTTAATGTTATTAATTCTTATAAATGGTCTGTTATTTGGTCTGGTCAAAGCCTCTAAGATTAATAGTTTCTACTCTCGGAGGGCTAATAACTAATAAGAGAAGTCCAACAGATATATCTATGTTTGAGCTTATTAAATGATGTGTGGATTTAAGGGAATTTGATATTACTTTTGTTTGGTGAAACTCAACTCCTAAGTGGATGAAGCACGAGGACTCTAATCAAAATTTCTATGTTGTTCACTATTTCTTCCTCATATTCTTTCTTCCGTCTAATCAACTCTTTCCAACCTTGGAATCTTGTTCTCATAAGCCTAATCCTTGTCAAAAATTTGACCCTAGCAATCAATAACCAAATGCAAAGAAGAAAAAAAAACGAAAAAGAAAAAAAGAGAGAAAACTGAGGCTGAGTTAGTATTCTCAGGTGATTGTTTTGTCCCAAATTAGTCATTGTTTGTTGCCAAAACTCTACCAACCACACTACCTAGTCCTAATAAACCCTAACATTTTCGCTATTTGCTGTCTGGTTATTTAATTTGTTTTCTTGATTTTTCAGCAGCTTAATGGCAATAACAATTTATCACTTTTGAATCTAATCCTATCCCAACTCCCTTTTATCCTCAAATTTGAACAGACTTTCCTTTATCTTTTGAATAATGAAACCACATGCTTTCTAAAACTTTGAACCCATGAGCATTCTTTCATTCCAACCTCTTCCTTCCATTTTTTAGAAACCCTAAACCTAAAAGAATTCTAAAACCGTTGCCCTCCATTCAACCAATTGTGAAATGCACTACTTCAAGTCTATTATCTCTTCTCTTCATCCATATCTTCTTTTATTATGTTGATTTAAAAGCTTATGTGATTGAAATTTTTATCATAGCTGAATTTTATTTTTATTTTTTTTGCTACAATAGTGTAAAGAAGGTAATTATCCACCGGTAGTACTACCAATGCGAGAGGTAGAGGGGCTGGACTACATAGTAGAATTTTTATTATTAGAATGCGTATTTTCTATTTCATTTCCCGTTAGCTTTTATGATAACACTATGTTTCATTGTTGACTCATCTTCTCAGCATTAACTACCTGGAATAACTATTCAACAAAGAACATTGCATAGGCTGCACTTGTCACCCATTCTCTTCCCTTGTGGATTACACTAGTTTACGTCATTTGCTCCCCTTGTATTCTATTGCATTGTTTATTGTTTTGCTTGTAGCTGTCACATATTTCTCTTTCTTGTTTGTTGCAGTGCTTCTATTGTTTGCTACCTTCCTCCCTTTTATCCTCTCTCTCTCTCTCTCTCTCTCTCTCTGGGATAAAATCAAATGCATGAAGAAGTGTATGAATTAATGAAGGCCCTGCTACTGAATTGCTTCTTTTGTGTGACGTGTTTGTTACTTGTGTTGGAAAATTTAGTTTTTATAAGTTTATTTTGGGCCAACTTTGAGCCCAAATTTGAGTGGGTCCTAAACGTCTTTTAGGATGGATCCAAAGAGGTGACGTGTTCCTTGCCGCATGGCAAGTCACACAGTGAGAGAATGAAGAGGTTGGAAAGAAAGATCTGGAGTGCTATTCCGTTGGCTGTGTTGTGGTCAATTTGGAAACTTAGAAATGAGTGTGTTTTTATGGCTGCTAACCCAAACTGGTTTGAGGTGTGTGAGCTGATCAAGACTAGGATTGCTATGTGGTTGAATCCATACTTGAAGGATTTTAATTTCACAATTAATGATTTCATTTGTAACATAAGGCAGATGAGATTATGCCTTGGAGGTGTAGTGATGCTGTGAGTTTGAGTTGAGCCCAGTTAAACCTGTATTGATTGATGATCTGAATGGTTGGTGTATCTAATGGACATAATGGCAGCATGTGCAATGGGTTACTATGGGGTGTGTTGGTGGACTGGTGCATCTGGGTTTTGGTGGTCTGCTGTGAGGAAGCTCTGTGCTGGTCTGCATCTGCTGGTCTGCTGTGAGGTAGCTCTGTGCTGGTCTGCATTAAAAAATAGAACAAATGCAGAGTAGAATGTCAATTAATGAAATAAAGATTAGTTGGTGTGTGCTGGGTTGATCTGGTGAGTAGTGTGGTGTAGGCTGTTGCTATGTTGTTCTGCTGGTGTATGTTGTTCTGCTGGGTTGATCTGGTGAGTAGTGTGGTGTAGGCTGTTGCTGCTGGTGTATGATGTTCTGCTTGTGCTGTGTTGATCTGGTGAGTAGTGTGGGCGATTCCTATCAGTTTGGGATGGTTAAAATGTTTATGGCTCCATTGTTCCAGTTGTTTAATGTTGGCAAAGCTTATCAAAGAGGGGAAAAGTTCAGTTCTTCTATCAGTTTAGCTGTTACTATCAGTTTGGTCCCTACCAGTTCTTCTATCAGTTTGGCTCTTAGCTCCAATTTATAGAATAGTTTATCTATCTGGTTGTCTTCTCTCTTGCTCTCTTTTGTTGGTTCCTCACCAACTGGCGCTTGGAGCTTTTTCTTAGCTCCAAGCTCCTCTTTATTGATGTAATATTTCATACTCTGTATGGTTCATCAATAAAGTTTTTGTTTTTTTGCCGATCAAAAAAAAAAAAAAAGTCACACAGTGAAGACGGTTCGTCAAAACCATTTATGAGTGAATGGGAAGTTGACATTGTTTTCGGGTTCGTGGAATGGACAATTAAAGAATAAAATGTGGATTTCCTTGTAAGGCTTATCCCACATTAGAAACTTAAGAGAGTTTGTGTATATATATAAGCTCTAGGTGGCAACACACTTGGGTTAGACCCCAAGGGGCACCCCAAGTTTGTAGAAGGGAAGAGTTATGGACAAAGTGAACCTTGGCTCAAACCACCACACGCGCGCACCGCCATCCGACCTGCCAGGCGTGGGTGTAGGTTACAAGTCGGGTCGGTTCTTATATTAATTTTTCAGACAAAATTTATTTAAATTTTTTTCAAAATTCTTGTAGGAAAAAATTAATTTAAATTTCGTTGCCGAAACCCTACCGACTACACTACCTAGTCCTAATGAACCCCAACATTTTCACTATTTGTTGTCCCTTTATTTAATTTGTTTTCTTGATTTTCCAGTAGCTTATCAAATTTGAATCTAATCCTATCCCAACTCTGTTTTATCCTCAAATTTACACAGACTTTCTTTTATCTTTAGGATAATGAAACCACATCCTACATGTCAATCAACTATTTTTTTTTCTCTCTCCTTTCTCATTCTTTCACATCCTACACATCAGCCAATTATTTTTTCTCTTACACCCATTTATTCAATTACAAAAAAAACACAAATCATCCCAAACTACAAAACTCCAATTTTTTAAAACTATTTTCAAAATATACAACTAAACAAATTTTCGAATTTTGAAAACTCTTTTTCAAAACTTATCTTTCAAAATTGATTTCAAAACCAAACCAAACACATCCAAAAGCTTTCTGAAACCGTTGCCCACCATTTAACCAATTGTGAGATGCACTATTTAAGTTTATTTTCTCTTTTCTCTTCATCCAAATCTTTTATTATGTTGATTTAAAAACTTATGCGATTGAAATTTTGTTATTAGAATGCCTATTTTCTATTTCATTTCCTGTTAACTTTTGTTATATAACTATGTTTCATTGTTGAATTATCTTATTAGAATTAACTGCCTGGAATTACTATTCAGCAAAAAACATTGCAGAGATTGCACTTGTCACCCATTTTCTTCCCTTATATATTGCACTAGTTTACCTCCTTTGCTTCCCTTGTATTCTTTATCGTTGTTTATTGTTTTGCTTATAGCTATCACATATTCCTCTATATTGTTTG
The DNA here is from genome assembly GCA_036172215.1 of Camellia granthamiana. NCBI lineage: Eukaryota > Viridiplantae > Streptophyta > Magnoliopsida > Ericales > Theaceae > Camellia > Camellia granthamiana. The sequence goes on from CM069913.1 coordinate 599,985, forward strand.
TTGCAGTGGTTCTACTATTTGCTCCCTTCCTCCCTTTTCTCCGCTATATGATCTCTCCCTCTTGCTCTCTCAGCAAGAGCACAAAGAAGAAATTTCAAGAAAAACGAAGGTGGTTGTCTTTATTTGAAGGATTCTTCCATCTCAACAAATCATTGGTTGTTTTAAGAGAGTGCCAATTTTGATTTATATTGTTTAGTCCTTGACCTCTGACACACATGGTGAGAAAGCAAATTTCTGAGGCATATCTACCAAGAAAGCTAGAAGCATTTTCAAGAACAAAGTTGTACAAGAATTGAAGCCTAATGCAGATGAAGCTCCGGAGTTTCTTTAATTGGAAAGATCAATTTAACTTGTAAGTTGAGAAACAATAATTAAAGAGTCCGACACCGGGGAAGCTTGTCAAGGCTTGCCACCCACCCTCAATATGCAACCCCCACCCCACTTTGGGGCCCTTCCTTGACACCACAAATGGAGTGTCACAAAGCTGCACACAATATTTCAAGTAAATCTTAAATCCGACATGGCTCATTTACGTGGCTATTTAGGTTTTCAGTGCTTGTTAATATAGTGGCCAGTTATTGTCTGTGCCTACATTTGAAACTGTCTGTTGAGCTAGTTTTTTTCCAATTGATTTTATTCATCGGTTCTTCATTGCTCTTAAACAAGGTCTTGTTATGATCAAAATTGGCGTTGGTTATGAATTGTTGTGGTGTGAGTTTTTGGTTATGGGCCACTGTGGTGGGGGAGCTTGCAAATTATCAAATCAAAGTTAGTTAGAACTTGTAGGGCTTGTTTGGTTAGTGTTTGGGAAAAAAATTTCAGAAATTTTCTCTACAAACAAATTTCAGAAATTTTCTCTACCAAACAAATTTTCCCAAAAAAATTTCCCAAAACACACAAACCAAACAAATTTTCCAAACAAATCTCTCTCACACACACATCAAATCAATCACTTTTTCCAAAACTCTCTCTCAAAACAATTTTCCAAAACAAATTTCCCAAAACACCAAACCAAACATGTTTTCGTACTTTTTTTTTCCAAAACATGTTTCTGAAACACAAACCAAACAAGCCCGTAGTGTTTGGTTATATCTTAAAGTGGTATTACTTATTGCTCATTTGTGGGAGAGCTTTAGATATGACTAAATGGTTCTTGGATAAATCCAAAGTAATACTGGTTATGACCCAATATGACTATAATCAATAAGTTATGTTAATTTTTTTTTAAAACCAAATTGTTGAACATAGATGTATATATGGTATGCATTTATTTTATTTTATTTTAATTTATTTTTTGTGAAAATGTGTATACGTTATTGTATTAGACATAATTGCAAAAAAAAAAAAAAATACATATTTGATTTAAAAGTAAAAATCTTTTGATGAATACATAATTGCAAAAATAATTACATAGTTTTTGATGAAAAAACTTAAAAGTAAAAATCTTATTTGATTTTGCTAAAAATATTTCTCCATAGAAATCAATTTATTTTTAGGAATATCAACAAAATTACTAAAAGACAATTAATTTCCATACTTTGAAAAATTCTACCACGTTCCATTTAGTTATGCTAACATAGAAATGTTAATAGGTTTCATAACATTATTAAGATTATATATTTAACTCTTCGCCAAGAGTAAAAGCTTCAAAACATTCATAAAACTCTTTCTAAATAAAAAATAATTAAAAAAGAAAGAAATCACTAGACATATCAATTTTTTTAATTATTAAACAATAATCACTATTACCAAAACCACTATAATTGAAATAAGAGTTTTTTTTTTTTTTTAAGGTCCCTGGTATTAAGATTTTATAACATAAATAACACTTAATATTTTTATAATGTCTAAAGTTCCTCAATATCAATCCAGAGAAATTCTATCCATAAAAATTTTGAAAATTTCTCTAGACTTCCCAGAGAATTTCTTTGTGTTTTGATCAATTTTCTCTAGTTTACTTATAATTTTTTCCGTGTTTTTGATCAAACCAGAGAAAATTGAACAACCACCATTTTCATTTTGACCAATTTTCTCTGAACTGTAAGACATTTAGACAACAACATTTTCATTTTGATTAATTTTCTCTAGACTGTAAGACATTCAGACAATAATAAACCAGAGAAAATTGAACAATTACCATTTTAACAAACTAAAGAAAATTGAATAGTCACCATTTTTTCTGGACTATAAGACATATTTACACAATTAGAAAAGAATTAGTGAGAGAAAAGAAACACAAACAAAGCTATTTACTAAACATCTTTTTATTATGTCAATATTTTCACACATTTTATAGGTATAAACCGTCAAATAAACTGTTGATATTTTTCACTGGGAAAAGAACATCAAAATATCAACAGTTTATTTACAGGTGAACAAAGGAATGTGGACTGATTCTGAGAAAGTTTCATTTTCAACTGTAACAGCCCCCTTCTTGAGAAGCATTGACATCTCTGCCTCCCGATAGCCCTGGAATGCCACCGTATCTAACTTTTATCCCATAAGACTGCAAAACAAAACAAAACAAATAACCAAAATTTCAGTATAGAGAATTATACATGTTATCCAATCAGCATTCTTTAATATATATATATATATATACGTATATTTATTTTGATAAATAATCAGCATTTTTTAAAATTGTTAATGGTATATCAAAAGTTTTTGATAACAATGAGATGTTTAAGCCATGGTAAAAATGTTTTTGCCTCAGAGAAGTTTAAAATTACATAGGCATACAATGTAACTAGTAGTTATATGTGAAAACCTCGAATCTAAGTCCACTGTTAACTTCTTGGTTGACCATTTATATGCATGTGAGTTTCATGTAATCCCAAACAAAAATGAGGTCATATAATAAAAACCTAATCATTTAAACCAATTATGTTTGTTGAGTTTCCTATTTTGTATTGAAATGAAAATAATAACTTGCTCAACCTAAACTCTCCAAATTAAATGCCGAAAAATAATTCCAAGCAGAATCCAATCTTTCATGCAAAGATGAGCAATGGATTCTTCCACCATGAATAAATAGAACACTAGAGGAAGAGAGAATACCTCATTTGATACTTCAAAAACTCCATCCTGAACCTTTTTATAGATTGTTGTGGCTGTCTTTATAAATGCCTGTACAAAAACTTCATTATCAAAAAGATAAAAAGAAACTTGTTTGGAAACCAAGTATATATCATTTTAATATTGAATAAATTCCTGCTCATGCTAGGAAACTTTCTTAAACATCAGTCAGCCAATCAGTAGGAAGATTTATTGAGACAACAACAAACCAGAGAAAATTGGACAACCACAACTTTCATTTTAACCAATTTTCTCTGGTTTAGAAGACATTCAGACAACAACAAACCAGAGAAAATTAAACAACCACAATTGCTGAAGAATTAGCATGGAAGAATTGAGCAAACAGAAGAAAAAGCAAGCAATCGAAGATGGTAAAGACAGAATTAGCACTGTACCAGTAAATCATAGCACTTCACAACTAAAACCAAGATCTAAATATAGAATGTAAAACCTAACAATTTCTTCCCCATTATCCTCAAAACTAATCAATAACCAAGCAATAGTGTAATTCAGACCACTTAAATTATCAAATTTTCCTTTTTTCCTAAAATTCCTCAATAATTAAGCAAAACCCACAACTGCAAAAGCAAAACCCACAGCTGAAAAAGCAAAAGAAAGCACGCTAAAGCCCTACCTTCTCATTGATCATGAGTATCATCGACATGACATGCTCAAAAGTCGCCTTCTCCCCATCGAAATTGGGCCACATGTAATTCTCCGAGCACTAACTCACCTCCAGAATCATCACCCTTTGTAGCGGCATGGGTTTCCGACCATCCTTGACCAACAACTCTATGTCGTAAATCTCCTTTACCAAATTTGGACTGAAAGGCTTCTTCGGCCTCTCTCCACCTCCAGCCTTGGACCAATTCTCCTATGCAATCTTCGTCAGACGGTCCCTCGTTATTGAGTTTAGCAAATTCGAACCGGTCTGCGACCCCGGAGGTGTCGCGGCATTTTCTTATCCCAATGGCTATGAATTTCCTCTATGTATGATTAACTCTGAATCTCTAAAATCTCTAACACTAGAACCATAGAAAACAAAGAGTCGTCAATGGCGGTGACAATTGTAGTAGAGATGAAGATGAAGATGAAGATGAAGATTAGGGTGAAGAGTTGCAGAGGGAAAGCCATGGTTTTTGTTTCACTTGTAGAGAGAGAGCGAGAGAGAAAGAGAGAGAGGATGAGGGAGAGAGAGGAGAAATGACATACTGAGGGACCTTATACTACAAAAAGAAATATTGTCGATCTTTTTTATTACTAAAAGTTGGAGAGAGATGATAGACTAAATTTCCTTTGAAATAACACCATTTAAGATATGAGATGAAAGGATAACTACTAATTAATGGCATTTAAATTACTCAGCAAATTAAAAAATCAAACTGAGCAGATTTTTTTGGATTTGGTTAGTTTGGTTTTTGAGTACATTGACTTAGTTTTAGGTCTTCTAATCATCAAACTCATAGGATTTGATTGATTCTTAATTTAGAATTTGCCTAAATCAAACCAACTTAAGAACCGAACCAATTTATAAATGTTAAGATTTTATTTATATTTACTTATCTTCACCTAATAGACTTGATTACACCTAATAATTTTTATTATACAAGAATTATTAGGTGAGAGTACTAAAAATTTAAATTAGATTTCGTAATTGATTTAATTTGTATCGGCTTATGTTAAATAATATTTTACTCGTTATTTGTATTATTATATTTAAATACTAAAAATCTGCTCATTTTAATTATTTATTATTGGTTCTAATGCATGATAGTTTAATATTAATTTTAAATCCAAAGCTATTTTATAGTTACTCGACAGTCAGTACTGCTACTGTTACTATTTTCTCTCCCTCTCTCTCTCCTCACACACTGAGCTTGATGAAGATGTCAAGAAGAAAAGTTTCTATTTCTTTCATTATTGGACAAAGAATAATTGCTGATCATAATAGTCAAAAAGGTGCAATATTTCCCTCTATTTAATCATCCCTCTTTGTTATTTGTTCTGTTTCATTCTCTCTCTAATCCTCCAGACCCTAGTTCTTTTCCTCCTGCTGCTACTGTATTAACAAATCAACCTAAGACTTTACCCACACACCGATGCAATTCACGGCACAATGATCTCCAAGACGTTGTGGAGTTGTTCAATCGCATGATCCAAATGCGACCTTTCCCCCCCATTTCTCAATTCAATAAAGCTTTACGCCCTATTTTGAAAATGGGTCATTACGGCTTTGCTCTTTCTCTTATTGGGAAATTACATTTTCTAGGCATTCGGGTCGATCTCTACACCTTTAACATTGCTATTAATTGTTATTGTCGCCTAAATCGAGTCCATTTTGGCTTCTCTCTTTTTGGTTGCCTCCGCAAACGCGATTTTACTCCTAGTGCAACTACCTTCACAACCCTAATTAATGGACTTATTTTGCAAGATAAAACTCCTCAAGTTGTGGAGCTTTTTAAGAAATTTCAGAATGAGAGAAATGCAACCCGATGTGGTTATGTATGGATCCATTGTAAATGGGCTCTGCAGAATTGGGAACACTATCAGGGCTGTTTGCTTAAGATAATGGAAGAGGAAAGTTGTAAACCTGACAACGTATAGTGTATACCACGATCATTGACAGTCTTTGCAAGGATAGAATGGTGGATGATGCTGTGAAACTCTTTACAGAAATGGATGAAAAGGGTATTTTCCCAGATGTTGTCACTTACAATTCTTTGATTCATGGCCAATGTAATTTTGGCCGGTGGGAGGAGGCCACAGAAATATTAAGAAAAATGTTGGATAGTGGTATTGCTCCGAATGTTCATACATTTGGCGTGTTGGTGGATGCATGTACCAAGGAAGGGAAAATGAAGAGGCAGAGGGGGTACTTGAAGTCATGATACAAAGAGGTGTGGATCCTGATATAGTCACATACAGTACTTTAATGGATGGATATTGTTTACAAGGCCAGATAGATGAAACAATGAGAGTGTTCAACAACATGGTGGACAGGGTCCTTCTCCCTAATGGTTTTAGCTATACCATTCTAATCAACGGTTATTGCAAGAAGATGAAAATAGCCGAGGCCATGCATATCTTTTGAGAAATGCCTCGAAGGGGGTTGAAACCCAATAGCGGAACTTTCAACACTATGTTACAAGTTTGTTTCAATCGAGTAGATGTGGAGCTGCTCAGGAACTTTTTAATGAGATGCAAGTTGTAGGCATAATTCCAAATTCTCAAACTTATGGTATCTTATTGGATGGGTTGTGCAAAAATGGGCATATTTCTGAAGCATTGTCATTATTCCACATGATGGAAAGCAACGGTTTGCATCTTTATGTTGTTATGTACAGTATTCTCATTGATGCATTCTGCACAGAAAAAAAGTTTGATACTGCAAGGGCCCTTTTCAGTGAGCTTGCTTCCAAGGGATTACAACCTAATGTTAAGACATACACTATGATGATACAAGGTCTTTGTGAAGAAGGCCTACTACATGAAACTAAAGAGTTGTTTGTTGAAACGAAACAAAATGGTTGTTTTCCAGATGGTATCACTTACACCACTATTATCCGAGGATTTATTGGACAACACAAGTGCTATGAGGCATTAACACTCGTTGAGGAAATGGTTCAAAGGGGCTTTTCAACAGATGCATCCACTTTTCCCTTGATCATAGATATACTCTTAACTAATTGACAAGATCCTACTCTCCAAGAAGTGATGAAGAAGTTCATGCCCAAAGACAGGCATGGAATGCAAGAGATTGAGTAATTTTCTTAAGCTATGAAGGTAAAGCTACATTATACCAAACCGTGTAGCCTTTTACGCTCATAAAATGTATGTTATTTGGTGAAACTCTTTTAAATATATGTATGGATGTTGCATCTTGCCTGTACCAATATGTACTGCATTAATGACAAATGCAATACATTGACTGGTACGATATTAATGACATTGGTTATGTTTTATTATACCTCTTCTCTTACACTAGGATGAAATTATTGGTATAAATTAAATGGGTTGAGACTAATCTCTATTAGCAAGAAGATTGATGATGGAATTGTTCCTTGTGTAATTCCTAAATTGCTATATTAGTTGCTCTTTGCCTGAAATAGAAGACATAGCCGTTGTCTTGTTTCTGTAAATGACTTGAAGATTCATAAAGCCTGGCTTCTACTAGCTTTTGAATTCTTTTCGCAAATCTGATAACCCAAGTTGAGAAGCATTTAACCTAAATTACTTTATTTTTATAACATGGATACAGTTTTGCTATTTACCATTTTCAAAGTTACTTCTTTCATTCTTTTTATAAATCACTTTTTTTTATTGGAATGTAGATTAAGATGGATTAAGATAACTTAGTGAACCATTTTTGCTAGTGTATTTTTAAAATGATTAACTGGGTTTGTAGTTTGCTTGGTTTATTAGCCCATATTTTGATGTTACCAATCAAGGATTCTTTGAAAGGAAAGATTGGTTTGCAACTAACGGGTTCTAGTATTGCTATATGTATAGACACCCAATTTTTGACCGCCCTTAAGACTTGGACGCCATTGATTGTGCACCCAATGATGAATTTGTATATACTGGTCAAATGCTCGAATTCCTCAGCAAAAAACCTCAGCTTTGAGTCTCAAAACGCTACGAACCTTGTGCCTTGTTTTTGGACCAAAACAATAGTTTTTCAAGCCTGATCATTTAGTGGCCTACCGTCCACTATTAGTGGTTTGTCGGCCACTTGTGCAAAATTTCTCTCTACAATTCTCTCTCTCTCTTGCAACTTCTCTACCTTTTGTCTAGACACTCTAAACCTATGTTACACGGACTCTTTGGAATTTCGAAGGTACCCGTGTCGACACGACACGACACGGGTACGGGTGCGGGATACGGCCGGGATACGGCTCCTTAGAAACGGATACGGCAAAAGAATCGAAAGAGAAGAGAGCAAGGAGAGAACCTACCTGGCCTTCGACTTCAATCGGTTGCAGAGCATCGAGATCGATCTGCGAAATCGATCGATCTGCGAAATCGATGTACTGTGCTTCGTCGTCTTCCCCTTTGATCTCGATCTCGGACTCTCTTCGTTGTCTTCCCCTTCCGTCGTCTCTGCGAAGTCGTCATCTTTCCCTTCCGTCGTCTCTGCGAAGCCTCTTCGTCACACTCTCTCTCTCTCTCTTTTCTTTTCTTTTCTTTTTTGACCAGTCTCTCTGATTTTTCTTTTTAATATCATTTGAATTATATATAATATAATATTAATACATAAAACAGATTATATATAATATAAATTATATTAATATAATATTATTCATATTATATAATATTATTTATTCAAAAAAATATTATATAATATAATATATCATAAATAACATAACTTTTATGTCTAAAATTAAAATAATTTATTTTATCATATATAATATAATTTATTTTATGTCTAAAATAATGTTTATAATTTTTATTTATTATTTATTTGTTATTTTTTTAATAAAATTTTTTATTCCTTAAACTTTTTAAACTCATCTTCATATAATAAATATATTTAAAAATAACTATTTAACGTATCCCCGTACCCGTATCCTAATTTGGATCCGTATCCACGTATCCTTAATTTTTAATTTTAAAGTGTCCGACCCTTAGATACGTACCCGTATCTGATACCCACACCCGAGTCCGTGTAACGTAGCTCTAAACCAAACCTTGAGGGTTCTTTGCTGAGGTGTTTTTGAGCTTGCATTTATTTCCTGAGGGTGTGGAATTGTTGGTTTGTAACTCAAAAAGGGTACCCTTCTTCAAGAGGTACAATTCTTAGCTTGTTCCTCTTATTTATTTGCCATCTTTTCTTACTATTTTTACACTGTATTTTTAGGCGGAAACTTGTGATTTAAGGCCATTAAGGGTAGAGGGGTGGATCACCCTTCTTTGTACCTTGCTTCTTAGGCCTTTACCCTTGTATTTCCCACATTTCCATTATCTTTTTTTGAGCTTTTAAACACTCAATTTTAGAGTCTTTCAGAGGCTAAAAATCATGTTTTGAAGTCCCAAAAATGGAGGGGTTAGCCTCCCCTCCTTGTGCATGTGTGCTAGTTTTCTTTCTCCATTATTTTAGCTTATTGTTTTAGCTATTTTTATCTAAATTCCAACACTGTTTTAGTGTAATTTAGGACTGTTTAGGCTGGTTGTGTCATTTATGCTTTGTTTTGCATGCTTGTAGTGTAGAAGTCCTCATAGGTTTGGTATTTTAAGTATTAGACACCAACCTATTTGAGTTAATTGCATTTACTAAGTGTTTTTCATACTTGTGTTCACCTCTAAGCACCTCTGCAACCTCCCTTATTTCTTGGCTCTTTGTTGCTTTGAGAGTCATTTCAAACCGATTGTTCGTTTAAGCTTAAGATAGAGATGATTGTGCTTAATGGTTTAATCCTTTTTAGCGATTCATTATCAACGGCCTGACATCTCTCTCATGCCTTAAGCCAACACTTGGTTTGACACTTCCCTCCTTTAGTGGACTTAATGCTCATCATTGGACTAAATCAATTAATGAATGGAAAGGTAATATAATGAAAAGGAGTAATAAAATTAGGAATAAAATGAAGCAAGATAATAAAATGGTTTGGATTCAATCGGACGTTAATTGAACCCATCGAGTCTTTAGTCGTTTCATACTTGTTAGTGATGAAAACGGTTCAAGAATCAATGTCAACTGCTTCCCTTGATTAATATCATGATAGGGAGGACTTTCTTGAGTCTTTAATTGTGGATTTATTAAAATTGTCTCCCTTGGTTCATAAGTCATCATGCAATGCATTTGCGTCAATTGATGGCTTGCGAACCGAGCTTACCCCTCCTTTGATTTGTTTGATGATAAGGAGAGGCAAGGTGGACAGACATTCCCTAAGAATGCTCTGTTTGTGCTCTGTTTGTTGTCTGTTGCAGCAGGAGAAACCCAACATTAGTGGCTGGCCGACCACCATTTCTGTACGACAGGCCACCTTTAGTGGGCGGTCGGCCACCATTTCTGGCCTGCCGGCCACTTTTGTCAACCAGGCCTCTAGCAACAAAACAAAGGCATTTTTGGGTGAAAAAACCGCTTGCATGCATAAGCCATTTCCTTGCTTCTCGGGACCCGTTCCATTTGTTAATAGTAGTATGTTGTACAACTTGTACTTAATTACTTAGTTAATTAGTTCCTTAATGTAACTAATTAGTTAGTTTAGTTAGTTAATTTGTATTAATTAGTTAGAGTAGCTAGATGATTTAAGTCTTGTGTTGTAATTATTTAATTAGCTAGAATAGTTAGTTAAGTTCAATATTGTAATAATTAGTTAAGTAACTTAGCTAATTTGTTTATTCGAACCCTCCTGCGCAAGGGCAAACTTGTAATAATGTGTATGTCTTCCAGCCCTACGTCTTTCTCTCTTTTATTTACCCACTTATGATGGTAGAATACAACATCATATTTACTTAGCATTTTCCATGCTTTGCATCCATGAGTCTTGCATGCATGAAGTTCGGTTCATTATTCTAGCAAGCATTATCATTTAAATACTTCTTTGAAAACGTGTTTAAAACCGCATACTATCAAATTATTTCATATGCCATGCTGATAGTCAAACTTCTAATTGCATATTGCATGTGTTACATTAGGTATCTTTCATTAGTTAGGATCATGCATTTTTCTAACTAGTTTCTCTTTTGGCTCGCCTCGGGAATTGGGGTAAGCTTTTATTGCTTTAGCATATTGCATGCGTGTGGGTATTGCTATGAAAAGCATGATTACCATAAGGCTAATTGCTTAAATGATATACTTGTTTGAATGCCTATGGATGAAGGCTAATTGCTTAAATTGAAATAATTTGATTAATGTACATACAAGCACTTTTCCAAGTGACGCGTATTCAAAACAATTTTCAAACAAACATGAAATCAAAGTGTTCCAATTTTTGCAAATTAGTCTATACTTGTATGTAACACATAGTAAAAATAGCCTAATAATCTGAACAATAGCATATAATGTAAATAAAAATCGCATCATGATTAATAGAGGCCGATCTTTGATCGAGCGAATGGAGGTGCTCAATTCATGACTTTCCCCTCTCGTACCTAAGTTCCCGAACCAAGACACTTTGGTGATGACAGATAAGTAGCCTTTGGCACGAGTCTCAGGTTTCCTAAATTTTCCAAAAATATTTAGGTGGTGACTCTGTATCTGGCAAAGCAGTCCATTTTGGATATTTTGATTCAATATCGATTTTTCAAAAAATTTGCTGAATTTGGACTCATTTATGTTTTTCTATTTCACATTGCACTTGTGAAATCAGATTCAAGATCACGAAAGTCTGAACTGTAGAGCTATCGTATCCAAAAAGAGCACGAAAAGTCAAGCTACAATATGGTACTTTGATAATATGGTACTATGATAAGATTCGATTATATATAACTGCATTTATTAAGCTAACTATTAATTTGGTAGTTCTCATATGACCCTTGGAGTGATTTTAAAAGTTTCCTGGTATGTATCCTTTTCATATTGGGGTTGTTGAGTCTAAAAGATACTGATATTGAACTATGCCATGGCTAGAGTGGAAGTGAATTATCAAGGCACAAGTACTAACAAATTTGCTAGTGGCTACTCAACTGTAGGAGGCCAACCTGTGGGCAATTTGTCCAATTGTTGGGCTGTAATACTGCAGAACACAAGGTTGTAGTCTGCAGAGGCTATGGGTTGCATAGTGTCTGGCTAGCAAATGTTTCCTAGACTGATTGATGAGAAATAGAGAGAGGGTTGCAACGACCCACATACGGAGTGACAATTGACAGATGTCCCAAGAATGGAAACACTTCGGCTTGTTAAATTGGCAACATGCAACTTTCATTTAGAATGGCATGTAATCAACTTGATGAGCAACCCACTTTTCCATCTTAGCTATCCAATGAGACCGAGGGTGGGATCATGCATCTGTTGCTGGGTAACAAACGACAACAGATGTACCAAGAGTTTGCCCTTTTGCTGTCTCCCCCTAGTACAGGGATAGCTACCTTTTTCATTAGTCAACACCATAAAGCTTCATTTATTTATTTATTTATTTTTGTTTCTCTAGAAGTGCCATTTGAGTTTTGTTAATAGTTAGATGTTACTTAGTAATTTATAGATTTTGTTATGATGTTGCTCACTAATTTTTAATTTTTGAACATATTTTACTTCTTGTTTTTCACGACAGATGCAAAGGAGCTATATAATTTTGATTATGAGCTATATTCATTAAAATGAAGAAAATGCAATCTATTGGAAGAAGATAAAGTATAGGATGGCCTTGTTAATCAACCAAAGACAAGGTCTAAAATCACTTCTTCCACTAAATTCTTCAAGAAATAACTGTAATGTCCTTAAAATAATATTTACTTGTACAAGAAGAAAAAAAAAGGGTATTGACATTTTGATTGTAAATACACTAGAGGCATATTTAATAATAACAGCTTGCTTGTTTTCATTTTTCAGAAAACACTTTTCAGAAAATTGTACATTCTTATTTTCAGTGTTTTTTTTGTTTTTACTGAATTTTTTAAATATTTTAAGCAATTTTTTTACTTTTTAGACACCTAACATAAAAACACCTAAAAAGTAAAAAAATTATAAAAAAAATCTTTTAAAAATTCACTAAATACCAAAAATACAAAAAAAAATACAAAAATTCAGTACATTTTTTGTATTTTTATGTATTTATTAATTTTTTAAAATATTTTTTTACAAATTTTTTACTTTTTAGATACATTTAACTAAGGTGCATCTAAAAAAGTAAAAAAAATGTTTAAAATTTAAAAAATATTCACTAAAAACAAAAGAATACGAAAACCAAAAAACTCAATTTTCAAAAAACTTGATTCAGAAAACTCAAACCAAACACACTGAGTTTTTTTTTTCTGTAGAGATTGAAACCCAGTTCTAGTCAATTTTGAGTGCTATTAGAAAAATTCCATGTATGTAGCAAATTGATGATATAGGACGAGCAGGGATTACTTTTCCACAAGTAGTGAGCTCAAGTTAAGTATACAAGCAGTGACAACAATAGACTTACAGGGCTGGGTTTAGAGAGATTTTGTGGATGCAAAAGTATTTAAAAAAAAATAGAAGTTTAAGGGTTTGTAAATGGGTAGGGTTTTGGGAATGAAAACACAAATGTTTAGGGGTTGTTGAGTGACTGTTCTAAGCACTGTGAACAATGACACGAACAATAACCTTGCTGGATACATATATATATATATACATAAAGAGAGAGAGGGGTACTTCACCCTCACAAGGGATAAGCCAATCATACAAATACAATCTCAAATTTTCATAATATTAACTCTTAAATCATTGAGATTACACATATATTTATAGGCTAAAGACTCTCCTAATTATATAAGGACTATAACTCAAATTTAGAAACTAAAAATATTTAACAATTACTTATATTCTAGACCAACGATGACTTTCAATTCTATTTCAATCATAATAGGAATATTTAATGGCTTCTAATTCTACTTCAATATCAAAATAAGAAACTTAGACTTTTGGCCACTAAGATTATTCTATATAATAAAACACATATATATTAACCCATTTAATACATTGACCCAAAATAAAACCCATGGGCAATCCTACAACCCATGTCCAACAATATTGAAATTATCATAATACCCTTACTAAACATTACCACAAACACTTCTCTTTGGACCAAAAAGGCTTCTTGACGATCATAGAACCTTTAGACTTTGTGTTAGGCTTCCACAACCTATAGTACTTGTTTAACCATGCAATAGATGTTGTATCAATTGATCTCTCTCTCTTTTTGTGCTGGTAAGAACAGAGAAAACATTTCTTGAAAAACAAAGGTTTCTGTCTTGGTAGTGGTTTTCAAATTAGATGAAGGATTCTCCCATCTAAACATACCACTGGTTGCTATAAGAGATTGTAAATGTATGCCTTGTTTATAGCTGTTTAGGGATAATTCTTGTGAATATATTTGATCCCAAATGCCCCTGTTTGTAACGTGTCCCCACCAAAAAAGAGAAGAAGGAAACGTACAGGCTTACCCTGTTGATCAACCAACAACAAACTCTGAAAATTCACTTCTTTCACTTGATTCTTAAAGAGATAATTGTAATGTCCTTAAGAACATCCTACAGTGCATGTAGCATTGGAGAAAGAGGGTAGGTTCAGGTATTTGTTTCCTTTCCTTGGTCCTCTAGCTGGGACAAATGATATTTTCTACATGTGCAAGAACAAAACAAGAAAAGAAAAGAAAAGAAAAAAAAAAAGGTAATGACATTTTGATTGTAGCTACACAAGAGGCATATCAAATTAGACAACCACCTGTTTTTTCTATAGAGATCGAAATCAAATTCTAGTGTATAACATTTGCGTGAACTTATGTTGAGTCCTGATGAATTTGTTGTTGAAGTGAGACCTTTGCAACAGTCTCTACAACCAAATGTGCACTTCAGAAAACCAACTTTTATATTTTAGCTTGGATTGATGCACAAAACTACCTGTCAATGGAAAAAGTAAAAATGAAAGTCTCATGGCTAGTCTATTTCATATCATCGCCCTTTTATTTTTCACCTAGTTGAGCAAATACACTGACTTGTTCTTTACTTGAAAATTTTCAACAAGCAAAGCCATAGCTCATCTATTAAGTGAACTTCACAAACCCATTATTGCAATTCTTAGATAGGTCATACCTGATGACTAGTTGTGAACTAGTAGCCCTGTGGTGGATTGTAAACAATACGCACTTTCTAATCTCCTTAGTCCTGGATCTGGTTTTTTTTGGCATTTCCTTGTCTTTTGTATCGCCTTTGGTTTGAACTATGTTACTAGTTATAGGTGTTAAAGACCAAATTTCATTGCCTGTTTGTTCTAGAGATGAATAAAACCCTTCAGATTTCATTTCAATGTCCAGTCAATATTCATAGTAGAGGTTTTGTGATGCAATAATGTTGTGATTGGCTTAAAGATAACTTTGCTGGCCACTTAACAAAAGAAAAATGAATAAGTGATCTTTATTAGCCACCCTTTTGACTCAGAGCTAGTGGACTTCATGCTAGTCTTCTTCTTCTTCTTTGTTCTTCACTAGGAGATTGCCATGTTCATTGCAATTGCTCACTTGATACTTCATTAAATATAGATGCATCTACTGACTGAAAACATGTATCTATTTTGTGCTGTTAAGAAAGGTGACATTGATGTTTCCGGGTTGATGTTGATAAAAGCTTTATGGCATTATCCTTCAAAAACTCTATATTGTAAAGAAATGTTCCCGGGTTTCTACATAAATAGGAAAACAAGGATTGACACTAAACTAATTGACCATCAATCCAAGGGTGCATGGGAGTAACTCAGACCTTTCGCATTTGCAATGATTCTATATGTAACTATTTTCCTTGGTAGAAATACTATATACTTGTTATTCTTACAGTCTTTGTACCCAATGAAGCTTTGAACCACTCAGGTTACTGAGCATATCATTACAAGTTTCTTTTTTCTAAATTGTTTGTAGCAAATTATGATCCCTCAAATGCTTGGTGAGATTTTTTTTCTCTTATTTTGATAAGAATTTTCCTTCTATGAATGAATTTTTGTTATGTTTTCGGATGGATGGCAAGCTCTACTTCCAAAACTCTCTATTTATATTCGCTGATACAAGAATGAGCACTCTTTCCTCTTAACAAAATAATTGCCTTGACCCCTACTCTGTTTTAGGAAACAAAGCCAAATAGTGTAACTAGTTTGCTTAACAAACTTAACCCTATTCTAAAGCCTTTATCTGCTACTAACGAACAAATTCTACTCAACCTTCTATTCCCTTTTTGATTGACCAAGGGTGGCTTAAGGAAAAAATTATCAGGTGGTTCGGGAATTCTAGCATAGCCATTATATCCACCCATCCAATTACCCGTGGTGATGTGAATTTTGACTTTTTTTAAGAGGTGAAAAATGATTACATACTTCAATGTCATTGGATAAATACATGACTTTAACGTTGTTTCAATGTTGACATGTTGTCTGTCATTTTTTTTTTTAAAAAAAGTTTAGTTTTTTTTTTTTTTTTTTTTTTTTTGGGGGGCCAATTTTAGGTGTGTGTGTAAGAATGAACCATAGTGGTTGCCCAAGACTAGGGGTGTAATTTTGGCCCGTGACCCACAGGCGGCCGGAGGTGGGCCCGGCTCATTTAGGCCCGAGCCCAAGCCCAGCCCGAGGTCTTGGGCCAAGGCCTGGGCCATCGTTTTGAAGCTTGGCCCGGCCCATGGGCCCGGCCCGCTTGGCTTGACCCATTGGCCCACTTAAGGCCCACCCAAAAACCCCGCCTGAGGCTCGGCCCGCCCGAGGCCCAATGTTATTTTTAATGGAAAATAATAAAATTTTGGTGAAAAAATTTTTAAAAAAATTGTGTAGGCCCGTCCAAGCCCGCCCAAAGCCCGAGCCTAGGGGCCTGGCCCACTGGCCCGCCCAAGGCCCGAATACCCCTAGGCCTAGGCTAGGGCCTGAACCTAGTTTTCTGGCCCGTGGGCTGGCCCGGCCTGGCTCAATTTTTTGGTAGGAGCCCACAAGACCCAACATGGGCCCAGGCCAAAATTACACCCCTGCCCAAGACATATCTTTTGAAAGAAGATAAGAAAAAAAAATCTGGAGACTACCAAATGTCCTGTTTACTTTAATTTTCATCAAAAATTGGTTTTTGAGTTGAAGTTTCATTTGCTCAAATTAACTTGTCCTTTCAATTTGGTATTTTCAATGATGGCAAATCAAAGAAATATTTCATCAATATTTATTTATTTATTTTTAATTGGCTAGAGTATTGAAGCAATTTATCAAGAATGGGGGGGAGGGAAACGAAAACACAAAATTAAAGGTGTTAGAAAATCTGACATTTTATTTTTTATTTTTAGTTCCTCAGCACAATAACTTTAGTTGGATTAACTCATTTTTTATAAAATTGGATTTTTTATATTTTTTTTAATGAATTTATTAAATATTTTAATTAATTTTTTACTTTTTAAATTCACTTAATTTGGATACACTTAAAAAATATAATATTTATAAAAAAATATTTAAAAAATTTATTAAATACAAAAAACAATAAATATTATATACACTTTCAAATTCTTATGTATTTATAAAAAAATTAAAATAGGTTTTTATAAATATTTTACTTTTAAAATGACAGTAACAATAATAATTTAAAATAAAAGTGAAAAAAAGAAAGGCAGCTCAAGAAGAAGAAAGATGTCAAAAATTGAAATTGTTGGAAGAGCGATAACTTATAATTAGCCACCATTTCTCTCCTCCCCCCAGCTAATAATCCTCCGTCCTCATTTTTTTTGCTTTATTCTCTCTCTACCATTTTTACAAGCCCTTCTCCTCCTCTTCCTCCTGCTTCTTCTATAGTAATAACCAATCAACAACGTAATTCACATCTCGAGGATGCTCTTCATTTCTTCAATCGCATGCTCCAAATGCGACCACAAAGCTTTAGGGACTATTACGAAAATGGGTTTAGGAACAAGATGTTATTTTTTCTTTTCTTTTCTTTACACGTGCAACGATTGATTAAAATAGTAATAAGAAGCAATCTGATTTGTAAGGAAGTTGTTATTAGAACAGGAGGAAGGCCACCAAGAAAATAACATGGGTTTAGGTGAATGAGAAAGCACATATTCTGCATGATTAGGAAGTGGATATAGGCCTTGATATAGTTGATATTTAGAAAGGTTTGGTAGCCAATTCTACGTAGGCTGGCTTTTAGAATTTGTTCAGTCTAGGGTTCTTCAAATGGCCACAATATACTTGAGAATTTTTAATCAAATTCTGTGTAAGAAAAGAATATGCTTTTGCATTTCTTCTAAATGTTTCTTTTGGATCAATTACTGCTTATATTATGCTGATTGGGCTTTTCACAGGTTTGTATTTAAGCCTATAAGATCATTGGAAGTGATCATGTTCACCTCAGAGGAGCCCACACGTTTTGGAATTAGCTGCTTATGAAGGTTACCAACATCTGAAATCACCTACTATGCACATATAAACTAGTTATTGTGGTTAATTTCTTGTGTAATTCTCTCCTAACTTACTTTTTCTGATTTCAAAATTGAATTATGTTTTCATGATAAGTCTTCATCTGGAAGATTCTCATATTTTATCTCAAATGTGCAGCCACTTAATGGTAGGGAGTGAGGAACTTGAAAAAGCTCTCAAGTAAACAGTTGATAATCAAAATACATACTTGCGGAGGTGATTCAAAGCAGGAGAATGATTAAATGACTTTATCAAATTACTACTGCTGACTTTTTGAAAGAAATCGTTTGCGCAATCAATTGTATGCAAAATAGGAAGCCTAGAGCCCTTGAGATGATTTCGATGAATCCAAATAGCCCACAACGTGGAAATTGATTGAATAATGAAGGTAGCCCATTTATGCTCCGTTTGATTGGGCGAAAAATATTTTTTAGAAAATATTTTTATATTTTTTTGATATTTGTCACAATGAAAAATCAATGTCTAATGGAAAATATTTTTTCATGATTAATGAAAAATAAATCTATTTAAGCAAAAAATATTTTCCACTTTTAGTAGGCAAAAAATTTGTTCCATATAAGACTATCTAGTTTTACCTGAAACTCATCTATCCTCGAGTTCGAGCATACACCTCTTAAATAACTTGATTTCACCGTATAATCCCTTTGCCCAGTGAATGCCCAAACAGGCTTGTTTGCAATAGACTCCCTAGGAATATGAATAACATTGATTGGTTCAAAGAACAACCTAATGTAAGATTTATGTTTCTATTTTCTGTTTATTTTGTATAATGTAAGCAAAAAATATTTTTCACTTTCAGTAGGCAAAAAATTTGTTCCATATAAGCATCTCCAATGGCTTGCCATTGGAGCTGCTATTGCCAAATTAAGGCAGCAATTCATAAAAAGCCACCTCCAATGGTAAGTTTTGGCACCTGCCAAACCTGCTAAGTCAGCTTCAACCAACCGTTTCCTCTCCCTCTCCCTCCCTTTCTCATCATCCTTTCCAAACACAGAAGCAATTTTCACCAAATTTCAATCACAGACGCAATTTTCACCCAATTTCACCCAAAATTGAACAATTTCAAACAGAAGCAAGCTAGCAAAATTCCAATTTCAGCAATTTCAAGCAAAAAAATTTTAAAAAAAATTAGAAAATACATACAATGAAGTCAAAAAAAAAATACCTGACAAAAATGGTATTTTGTAGGGTTGATCGTCTTCGTGTTCTTTGGATGATCTTGTTCGTGTTCTTCATTAGGGTTTCGATCGCTGAGGACGAAGGGGTTTCTTCACTAAAGACGAATTAATAAGGGCGAGGAAGAGAAATGAAGATGGGTAGAGGTTTCTTCACTACGAGCTTCTATTACAGACCTTGCATGAGATTTTTGTAGGGAGGAGTGGGGATTTGAAGTAGATCGTGAAGGCCAGGGAGGATAGAGAGGATGCCGGCGACACGACAGAGGTCGGTGGCTTGGGAGGTAGTGAGGTGAGCGGAGAAGCCATTGACGTCACGAGCGAAGAAGCCATTGACGGCAGTGTCGATAGGAGATGAATGAGGTGGGTTTGTAAGATTTGGAGACATGGATGAAGGAGTCTGGAAGATAGATTGATTCAGAGGGAACTGAGGAAGTTGCAGAGGCTAGAGAGAGAAACAAGAAGAAGAAGACCAATATGGGTATGGCCCATTTGCTAAACCGTAAGAAAGTGATTATAAATTATAAATTATACCTTATAAGTGGGAGTATAAATTGGTAATTTGCTTGGTTATAATTATGGAATTATAAATTTAAGTAGTAGAGTAGTATTTGGTAAATAAGTTGTAAAATAATTTTTTACTGTGTAATTATTATTTTTACCCTTGTGAACATAAAAATTATAATTTTGTCATTTTCTTCACTTTAAATTTTGAAAAAGTTTTTTCATTAATGGAAGTTGATTAATTTGTACCTAATTTGGTATATTTTTACATTATCTCAAATTTATTTTTATTTTTATTTTTTATTTTATTTTTTTAATAATATTGAATTTATAAGGGAACAAAAAAATGTCATTACAATAAAAATATAATAAATTACTATTAAAGCAATAAAAATAAAACTTCCTAGATATTTAAATAACTTCTAATTTTGTCTGCAAATTGACATACAAATATTATGTTTCCTCACTTCCATCTTGTTGTCATCACATGCAACATCATTTCCATGACATTCTTGTTGAGATAAAGATCTGTGCTCTTCATTAGGCACATAATCCGTGAATCTATCATAAGAGTCAAATGCAATATCGCGGAACTCACTTCATCGGATGAAATTATGAATTGTCATTGTTGCACAAACAAGTTTGACTTGGGTCAGCCACTTGTAGTTCGGTGGGATATCATTTATCATCGGCCATCTTGCTTTCCAAACCCCAAACGTTCTTTCTATTACACTTTTAAGTGATGAATGTGCTTGGTTGAATTTTTCTTGTAAATTTTTTTTTTTTTTTGAGGGGGGTGGACCATGTTCAAATTAAGCTAGATGGTATCTCTCTCCTTTGTAAGGTGCAAGATATCCTTTCATGTTTGGATACCCAGCATCCACTAAGTAAAACTCATCTATTTTAAAATTCTAAAATGAAATTAAATTAAGCAATTATAAATGTAAAAATAAATATGGAGATGTGAGTGTGGTGTATCTACTGTAGCAATCAAATATAAAACAGTTACCTCCTTGTGGTTTTGGAAAATTGTAATTAGGATTCCTAATTGTATCCAAGAAGATCTGAGTATCGTGTGCACTTCTTTCCCATCTTGGTAAGCAAAATGTGAAACACATATCAAAGTCATATGCAGCCATTATGTTTTAAGTTGCATACCCCTTTCTACCTATTAAATAAGGTTGGTTATATGGAGATATATATGTTTTGATGTGTGTTTCGTCAATTACTCCAATACAATCATATTACAAAACAGTTAATAAAAATATTTTTAGTCACAGATTATTAGAAATATCCTACGAACATTATTATATGTAACACCCAAGTTCCACGTGTAATTATTTTTTTACCTTGAAATGAGGATAATATTTGCGTTTGCTTCGAATATATGGATGCACACCATTCTCGGTTGAGGCCTTACCCAATCAATAGACATCATTGTAACAGATTTTAACACCTTCTGGAAGTATTTTGAAATAGTCTTGCCGGAATGTTGAAATCTTTCTTGGACATTTCTGTTTCGAATGTCACCGTCAACAATATACAAAAATATTGCAGCCTGCTTCTGAACCGAGACTTTTCGTCCAGTTTCAAGGCCATACTCTGTCTATAACAAATCACACAATTGATAAAATACCTCTCTTTCCATTCAAAAATTTTCAAATATTCTTGTCCTATTCCCTTCTTGTAATTCTACCATCCATTTCTCCCCTGTTAAACTAAATGTCCTACATGGTTCTTTTATCAAATAATTTGTCGCATATGTCACTGCAATTGTTGCTGCCGTTGCTAAGGGCATATTATTATGTTGTTGGGTTTGCGATGTGCTAACTTCATCTCACTATAACAAATTGCATATTTGGTGACTAAAATTGGAGAGCAAAACAATTTTAGTCGCCAAAAATAGCATATTGGGCAACTAAAAACTTGATTTAGTCGGCATTGATTGCATCTTTTAGCTACTACATTATTTTGGTCGCCATATAGTTCTTATTGGCGACCAAAATTAGTTTAAGTCACTGTTTGTTGGAATTTTATGCTAATAAATCTTCGTTTAGTTGTCGTATATTAACATTTTCCGACAAAAAAATTTAGTCGCAAAAAAATGGACACATTTTGATGAATTTTTGACGAGCAAAACTAATTTAGTTGTTGTATATTAAACATTGCCGACGAAAGTAAACATTAGTAGCCAAAAATGTTATGTTTGGCGACCAATGATTGGTCGCTGTTAATGAGATTTAGCGACAAATAACCAGTTCGTCGCTAAAGCTTCGAAAAAAATTTAGAGGGAAAGTCATTAATATTGGCGCCCAGTATCCCAGTTACACAAACACACATTTTGGTTCTGTTATGTCTCACACACCAACATAGAGAGCAGTCGATACCAAACCTCACCGCCGCTCACCACCGCCGATCATCACCATCGCTGGCCACCGACGCTCGCCACCACAACCACTGCAAATCGGCACCACCATTGATTACAAGTATTTGTCTCTCACCTCGCTCCCTCTTTGTCGATCTAGGTCTGTCTCTTTCTCTCTTTCTCACTGTCTCTCCCTTTCCCATTTCTCACGCTTTCTGTAGGGTTTTTATATGTTTATTTTTCTTTCATTTTCTGTTGATTTCATAAATGGTTTTTTAGAGCTTTTTCTGATTTCATGAATGGGTTTGGTTCAAATTTCGAATTGTGGATTTTGGATTGTTGATTTTGGATTGTGGATTTTGGATTGTGGATTTTGGATTGTTGAAATTTCAATCTTCAGTGTTAGGTTTTTCAGAGTCAATGGAGAGTGAAACTAAAAGCCCACAATATGACCAAATGTGTTAGGTTCTTCAGTGTTAGATTTTGGGCATTGGGGTGGCCCCCTATCCATCCTAAAACACACTTAGATTTGAAAACCCACTATATGACCAAATGTGCCTCTGTTTCAGGTAAATCGGTTCATTAATTATTTAATTAACTATTGATTAATCAGTTGTTAATCAATCAACAAGCTAGCCTCACTTCCATAACAACCAAATTATTTGTTTGTTGTTCATTGGTGACTAATTCAAATAAGATATTCACCACGGGAAAGAAAACGACATGGTGGGTTAGTCAGCCTCCTATTTTCCTTCCAATGCATGGTGTGAAGGCAGCAGAGTTCTTGGAAGGACAATGAAGTGTGTGTATATATACATATAGCTAGATAATAAGAGAATAATTTAAATTGAAATTGTACAAACCTGCTAGTTTAGGAACAGAACTCCAACAGCCATGGCCATGAGTGGTGATATGTCTGATGAGCTTCTCATCTTCCTCAAGAGACCACAGACCTCTCTTAACTTTTTGTTTGTTGCAACAATGGTGGCCCATCTCATGAGTCCTCCATTGCCCACTTGCTTAATAGCACAACTCATTTATTATATTGTGTGTCCCTTTTATTTCCTTCCCTAATTAATCATAGGAAAATATTACACCTCTTTTGATTTCATACATAAAAGTCTTTCTAAATTTCTAGCTTTGTTATACGTGTGCCATAGATGAAGTGTACTTATTTTATACTATCAGCATAGTTATAAACATTGAGAGAAAGAAAGAGAGAGAGAGAGAAAGAGAGATGTCGAAAATTAACTTGGGGTGTACTCATGAGAGGACCACAGTTCTCATTCTATGTTTTGGCAGCTTCCAACCCTTTGTCTTGGTAAAATTATTAGGTAGTGCCGAGTATCGATAATATTATTTTTGACAAATAAAAAATTATAAAATATATTAGATGTATCATCTCTTGTCATTCAATTATCTAATGAATACCAATCAATACCGTCTCACTTGTAAAATTTTCTATTATGTTATTGTTTGAAAGTACCACAAAAACAATAAAACGTACTGGTCCAATTAGCTTTGTCTTTAACCATTGTTGTCAACTTGATTAACACTCTTCTCTAATCAAAAGAAGAAAAAATATCCCAAATCATAGTCTATTGACATATTATGCACAAAATTAGACCCTTTCAACAAGCTAACATCTTCGAGCTATCTTGAAAACACATAAACGTCAACTAATTAAAAAATATTATATATTTTTCACAACTTTAGACCCAAATATCCAAGCAGCAAATAGCCAATGGTCAACTACTATACTATACTCACATGAACTTGTACTTTGTCTAAAAGAGTATTGAATACACTACAACTAGTGGGTAATGCGTAAAAGAGTCTTGAATACACTATTATTTGTGAATAATGCATAAAAATAGTATTGAATACACTAATATTTGGAGGTGTTAGTTTCACATATAGAAAAGAGCATTTGTTGATTGCATCTTCAATAGGAGTCACACTAAGTTTTTTTTTTTTTTTTTTTTTTTTTTTTTTTTTGGGTCTTTGTTCTTTGTGATTTGTGCATAACAACTAAATTAATGTATAAAGCAATTACTTTTTTTTTTCAATGTTTCAAAACTTTAAAATTTTATTACTTTTGTTTTACACATCTAATTTTCATAAAATTTATGTTTACAAAATGTATTTGCTGAGATCTATTCAAGTGCAATCTATATTGAATATCAAATTTAATTTCCCTTTCTGAGGGTTACAATGATATGTCTCCCTCTAAGATGACTTCACATAGAATTGTTCATGTATGTGACATTTGCGTATGAATAAATGCCAAGTTACTAGTCAAATTATCCAACTATCTGCAATTGACAAATAGGCAAAACATCCCGATCGGTTATTACTATTTTGTTTACTTCGAAAAGCAATGATAATCGAACCCCTAAACTTACTTAAGCTCTCTTCCATTACAGAGTATTTTTTCATATGTTGTCCATTCCCATGTTCATCTTTGCTTGATGTGTACTGTTCGAATAATGGACAAGAGTTGGATGATGATAAAAGATAGGCTGAAAAGTAAAGAGTATCTAGAAGGTGTTCAGTCATTTATTGAGTTTGCTACAAAGAATTTAGGGCCGCAGGATGAAATCCGTTATCCTTGTGTTGATTGCTTGAACAGCACAAAATTTAGTCAACCAATTGTACGATTGCACTTGATTTGAAGAGGAATCACATGTTCTTATCGAACTTGGGTGCACCACGAGGAACATTTTCCCATGTCTCGTGATCATCCTACTATGCGAAACGATGATACTGAAAGCAACGGAGTTAGAATGACAGCCAATCACGGAAATGTGGGTGAACTTCTTACCATGTTAGAAGAGATTTACATGAGTGGTCTTATCTTATGGATGATCATATCGACGAAGAACGTACTAGTTCGGAGAGGCACAATTTGTTGAAGTTCATAAAGTTGTTTGATAATGCTCAACGCAAAGTATATCCAGAGTGTGAAAAGTTCTTCATCTTGTCCTTTGTAATTAAGATGCTTCACGTGAAGGTGTACAATAAATGGAGCAACAAATCTTTCGATATGGTTATGCAAGTTTTCAAAGACATTCTACCAAAGTGTGATGAAACTGTTCCATGGACCCTTTATGAAGCGAAAAAGTTCTTACGTGAATTGGGTTTAGGATACGAGGCCATTCATGCATGCAAAAATGATTGTACTTTATTCTGGAAGGACAACGCCACATTGGGGAATTGCCCTACATGTACAGAGTCTAGATACAAGTTGAACGACAAGACGGGTAAAAAAATTCCACACAAAATATTGAGGTACTTTCTTTTGACACCGAGGTTGAAGAGATTGTACATGTCAAAAAAAACAGTCGCATATATGACATGGCACAAAGATAAGCGTATGGATGATGGAGTATTACGACATCCAGCTAATGGTAAGGCATGGAAAGACTTTGATAGGCTGCATCCTACGTTCTCTGTGGATCCTCCGAATGTAAGGCTACAGCTTGCCATGAATGGTTTCAATCCATTTGGAAATATGAGTACATCGTACAGCATGTGGCCCATAATGCCTTATAATCTACCCCCATAGAAGTGTATGAAAGATCCATTTGTCA
Organism: Camellia granthamiana; assembly: GCA_036172215.1. Classification (NCBI taxonomy): domain Eukaryota; kingdom Viridiplantae; phylum Streptophyta; class Magnoliopsida; order Ericales; family Theaceae; genus Camellia; species Camellia granthamiana. The sequence continues at coordinate 625,767 of CM069913.1, forward strand.
TGATATCATTGCTTATTCCCGGACGATCCGCACCTGGAAGAGACATCGATGTTTACTTGCAACCATTAGTAGAGGAGTTAACTAATCTGTGGGAGCATGGTGTGCAAACATATGATGCCTCAAACGACCAAATATTCACAATGCATGCAGCAGTCATATGGACCATCAATGACTTCCCTGCATATGGTTCCTTGTCTGGTTGGAGTACAAAAGGTTACTTGGCCTACCCTAATTGTAACATGGATGCATCATCTCAGAGTTTGCGAAGTAAGATAGGTTATATGGGTGCTCGGCGGTACTTACCTGAGAACCATAATTGGCGAAGAGGTAAGCTATTCAATGGTGAAATTGAGAATCAGTCCAAACTTGTGGAGTTATCAGGAGAACAAATACTGGAGCAAATTAATTTGGGGATGTACAAGCTGTATGGAAAGCATCCAACCAACCGAAAAAGACAAAAATAATGAAAATCCAACTCCAAACTGGACAAAAAAAAGCATTTTGTTCGACCTATCCTATTGGAAAACACTTAAGCTTAGACATAACCTTGATGTTATGCACATAGAGAAGAATATATGTGACAATCTGCTTGGGACAATATTGAGCATAGATGGCAAAAACAAGGACACGGACAAAGCACGTTTGGATCTGGAGAACATGCGAATACGAAAAGAGTTATACGTAATAAGGCATACGAATGGCTCTTTCGAGAAGCCTCCAGCATTGTATACATTGTCCCCGACAGAGAGACAAGGGTTTTCTGATTTCTTGAAATTGATTAAGTATCCTGATGGCTATGCGGCAAATATATCCAATTGTGTCACCGCGAATGGTGGTAAGTTAGTTGGCCTCAAGAGTCATGACTGCCATGTCTTTTTACAACGACTTCTTCCAATTGGTATGCGAGGATACCTTCCTACTGAGATTGGGACCACATTGTTTGATTTGGGAACTTTTTTCAAATAGTTGTGCTCAAAGACATTGAGGGTGACTGATTTAGAAAAATTGCAAAAACAAATTGTACTTATACTTTGTAAGCTTTAGAAGATTTTTCCTCCTGCTTTTTTTGATGTCATGGTCCACTTGGCAATTCATTGGCCTTACGAGGCTATGCTTGGAGGGCCTGTGCAATATTGATGGATATATCCTATTGAGAGGTATAACTACAAGTCAGAACTTTTTTCATTTAAATATAGTTCAATATGACCATACTGACGATCAAACTGATGTTTACATGTAGGATGCTTGAACTTCTGAAAGGATTTGTGGGGAACAAAGCTCGGCCAGAAGGTTCCATTGCGGAGGGCTACATATCGAAAGAGTGTACGACGTTTTGTTCAATGTATTTGGATGGAGTTAAAATGGTGTTTAACCGGGAAGAAAGGAACTACGATGGGGGTGACAATGGCCCAGGGTTGGCGATTTTCACTCAAAATGTTCGTCCTTTTGGTTAACTCCCAAGGGCAATTGATGTGTCCGTAACTGACCGTGAATTGGCTCATTGGTTTGTCTTACACAATAGTTTGGAAATTGATGAATAACTAGAGAATGATTCCTCGTAAAATATGCAACATACATTTTCTACATGTTTTTTACTTTTTAAAGTCTTCATTATTCCAATTACTTATGAATTACATTGTATTAACTAGGGAACACAAGCTCGTGTTGCAACAAAAACATGGAAGTTCATGCAACATTACAACGCGACAATGCAAAAAATTTCCTAAATGGTTCAAAGATCGCATAAGCTAAAATTCATTAGTGTATAGTTTGCAGATAACGTGAAATTATTCTAAGTTGGAATTAACATAACATACTTTGTTGTGTAGATGAACCAATTGCGAAATCAAAAGTCAACCAAAGCAACCGATGAGATGTGGTCATTAGCCAATAGACCTAATGCCTTAGTAAACACATATTCGGGATGCATTTCTAATGGTGTCCGATTCCATACTATTGACCGTGATAACTGTCGTAAATGTCAAAATAGTGGGTTGGTAGTGGAAGGCGACCACCAAGGCCAATTGATAAAGTTCTACGGCTACCTTTGTAAAGTGTGGGAACTGACATATTTGCTTGGACATCGGGTTGTTTTGTTCCAATGTGAATGGTATAACACCGGTAGTAGTTGAACTTTACGTGTTGAACCACATGTGACAATTGTTGATGTAAGAAGTCGACGGTGTAAAGATGACTCGTTTGTGTTCCCAAGCCAAGTTCAACAAGTTTTCTATGTTCATGATATGAAGTTAGGGGCGAATTGGCGAGTCGTAGAAAAGTTTCAACATTGACGAATTTGGGATGTGCCAGAGATAGATGTGCCAGAATTTGATGAAGTGTTGCAAAAAGATGAAATCACTACTGTTGTACCAACTGAGTCTATTGATGATGATGTTGTTTTGCGTCGCGATGACATTGAACCTAAAATTATTTCAATGGAAGTTTCTCAGTCCAATAAGCATGTACAACCCAAGGGTGTTATGGATGATGCCTTTATCTGTGATGACGATAATAAACTAACAATCGCGGGTGATGACGAAAAAGAAAATGAGATGGAAAGTGATTTTGATACAGATACGGACCTAGAGTTTTAACGTACGAGTTCAAAATTACTTTATGTGTTCTCTAAGTAGATTGATGATGAACTTTGTTTCTTTGTCCGGCTTATTTTGTTGATGTAATAGGGGCAATTAAGAATACGGTGTTTGTTCTTCTTGTATTACGTTGTCAGATGTTATGTACAATTCCTTAATTTTGTGCAATGTTCAACCTCTTGAATTGATAAACCTTGTAATTTGGATTTCATGCCTAATCTTGGTTATTCAGTAAATTAGCTTTAAATGTGAGTAGACTAATTATGTCTTGTTTTTTTTTTTTTTTTTCTTCTTCTTCTTCTTCTTCTTGTTTGGATCTCAATTTTCTAAGTAGATTCATATTCTATGAGCTTAATACCCTTGTAATTAATTTTCTCTAGGATTTCCTTGAACTTTGGCCGAAGTCAAACTATCAAATTCATACTCAATTCAGATTTTCCATTCGGTTTGTTGTGCTATTTGACTGGGGAATTCAATGGTGCATCCCAGAATCTATGGCAGATTTACTCATCTGTTGGATGGGAGGAAAATACAAGTGTTTAATCACTAACTTTTGGAGATCCATTCTCCTTGTCGTTCTTTGGTCACTTTGGAAGCATAGAAACAAGTGTGTATTCACTGATACCCATCCTAACTCGGCGGATCTATAGGAACTAATCATGGTCATATTAGCTTTTTGGCTCAAGGCCTCTGTACGGGGGCGAAATATCATCTGCTTTCTGTACTCCTTGCACTCCAAGCTTCTCTTGACGGTGTCTAACCTGGCAACACAGAAGCGGTGAGCTGCCCAGCGGTGGTTTGCCGGATAGACCCTCCGACGATCAAGTCAGGCCACTTGAGGAAGAAGAAGGCTAGAGAGAGAGTGTGTTCCGTTAGAGAAAGAAGTTGCATACCTCTAACGTTCACCTTCCTCGCCCATTTCTAGGCTGGCCATGCAGCCTCAAGATCGTGCGCGCACTACCTCTGCTGTCCTTCCCTGGACAGGTGGCAGTGCTCGCCTCTCACCACCTTACGCGTGTGAAGGTTTTGTCCTCTAACCAGTACATGCAGAACTGCCCAACGGTATTGATGCGTGGGTGGAGCAGATGTCCTCTCCCTCACGCCATTGGCCCAGGTGGCACACCTAACCAGAGTACCACGACCGGCCTATCCCTTGCGGTGAATTGCCACATGCACATGACTGAGCTACGTGTCGTCGGACTGCCCCTTGGCAAGGAGGCCGAGAGGTGATCCTCACGGCAGGGCTGATATTGACCGGTCTATCGTGGCTTACCGGCTGCGAGACACGCCAGCCTCCGTTCGTTCCACCTTCATCTGAGATCATCTGGAATCTGCCCATCTCGACTAACCGGTCAAAGGCAAGTCGAACTTCGCCTAGTCTACAGTTTAGCCCGAGCTACCCGTAGCCCAGACTCGCTACTCGGCTGCGTTCCCTGCCAAATGTCTGCAAGTCATAGCTTGGCCAGGCTTAGCTCACGCTAGGGCAGCCGTTCTCTTTGACCGAGCAAAACAGGTCCACCGGCCGTCTCAGTAGGGGGAGTAGCGCGGCGCCGTGGAGTCTGTCACGACCGCACTACCTTAGCTCGGCCGTACTAACGGTGCAAATCTCCCCTCTCAATTGCCCCTTAAACCCATCCGAGCTATCGTGACTGGGGTTACTACCGTGACCGAGCCACAGTTGAGTTGCGCCATTACCAAGCCGAGCATGATTGGGGAAATATTTGTCGTCGAGTGATCCCATTTGGCCGGCCATCACCTTGGCAGTCTTGTCAAGGGTCGTACAGCCATACTGACAGCCGCGTTTCCAGTGCCACGTGGCTTCACGCCGTTGGGTCGTGCAGCCAGCTGTTCTGCACGCGCAGAATTCAAACGGCTGCGCCGTTTGGGTTGTTTCCCCCATTTTTATGCACCAGTGAAGGGTCATTTTGCCCCTTCACTATTCATTTCTGCTTGAGCCCAAAATTTCAAACCCTAGCACCCCAACGCACCAGGCTTCCTCTCTTTACTGCCGTCACTGCCCTTGCTCATTCTCGCCATTTCTGACGCTGCATTCGAGCTCTCGAGGTCCACCTCACTTCACATTCGTTTTTGGTAAGTTACACTACCCTTCCCTTGTATCTTTCGCTTGTGTTCTTCATGCTTTTCATCCTGCGTTCTTCGAGTCCTTCGTGTTTCTTGCTTAGGGACGTTGGAACCACGTCAGTCCCCCTCCCCTTTAGATTAATAGTGCCACACCTTAGAAAAATTAGAACTAGTGGAGTGGTGGGGGCCCTCGTGCCCCTGTTTCTCCGTAGCTTGAATGAATGAGCATTGAACATAGGATGAACTGGATGAACAATTTGAATGTGAATAGAACCGAGCTAAATGCTCATTCAGATCCGCAGCTAAAGCTTCAACCGAGCAACAACTAGTTTGTGGTTTCCCATTGATGCCGCAGCCGAGCCGAATAATTAACTAGGTTGGTAACTAAGACTGAACCGGGATAAAAGCCTGAGATCTTGACACAGGGCCTTGACCGAGCTGAAAGCTCAATTAGATCCGTTTATAGAACTGAATCGAGCTAAAACTGCCTTGACCGAGCCGAAATAGGGGTTAGACCGACCAAACGCCTAAAACCTTTCTCCGAGCTAGGATTTTAAAATATGGGCCGTGCAATTTATGTCGTGCTAACCCTTGGGCTTATATTTTAACATGCAGAACAAATAGGACCGCCCAAGCCAGTCCAGCACTATAATTGGTGGAGCTCGAAGTCCGAGCAAACACACCAACATTTTTGACCGGGATACACACTAAACCAAATAAAACCGAGATAGATGGGGAAGTACCGATTTATGGTCATCTCGCGCCGGCGTGATGGCGGAGTTTCGAAGGGAGTACAAAATTCCTGACGACGTCATCTTAGAGCTAGCCAAAAAGGGAGATACTCCTTGGGGCGATCTAGATCGGTGCCCCTTCACCGTCGTGTCAATAGTAGAAGGAGGGCTCCGCTTCCCCGTTCAACCCTTGATCTGCGAATTTTTGAGGCAGACAAGGCTTTGCCCGACCCAAGTCTCCAATAACACTTACAAGATAATAAACAGAGTCGCCGAGCTAAATCGAAGGCTCGGTCTCAATCCCGGCCTCGCAGAAATTTTCCACTAGTATAGCCTTAGTAAAAATAAAGGTGGGTTTTGCTGGTACCTCAAAATCAAGAAGGGCCGAGCAAAACTCATCGAAGGCAACCCAGATAGAGAAACCAACGACGACGACTTTCTCTGGGTGTCCGGTCATTACGAGGACACCGAGGCACCCATACCGGGATGGTATATTAGGAAAGATTTTGGCAGTGCTGGTAAGTAGCCCGGCTGACCGCACTATCTCCTTTCTGCATTTCATTTTTGTTATCTTTTGCCGGTCTAACACTTGTCTTCTTCTTGCAGATAAGCACTTGGCAGCAGACTATTATCAGGCCAACCAAGAAGCCATCCGAACTCTGCTGCGTCACCCAGCCGAGGAGAGAGAGGCGTCAAAACTTCTCGGCTTCGAACAGACCTACCACTACACTGCACCGCGCAAGAGCCGGGTTACCGACTTCCTGCGTGCGCCATCCCCAGAACCAGATCCAAACTTGCCACCGATCAGACTTGTTCCTCTCACCGTCGAGCAAGAAATGGCAAAAATCAGGGCTATCAAGTCCATGATAACCGGGGAGGAATATGAGTCCCAACCTCCAGAGGCAACTGGGGGAACGTCCTTCACCCTAGCCGGGCAAACAGAAGGAGTTGTGCTGGCCCTTGCCAGCGAACAATCGGCTGGCCGGTCCAAGAAAAGACCGAGGAAAGAGCACGCCGCGCAGCACCTCGTGGACGATGACTCCACGAATCACGCTTCCAACAAGCTCGGGGACCAGACCGAGTAACAACAGACCGGCAAATCTAAGGGCAAGGGCCCAGCCACCCCCCCGGTCTGGGCGCCCGAGTTCAAATACCAAGGCCGGCCAGTTTCTGCTGAAGACTCGGTCTATGCTGATAAGGATTATTCCCTTGGTTTCAACATGACCAATGGGCTAATCCTTCCAGCCGACATGAAGAGGCATGACGAGCTGTCCGATCTGAAGGTACTTCACTCGGCAGCAAAGTCGATCGTTCTAGTAAGTTGTTCACTTTTTCTTCATGTTATTGCTCGGTTTTTGCTCGGTTTCTCGAATACTCAATTTTGCACTTGTTTTCAGGCCGCTCAAAAGAATTATTTGGCCCACGACCGGATGATCAAAGTGCGGCAGAGCCTACGAGATGCCATCGCAGAGAATAAGGCCCAAACAGCCGAGATAGTAAAACTCAAGGCCGCGCAGGAGGCTTTAGCGGCAGAGCGGGACGAACTGAGCCAAAAAGTCGACCGAGCCGAATCTAACAAACAAAGGGCTGTGAAGTCGACCAAAGCTCGGTACCTTCGCCGAGCTCCGAAAGCTGTGTGATGCACACAAAGCGGAGAGGGACAAGGCGGTTGAGGATGCAGAGGACCGAGGGTATGCGCAAGGGGAGAAGACCTATGAGCGTCAAGTCCAAGCGACCAAGGACATCTTTTTCCAGTGCGGCTGGAAAGCTGCCGTGGAGAAAGTTGGCCTTGGTCAGGATTCTGACATGTTCATTAACCCGCCTGCTGCCTATATCCCGGTCTACATGCAGGCGTACTCCAAGGCCGCACAAAACCAACTTATTGCAGAGGCAAGGAAAGAAGCTGAGGAAGAAGCCGCCGCCGCGTAGCAAACCGAGCAAACTTCTCCTGCGGCATCTCAAGATGCCAAAAATGAAGAAGTTATTGATCGGGAGGTTGTCACGGTGGAGGAAGCTGACGATGACGCCGAGGAAAACCTGTCCGAGCAGACAATTGTGACCGCCGAGCAGACGGTGGAGGCAGCCGAACAAAACCTTGAACTGGATTGAAGATTTCCTTTTTCATTTTCCTGCTTTTCTTTGTTTTTGAAATGTAACTGGGCTATGTTCCCCCCACTTGTACCGAATTTTCTCTTATCAATGAAACTTATGCTTTTTCCTCGTTCATTGCCTATTTCTTTTTGGTTGGCTTGTGCATAAATTTCTCAATTCAATCGTTGACAAATCACAACTGCCAGGTTGGCTAAGCCGCATACCGGGCTAAAATCACTTTGACCGTTTTCTAATTAGAACTGGCAGTTCGGCTCCTGGAACTTTAAAATGAACTGATATTTTAACTGGACCGGGCTAAGTCTGCTCGGCCTTAACAGGTTTGCAGGCTATATGGAATTCCAATACTTCAATGTAACCGAGTAAAATCAGCTCGCCTTTTCAGTTGGATAAGCCGCCAACATTTCCTTTCTACCGAGCTCCCAAGCAAAGTCAGCTCAGCTTCTTATCGGTTGGATAAAACGCCAACATTTCAAATTCTGCCGAGCAAAATCAGCTCGTTTTCCATATTGGACAAGACACCAATATGCCAACTGGGCCGAGAAAAATCAGCTCGGCCCTTACATTGGGCAAAACACCAATGTTTCAGTTAAGTTGGTTATGACGCCAACATTTCAACCGAGCGAGCAGAACCAGCTCGGCCCTAAAGCGAATTGGTCCATATGCCACTTATATCGTTGGACCACCCACTGTTTGTGTGGTCTACTTCCATTCCGGCGAGAGGAAATCAGTCCGGTCTCATTCAGGTTGGTCTTCTTGCCCCTGGCATTCATAATTGTCTTGTGTCCTTGCTACGTTATTGGACAGAGATGTAATACCAAACAACAAGAGGGCTATTTTCCATTACGAAAGCATCGCTATCTTTTACATCAAGTGCCAAAAGGCTAAGGGTCTAGAAAAGCTAAACAACATAAGCAAATTACATCTTAAAAGTAAAAGACCTTGAGGTTGGCTGCATTCCATGGTCTGGGGACAGCCTTGCCATCTAAATCTTCCAGATGGTATGCCCCTTTGCCAGCAAGACCAATCACCTTGTACGGTCCTTCCCAATTTGCACCGAGCTTTCCTTCGCCAGGGACCACTGTGTTGCCAAGCACCTTTCTTAAGACCCAGTCCCCAATCTTGAATAGCCTGGGGTGCACTGCCTTGTTGTATTTTTTGGATAGTTCTTGTTGGTAAGCAGCAATGTGGATTAGTGCTCGCTCCCTCCTTTCCTCAGCGAGGTCAAGTTCCAATGCCACGGCTTCATCGTTTAGATCAGGTTGGAAACTTTCAGAGCGGATGGTTGGCATGCCAATTTCTAACAGGATGACGACCTCCATGCCGTAGGCCAAGGCGAATGGTGTTTCCCCGTTCGACCATCTTGGGGTAGTGCGGTACACCCAGAGCACATTAGGGAGTTCTTTAGCCCACTTGCCCTTAGCCTTCTCAAGCCGCTTCTTCAGCCCGTCCAGGATGGTCTTGTTTGAGGCCTCTGCTTGACCATTAGACTGAGGATAGGCCGGTGTCGAATTGTAGAACTCAATCTTCAACTCTTCGCAAAATCTGCGAAACAGTTTACCATCAAATTGGGTGCCGTTATCCGAGATGAGGGCCTTGGGTATACCGAAACGAGTGATGACGTTTTGCCATACAAACTTCTTCACGTCCTTTTCCTTTATGGTCGCTAGTGGCTCGGCCTCAACCCACTTGGTGAAATAGTCGGTGGCGGCGATGAAGAACTTGCGATTGCCCGGTGCAGCTGGGAGTGGCCCAACAATATCCAACCCCCAAAGCGCGAACGGCCAAGGACTTGTGAGAGGGAGCAAATCTCTGGCCGGCTGGTGGATCTGGTGAGCGAACTTCTAACACTTCTCGCACCTGCGAACATATTTCTGCGCGTCTGCCTGCATGCACGGCCACCAATAACCTTGGGAAATTGCTCAGTACGCCAAAGACCTGCCCCCAGTATGGCTGCCGCAGATACCTTCATGGATCTCATAGAGAAAAGCATCCACCTTGACGGGGTGGACACACTTCAAATACGGCCCAATAAAAGACTTCTTATACAACGCTCCAGACGGGGAGAGCCAAAACCGCTCTGATTTTGCCCGAATTTTGTGGGCTGCCTTCTTCTTTTCCGGTAGAACTCTATCTTTCAGGAAGGCGACGATGGGATCCATCCAAGAAGGACCCAAGTCGGTACAAAGTACCTTGGTCACTTCCGGTTCTTCTATACTTGGCCGAGGTAAAAACTCTATCATCAAGGAATTGGGAAAGGCTGTTTGAGTAGAAGCGAGACCGGCCAATTCATCAGCCGTGTTGTTTCCCTCGCGGTTGATCTGTTCCACTCTGATGGCATCGAACTTCTTGATTTCTGCACGCACTAGCGCCTGATACTTGGCCATTCTTTCATCCCTGGCCTCATACTCCCCTGAGACTTGATTGACCACTAGCATAGAATCGCTGAACACCATGAGGGTTGTGGCTTTCATTCTCAACGCGCTTCTTAGTCCGGGAAGGAGGGCCTCATATTCGGCCTCGTTGTTGGAAGCCGGGAAGCCGAGTGTAATCGCCTGTTCGATGATCAGCCCATTCGGAGAGGTTAGCACAATGCCCAGCCCGACCCCATGTCTGTTGGATGCTCTATCGACGAAGAGTTTCCACATTTCGTCAATGAACAGCTTCCAGCAATCAGAAGGGTTTTGGGAGCTTCTTAATTCCAAGTCTCTGATCGGCCCATTCTGGTCTCTTTCCTTGTCATGGTTAACTCCGCCCTCCAACAGGTCACTCACCTTTGTTGGTTCGGCCACTCTTTGCCTTTCCTCCTCTTGCGCACCAGCACTTGCTTCTACTGTCTGAACCATAGGCTGTGCTAAATCCGCACTAGCCAAATCAACCGGGCAAATTGGATACGTTCCAGGGGCAAATTTCGCCACAAAGTCTGCAAGAGCTTGAGCTTTGATTGCGGTACGGGGGCAGAACTTGATGTTGTACTGTCCCAGTTCCACGGCCCATTTCAGAATCCTCCCGGTGAAGTCTGCCTTTTCAAAGAGCACCTTAAGCGGAAACTCGGTCAGCACCACTATTGTATGGGCATGAAAATAGTGTGCCAGCTTCCTTGACGCCATCATCAGGGCCAGTGCCAATTTTTCCAAAGAAAGATATCTCGTCTCGGCTGGGAGCAAAGTCTTGCTCACATAGAAGATGGGCAAGTGTTGGACGCCTTCAGCGCGAACCAGGACGGCGCTCACCGCATGTTGAGAGACCGCCAAGTAGAGATACAACTCTTCGCCCGGCAGAGGTGTTACCAAACTAGGGGCGGAGGAGAGGTACGCTTTTAGGTCCGCCATCGCCCGGTCACATTCATCGTCCCAAAAAAACTTAGCCTTCAAAGTCTTAAAGAAGGGCCTGCAACGATCCGAAGACCGGCTGATAAATCTGTTCAGCGCGGCTGCCATCCCGGTAAGATGCTGCACGTCCTTCGTGGAGTTTGGGCGCTCCAATTCTCGTATCGCCTTGATTTGAGATGGTTCGGCTTCGATTCCTTGGTTTGTGACCAAAAAACCAAGGAACTTCTCAGTGCCAACTCCGAAGGCGCATTTGGAGGCGTTCAAACGAAGCTTGTGGTGCTTAAGTATGGCGAACATTTTTGCCAAGTCGGCGAGGTGTTGGGACTTCTCCTTACTCTTCACCACCATATCGTCGATATAGGCTTCCATAGTTCGGCCTAGGAGGGGAGCGAACATCTTTGTCACCATCCGCTGAAAGGTTGCCCCGGCATTCTTTAGTCCGAACGGCATGACCTTGTATCAGTATAAGCCTCTGGGAGTGGTGAACGACGTGATCTCTCTATCCGGTTTATACATGGCTATCTGGTGGTAGTCGCGATATGCATCTAGGAAGCTAAACCTCTGATGGCCAGCGGTTAAGTCCACCAGCTGGTCAATTCGAGGGAAGGGAAAACTATCCTTCGGGCAAGCACGGTCGACAGTCTTGTAGTCGACGTAGACTCGCCACTTGCCATTCTTCTTGGGAACCACCACCGTTTTGGATATCCACCGAGGGTTTTGCACCTCTTCGATTGCCCCGGCTTCCAACAAATTCTTCACTTCTTTTGCCACCACTTCAGCATGGTGCATTGCTGAACGGCGCGTCTTTTGAATGACCAGTCACGTATTGGGGAAGACATTCAGCTGGTGGCAAATGAAGCTCGGGTCGACGCCAGGCATGTCGTAAGGCATCCACGCAAAAGCCTCCAAGTTGGAAACCAAGAAGTTGACATAATCCGTCCGCTCGTCGCTAGACAAAGATGATCCCAAGAGGAAGAATTTAGTTGGATCGTTTTCGTCAATGCGCACTTCCACCAAATCTTCGACCGATTTTTCCTTGGCCTTTCTTCCCACGTCTTCGAGGACCTCCTTTCCCTCGGACCCCTCGATCATCTGGACAAACCCTTTGGCTACTCGGTTGCCATTTACTACAACAAAGCATTGTTTGGCCATCACCTGGTCTCCCCAAACTTCCTCTATTTGCCCGCTCGGTGCCGGAAAGCGCATGACTTGGTGGAAAGTTGACGCTACTGCTTGCATGGCATGTAACCAACCTCTGCCCAGGATCAAATTGTAAGTGGATGGAACTTTGAGCACCCAGAATTCTACTTGCTTCACGACCGACCCCGCTTTGACCGGCAAAATAATCTTTCCGATCGGCCATTCTGGTTGCGAGTTGAAGCTGACCAAAGGAGATGTTGCAGGGGCCAAGTCCTTGTCTTCTAACTTCATTTGTTTGAACGCATCATAATACATGATTTCGACCGAACTCCCCTGGTCGATCAGGATTCTCTTGATATCAAAGTCTTTGACGCGAAGAGTCACCACCAAGGCATCATTGTGCGGCATCTGAACCCTTTCCAAGTCTTTGGTCGAGAATGAAAGGATGTCCCTCTCTTCGGTCTTTCCCTTCTTTACGGCGGGTTGTACAGAGAGCACTTCCCTCATGTGCTCGACTTTCTTGATCATCCCTCTAAGCTCGCAGACCCTTGCTGGCTTAATGATGCCATAGATGACGTTGATTACACCTTGTGGGGGCGCTTCTAGGGCGGCCAGGCCGTTAGGCTCGGTTTGTCCCGTTGGCGTGGCCTTGACGCCCCCATCTATGTATTGGTCAAGATGCCCCGCCGCCACCAACTCCTCCAAGTGCTGTTTGAGCGGCAAGTAGTCCTCTGTCCAGTGCCCCCGTTCTTCATGGAAGGTGCAGCGATATTTCGGATTGAAGCCTCGCTGCGCACTCCCTAACTTGGCCGGCCAACGGACAAAAGGCTCACCTCGGATCTCGCTCAAAATGCGGTAGATGAGAATTTTGAAGACCGTGGTAATTTCCGTCCGCGCCTTCAGTTTTCTCTTGGCATCTTCCTCTGCGTCGCGGGGTGCGTCAGCTCGGTCGTTTCTGCGACCCTTGTTTCAGTCATCGCGGTTTGGTCTACGGCGTTGATCTTTTGACCGGTCGCTTGGGCGGTTATCCTCCTGCCCGACCGAGTGAACTTTTCCTGCCACCTTTCTGTCCGCCACAACCGGATTACCCTTCTCAGTCGCGGAGGCAGTATCATCCTCCACGCGAATGTGCTCATTGATCCGTTGCATTAGAGACTCCATGGTTGTAGGTTGGTGCATCGTAAGTGAATCTCGCAGCCTATGTTCGACTGGGAGACCCCGTTTGTACTGAGTGATTGCCAGGTTGGTAGGGCAGTCGAGGATCTCGTTGTAAGTTTCCCAATACTTCGCGTTGTATGCCTTCAACGAACATCCAGACTCCATCTTGACGCCTAGGAGATGGTCGACCTCCTTCGGCGTTCGGGTGTTGGTTTTGAGTCTGGTGACGAAGGCTTCCGCTAGCTACTGCCACCCCTCAATACTACCCTCCGGGAGCCTTTCGAATCACTTCAAACCCAGCTCTCCCAAGCTTGCTGGGAATATGAGGCACATTAAGGCGTCGTTTCGCCGGTGGCCAGCCATCACTTGCCGGTAATGACTCACATGCATGTACGGATCCATCTTGCCGTCGTACAAAGTGAACTTTGGCTGGTGGAATCCGGCAGGGAGTGGCGCACTCTCAATCTCTGGGGACAACGGCGTGCCTATAAGTCGCGCCAGTTCTTTGTCCTCCAGCGCAGGGGCCATCACTCTGGGAGCTGGCATTACCACTTCTTCACTACAACGAACTGGAGCGCTCAACCTCTGCAACGCTGGCACTCTCTAAGCCTCCCGATGGCGCGCCCTCTCCTCCAATACATCCCTCAAGTCCCTGGAACGTGTGGAGAAAGAGGATCGCGACGTTGGTGTTAGGTGTGAGGGGTGGTAAGTGCTGTCGCGAGAGAAGGACCTGCCTTCTCTTTGGTCGGAATCTCCAACCCCATAGTTCCGGGTGATGGAGATAGAGTGAGTCATCCTCTGGCGGCGACTGCTAGAACGAGGGGAGGGGGTTTGCTCATTGAGGTTGCCCTCCCTAGCAACACCCTTCCCCTTTATCTGGCGCTTCAGCAGCTCCATCTCCGCCGCCATCTTGCGAATGAGGGCGTCTTGGTCTTTGAGTTTGTGCTCCAGGCGCTGCGTACGGGACTCCCCCCAGCGTCGGCGGCCTTCTGGGTCTGCGAGCGATCTGAACTCCTCCCACGTTTGTCTCGCGCTCCTCGCGAAGAAGTTTCCAGGCCCGCCATGGCTAGAACATTCGGGGGGCCTTCTCTCCTTCGGACATACTCTGGAGTGACACCATTGACGACGGACAGCGGAACTTCGTCATTGTTGGCCATGGAAATGGTTGAAGACGCTTGAAGAACAAGGGTTGAGTATCAAAGAATTTCCACAGACGGCGCCAATTGTACGGGGGTGAAATATCCTCTGCTTTCCGTACTCCTTGCACTCCAAGCTTCTCTTGATGGTGTCTAACCTGGCAACACAGAAGCGATGAGCTGCCCCGGCGATGGTTTGCTGGATAGACCCTCCGACGATCAAGTCAGGCCACTTGAGGAAGAAGAAGGCTAGAGAGAGAGTGTGTTCCATTAGAGAAAGAAGTTGCATATCTCTAACGTTCACCTTTCTCGCCCATTTCTAGGCTGGCCATGCAGCCTCAAGATCGTGCGCGCACTACCTCTGCTGTCCTTCCCTGGACAGGTGGCAGTGCTCGCCTCTCACCACCTTACGCGTGTGAAGGTTTTGTCCTCCAACTAGTACATGCAGAACTGCCCAACGGTATTGATGCGTGGATGGAGCAGATGTCTTCTCCCTCACGCCATTGGCCCATGTGGCACACCTAACCGGAGTACCACGACCGGCCTACCCCTTGCGGTGAATTGCCACATGCACACGACCGAGCTACGTGTCACTGAACTGCCCCTTGGCAAGGAGGCCGAGAGGTGATCCTCACGGCCGGGCTGATATTGACCGGTCTATCGTGGCTTACCGGCTGCGAGACACGCTGGCCTCCGTCCGTTCCACCTTCATCTGAGATCATCTGAAATCTGCCCATCTCGGCTAACCGGTCAAAGGCAAGCCGGACTTCGCCTAGTCCACAGTTTAGCCCGAGCTACCCGTAGCCCGGACTAGCTACTCGGCTGCGTTCCCTGCCAAATGTCTGCAAGTCACAGGTCGGCCAGGCTTAGCTCACGCTAGGGCAGCCGTTCTCTTTGACCGAGCAAAACAGGTCCACCGGCCGTCTCAGTAGGGGGAGTAGCGCTGCGCCGTAGAGTCTGTCACGACCGCACTACCTTAGCTTGGCCGTACTAACGGTGCAAATCTCCCCTCTCAGCCTCCATCAAGGACTTCCCCTTTTCAGTCACCAATGTAGTTTTCAATTGGAGGAATATTAGGGGCTGTAATTAAGTCTGTATGCTCGGTTTTACTGGTCTGTTGGTCTGCATTACTCTATAAGATAGTGGGTTGATCTATTTTGTGAGTTGAACAATCATTGTTTTGCTGGTTTGTTAATCTGTTTGATCTGGTCTGCATGCTCCCTCTGGTTGCTGACTTGGAGAGTTTGCTGCTGTTTTTTTCGAGTTTGGCTGTTTGATGCTTGACTACTATGCTTTGGTGCTAGCTAATGGTAGGATGGTTGATTGGCTGAGTTTGGATGTTGTGTTGGTTGCTTAAATGTATTCATGCTGCTCTGTTGAGCCTTTGTTTTGTTATTTTGTTGCTGACTTGTAATGGTAGGATGTTTGATTGGCAGAGTGATCATTGGCTGTGAGATGGGTGGTTGTTTTGGTTATGAGATGGCGTAAAATCTATTCCATTGATGCTTTTCCTTGTTCCTTACTAATGACTTCTTTTTTTTTTTTGGGTGCCACTACAAGATTTTGTTGACTATTTGTGCTAATCTGACTATTTGTGACTGATCTGTGCTAATCTGTGCTAATCGTTGCGAGATTTCCTTTTAATAACCATTCTTTTAATATTTGGGAATCATGATTAGCTTAAGATTTATTTTTTTCAAATTGACAAAACATTTTGAAAAATGTGAAAGAAGAAATTAAAAGAAGACATCTTGACTTATAATCCCAAATTGATAAAACATTGATGGAAAATTGTTGTGTTTGACACTTGTATTTGCTTTGTATTCTTGAAAAAAAGGACCTCTGACTTGGATCATTAGGTGGTGACACTAAATACAAGCGCAATAGAGATGTGTTGTTGTGACTGTCATACTATGTAATTGTATTATTAAAAGTGTCAATGGCACCATGAAATATGTTTTTCACAATTTTCCTGTGTAGAGGTTGTTAGATGGACTTGCGGCATAGACCAAAAGATTTTAAAATGCTGGTTTTAAATCGAGATTGGCTTAATATGTTGAATTTGTTGAATCTATAACTCTAGTTTTTTCGGTGGATGGGTCTGTTAGGGTTGGGAATGTCATCTGTTTGTTTTATTTGTAAGGGAAAATTACTATTGAGGAGGTGTTTTCAAAAATTATTACAAAATAGTGAAAAAGTTTATGATTTTAATTATTAACATTTATGAAGTTTATCACTTTGTTGTAATATTTTTTCTGACACACCACTAGTGTGTAGGTCCCCCTATTTTTAAGCATAGTTGCTACAAGACACTTTGGAGATTCTCATGGCCTTTTCCTTTTAAACATTTTTTTTTCATGTTGAAAAATAACTGATGCTGATTGGAAAACAAAGAAATGAAGATGTATGAGTGAACAAAGCCATGATTAATGAGTAATTTATTATTGAACTTTGACATGTTGTGTGATTATTAATGAAACTGATCTACTAAAACATGTTGTATTGCTTGGAGACGTGGATGGTTCAATAATTTGGTTGGTTATTAGAATGCAAAAGTAGATTTTCCATACTAGTGTTATTATTTTCAATGTTATGTTATTGAACACAGAGGCTCTACTAAACATTATAAGCAATTGCAGCAGTTAAAAGTATAAGATTTTGATTTCATTCCCTTTTCTTTTCGATAGAGGCTCTACTAAACATTATCCTTCTTCCTTTCAACAGTGGCATATGAATTTCATACCTGATTTGGTCTTGGTAAAACTTAAAAGTAATTTATTTCAGTTTTTGACTTAATTTAAGCTATTATGTTGTGTTTGGTACAATTTAAATGATCAAATTATGGCCTAGTTTGGGAAGATTGAAAAAAGACAAAAAGTCAAAAAGTCACTATCCTATTTAAGTCACATCATCTTATTTAAGTCACATCACCTCTCTAACACATCACTTCAAATCCAACCCAAACCCAACCCATATTTCATAAAAAGTTAAAAAGTGCACTTATTTAGTCTTCCCAAACTAGGCCTATAGCTTTAAAAAAGCTATTTTCAGCTCAAATGTAGAAGTTGCTCGAGGCATGCTTATGTCTTATAGCTTAAGCGCACAGCTGGTTCATGGGTGATGAAATGACTAAAATGCCCCTTCAAAACTTCAACAATTACGGAATTGCCACTATATAAACCCTCTTGTTGCCCTAGCCCGCTCCTCTCCTCATACTCCTTTTCTCATTTCCTCTCTTGGCGACACTGAAGGCGATCCTCCACAGCAGCCGATCGAACTCCTCCACATCTCCAACATCAGCCAATCGAACTCCTTCCGTCCTTGTTTCCGTTGATCTGCACCAAAAAGGTAAGAGTTCATGCCTTTTGTTTGTGATATATATATATATATATACACACATCGAGTTAGGGTTATAGACAGAGACCAGATCACACTCCATTCCTCTCTTCGCTTTCTTCTTCTTCTCCGATTTACATAATCTTCTGCTCAATTTTCAGTATTCTTGTTAAATTTTTGCTCAATTCTTGTTCACTTGTTTGCTGTAGTGTTAAAATCAAAATCACTTTTGGTTCAGTTTTTTGGTTTTTTTTTTTAATTTTATATATATATATATATTTTTAAAGATTGGCCCAATCAGTTTAAATGTTGACAAAAACTTTGGGTTTTTGGAGAAAATGGAAATTCATAATTGGTAGTTGACTGATCTGTTGTATTGTTGACCTCACAGTTTAAATGCTTTCATTGGTGTAGTGCCGACCTTACATCCATGGCAGAAAATATTTCCTTGACAAAAACTTTCTTTGGTGTAATGCTTTCTCTGGTTTATGTGCTTGGTTGACAAAAACTTTTTGTGAAATACATGATATTTGTTACCCTTAGTTTGATGAGTTCAACTACTGGCAATTACTAATAGAGAATTTTCCTTAATCAATTCATGGTCACAGATAGAAGATGAATAAACAAGACAAATATAAAGAGTTCAAATGTAACTATTGTTGTGAAGTTTGATGAATTTGTTACTATTGTTGTGAAGTTTGTCCAACCTTCACTTGTTGTGAAGTTTGTTACCCTTAGTTTGATGAGTTCAAATGTAACTATTGTTTCCACTTTCCAGTAGGCCAAACTAAAATAAATATATAAGCTGTGAAGTTTTAATAATTTATGCAAAAAAGTGGACCATTTTTGTGAGTTCTGTGAAGTTTTTCTGATTTTCTCTTTCTAGGTTGAATTAGTGAAAACACAGTTGAGAAGAGCCACTGAAAGATATAGTGGGCCTCTAAGTTCAACAATATTATCTCGTGCCTTATCCCAGCCACTAGACAAAGAAATCGATCTACAACCACTTAGTCGTAAGGTAATGGGAAGTTTGTATGTAGAGAATATAGGTAATATTGATCATGAAGTTCAAATGAAGGTTGGTTCTGCTCCAAAAGGCAATGGTTCACAAGGTCATAGTACACATCAAACAAATCTTGAATTAGAAAGACCAAGTGACTCATCTGCATCATCTGAGGAGTGTCAACAAAATAATTTTGATGCGACCAGAAATCATCAAGAGTATAAAAAGCCTGATTCTCCTATAATTCCTGATGAGCCTTTACCCAATATCTCTAGAACTAATGAGGGATCCTGTTATTGTTGCCACAGGACAGGTATATGTTGACATGGTGTTGTTTAAGAATTTTTAAAAGCTCAGCCATCCTTGTTATGCTTTCTTTCGAATTTTATCTGCCTCTTGATTTTACAGACATATGAGAGATCTTACATACAGAGATGGATAGATTGTGGCAACACAACATGCCCAAAAACTCAACAAAAACTCCAAAATCTCACACTTGCCCCAAATTATGTTTTGAGAAGTCTAATTACTCAGTGGTGTGTCGTGCACAATATTGAGCGTCAAATGGCATTGGCAAATGGGCGAATAAAGAAGAGTGATGGATCATTCCGTGATGTTAGTGGGGACATAGCAGCCAGTCAAGCACTTTTCCGCAATCTCTCAAGCCAATCCATTGAAGAACGCAGAGTGGCAGTGGCCAAAATCTGATCACTGTCCAAAAGAAGCACAGATATTAGGATAATAATAGTTGTCAAGTAACAAAGAGTATCCCAAAAGGAATGTAATGCCGTAATTATCAATTTCTCCTTGAGAATGAATAAACATATCTGCACTTTTCAAAGCAGCCTATTTCTTGTTGCCTGATGCATTATTTTTTTATTTGTTCCACACATGGGTGTCTTCCATTTACAGGAATAAGTTCTCTTTGGTTGCGGGAATACCTTTCTAAACTCCATCTTCCTCTGATGTATTTGTGTTGAACGTGAAGGCATCTTGTGCTTGTTAATAAACACATGATATACCTCTATTAATACAGGCCTACTTCGTAGAGAACTATAGATCATACAGCCACAGGGATGTCTCAAATGTCCTTTAAATTCGTTTCCTTTGCATTTTCCACAATTGGGGCAGTTGTGATGTGCTTTAAGCCCAGTGTTTGGTTGGAGTGTGAATGGAATTTATATAATCCACTAACATAAGCCATCAATCCATTTAATTAAGCTGATTACTTTTCGGATTATGTAACATTATTGAGCAAATTATGGATAAAAGCCAGCAAAGTTGAGTTTCTTGTTGTGCTTTAATTGGGAAGGCAAGTTGTTTTGTATTTCTATTTAAATATTTAGAGAATATTACACACATTAAGAACAAAATTTAAATAATAATAAAAAGAAGAAGAATGAAGGCGTGAAGAAAATATATAAAATTGGGAGGAACTAGATAATAAGAATTAATCACTTGACAAAATTAATAAAATAACTTTTTCAAAATTTAAAGTGAAGAAAATGACAAAATCACAATTTTTATATTCATAAGGGCAAAAATGACAATTACACAGCAAAAGGCTATTTTACAGCTTATTTACCAAATATTACTCTGCTGCTTAAATCTATAATCCCACAGCTATACCAAATAGGTTATCAGTTTATGTTCACAGCTGTAAGTTATAATCTGTTAAGTTATAATTTATAATCATTTTTCCACAACTCTACCAAACGGGCCGTTATCTAAGGAGTCAAAGTTTTAAGATTTTCAATTTCTTAGTGATATCTTGAGAAAAAGTAAGTGGGGCCTCGAATAGATCTCCGATTTTTAAGATCGTTGATGTGGTATTTTTTATTGAAATCCGCACACTACTCGGGTTATGAATTTCGATCCTTTTTGGAAAGAGACTTTCGGAACTTTGCCCACAGTTTGTTTTTAGTGTTTTTACATTAATGACTTTAGACTAATTACCTTTTAATTCGGCGAGCACAACATATGCTAGTCTATTCAAATTATTAACATGTAATTAATAATTCAATGTTTAGGAACTTCTAACAATAAAGTACACGTGATCCTTGGCTTTATTACGTCAACCTATGTTACCTAGAACGCAAATCATTTTAGTATGAGGAACGGGAATGTGATATGCCACACACTCTAAAATGTGGTACAATACAGGTAGACTCCTTAATTTGACATCAAATATATCATTGTCTATTTTTCTTCAAATTAATTGTTCAACAACACAACTCTATGAGCATTAAGATCCATTGTTCTACATTTTTGGCAATCTAAAACTCCACTCCATCTAGATTTTAGTTCATTATATTCGACATTTTTCCCATTAAGGAGAACTTTTGATGAAAATTTAGTTACTATTTGTTTAAAAAAACTTTCACAACTGTATTTAGATATAGAAATTTAATCACATAAAGATAAATAAATTTATTTAAAAGAGTTTAATATTGTTATTAATCATGGTGCTATTAACATTTAATTTAATAGTTTAATAATCACTATTAGTTGATTAATATTATAATATTATTATATGTAGCTAATAGACTTAAGATTGAACCAATTAATTTCCATGGGTTAATTTTCTTGTACACAAATTATTAATGCAAAACTTTATACAGAATAATATATATCAAGAATTAGAGGTGTATAGTCATAAAAGTGACGACAACGACGATGACGACAACAACAATAATAATACTATGAAGATAAAAATTGCTCTAATTAAATAATTAAAAGTTAATTATAGAATTTCGTCACAAAATGTTATTATGGAATTAGATTATAAATGTTGATTACAATATTTAAGTAGCTAAATATAATTCTCAAAATAATTTAATATGTAAAAATACGGGTTCTCACATTACCCATAGAATATTTAACTTTTTGCATATATCTCAAACGAATTTCTTAATTGTTGCTTGATTCTAATGAATGATTTAATTCCCAGAACTCCTTCATTTTTTGGACAACAAACTTGTTCTCAACTTACTTCAGCATTTGTTAAGTGGTTTTCAACCCCTCACTAGAGGAAGTCATGAAGCACGAACATGAGTACGGATACGCAATACGACATGGACATAGAAACACGTAAATTTTTAAAAAATGGGAGACACGACACGTTGGGAATACATTCAATATATATAATTAAATTTATTTATTATATGTCATAAAATTATTTTAAAAAAAACATTAAAAGATAATAAAAAATGCAAAATAATACTATTAAAATTATAAAAAAAAAATAAACATTTAAAAATACAAATAATATAAAATTGAATTTTATAATTATAAAAAAAATTTAAAAAGTTCAAAATATAAGAGCAACTTTATCAAAGTAGCCAAAACTGTATGTTAGTTATTTTATACCAAAAAATCAGAAAAGGCATCAAATCGTTGCTCCATCAAACTCGGCAATGCAATCGGCAGTTTCTATCAAACCCAAATCCCTCGCTACAAATAACCAGTGACAAAGACTCGGCTATTGGACTGAAATCGGAAACTATTGAGCAACAGTACAATCTCTCTCTCTCGTCCTCCTCATTTTTTTATTTTTATTTTTTGATCTCTTAACTTAATATTGAATCAATGTTTCAATGATTTGATTGTTGGATCAAGAGTTTGAACTACATTTTGAATATTTAGTGAACATTTGACGAGTTTGTACTAAATATTGAATGTACAGTTCAAGAGTTATGAATGTTTCTTAATTGCTTGCATGGTGCTTGTTGAATTGCCACAATGAATATGTTGCTATGCAGGATTGAGTTTCAAAGTTTCTGCAATATTGCTTTGAATGTAGAGGAGTTAATGAATTTTCTTAATTGCTTGCATGTTGTTCATTGAATTGTTGCAATGAATCTGCTGCTGTGTAGGATTGGAATTCAAACTTTATACATATTACTTTGGGTTGATTTTACACAACACTATAAATTGCTTTTGGATAGTTTATTGTAAAGCATTGTTTTTGAAAATAAAAATGACCAAAGGTGGAGCTTGTCTGTGTTGGTGAACAGTTTTTGATATTACAGTCAATGACTTTTCCTATCAACTATTATATTTCATTAAGGTCATTAAGTTGAAACAGAGTTCTCTATCAATTTTCTAACATTTATTTTTCAAAGGTGTTTGCATACCTAAATTGTTTACAGTTTGGTCTTAAATGGGATAATGAGTTTTACAATGTTATTGTCAAAGGAGTAACCTTGATAAGCTAGATTGGGGCTTCTTCTTCTTCTTCTTTTTTTATTTTTTATTTTTTAAGTCTTATCTAGTTAATGATAGGCCACAATAACTTTCAAATTTGAGAAGTTCTTAGGTAGTGTTTGGTTCATTGGAATGAAACGGATAGAATTATCATTATATTGAAATGTCCATTCTCATGTTTGGTTGATTAAAAAATAATGAGAATACATTGTAAATTGAATCATTATTCACCATTGCAATGGAATAATCATTTCATAGGATGGATTCTCACACACCAACAGATGCGTACTTCACCAATCTATTACAAGGGGGATCCAACCTTTTAGGTGAATTTATGATGAAATCTCCAAATCAAATGGGTCAATGTTCAAGCCAACATGGTGAAGTGGCTGGGCAAGAGTCTCCATTGTCACCCCAAATAGAATCCACCACAAAGAAATCACAACGTGGTGGCAACTTCACTATAGAAGAAGACAATGTTCTTGTATCGGCATGGCTCAACACAAGTTTGGATGCAATACACGGAAATGAGCAAAAGCACAAGACATATTGGAATAGAGTTTGGGAGTATTTCCACAAGTACAAGACTTTTAATTACGACCGTAATCAGAATTCTTTAATGAATCGGTGGTCAACTATTCAACTTGGAACCAATAAGTTTTGTGGGTTCTTTGCTCAAATTGAATCAATGCATCAAAGTGGAGTTAATGAGCAAGACAAGGTATACATTGTGTATACGCCGTTAAATTAGATGTAATTGTCATTTTGTTTGAAGATGCTAATTAGTGTTTATTCATTTAATTTTTCAGATTGGCAAGGCCAAACTTATGTATCAGGAATTCCAAAAAGCATCATTTCCTTTTGAACATTGTTGGAATGTGTTGAGGTACTAACCAAAATGGTTAGAGGAATGTGAGAAGAAAAAATCGAAAAAAAAAAAAACATCAACAACATCTTCTCCTTTTGCTCCAGAGGCGATAAATCTAGCAGAGGATGATGTCTCACATGATGCTTATGTAGACTTGGAGAGGCCACTAGGTAGGAAGGCTGAAAAAGAGCTGTTGAATAAACGAAAGAGTAAAGATTCAGCTGGTTCAAATTATGCAGGGATATTGAATGGGATAATAGAAGACAAAAAGAAAGCAAATGACAAGAAAATGGAAATCCTTGAGAAAGCGTGTCTTCAAGAGCAAGAGCAGAATCGTATTAACCAAGAGCTTGAGCAAGAAAAGAGGAAATGCAAGAGCGATTTCGTATTAAACAAGAAAAGATTTGAGTAGAACAATTGAAAGAAGATGAGAGAATTATAATGATGGATACAAATGGTTTGTCTCCAATGCAACAAGAATATTATCTTCACCGCCAAATGGAAATTCTTGAAAGTCAAAGAAGTACTAAATAGTTAGTTTTTATTGGAATATATTTTCTATGTAAACATATCATGTTTTTGTTGAACAATGCCATGGTTCAATGCACTTTTTTTGTTAAGTATTGATTTACATTGCTATGAAAATGAATAAATGACTGCTTAGGGGCATCTATATTCTGGATTATATAAGTATCTTGGTGTACCCAGGTTTATTTTTGGTGATTATTTGTTCATTGGTTGAAGTTGGACATCTTTTGTGGTCTATTAAGGCTTTAATGAGGGAAGAATTCAAATCGAAGCTCCAATCCATATAAAATTTATCTGTATACAAGTTTATAGTGTCTTTTATATGTAACTCCTTCTGTAAATGCTCTATATTATTTTTATATAGATTATGTTGAGAAATTAAACTGACCTGAAAGAGCAAAAAAGTGAGAGCAACAAGGTAAATAACAGCAATTCCATGAACCAATTTTATATAGATTGCTGCTGCTCTGCTTCAGATTCTGTTTCATCTTCCTCTACTGTCTATTTGTTTTGCTGTTGGCCTTGATGTATGGGGTTGTTGTCAAATTTTCTATACTGCTGCTCTGTCCCTGTGATCTGTGATATGCCTTCAATGTTTGGCGAGGCTAGCCATTTGGATGGAATGTGCCTTGTTGCTTCTATAGGAGTGAATCTCAATAATTAGTTTACTGAGCTGTATACTACTCATGTTTGATGCTGCTATGTATTGAGTTGAGTCTGGTTTGGTGAGGCTACTACTTTGTTCTTGCTATAAAGTGAATGCTAGTCTGATGTTGCTATTGCTATAGAGCTGATGCAGGATGTGGCTGCTGGTGTGTCATGACCCAAACCCGCCCCTATGGGTTTAGCATCGTAACCGGCCAGTAATCCGCGATTACCAAAGGCCTGCTTAACAGTAATAACAGTAATACAAAGTACAGGGGCTGGCGGAAGCCAAAACAGTAAATGAAAGATGTCCAATGAGTTGTGACAGTCTGTATGCAAAAAGACTTTTCATAACACATTCACATTCGGAACAAAAGCAGTATGTACATACATCATATACATGCATTCAGGTTAGGGACCAAATCCCTACCATAACAGTACAGTACAAGTCTATACAGTATTACAAAACAGAGACTGAAGGGTGAACTGAGACACCCCAAACGAGCCTAAGCTTGAACACACTTGGAACCTCGCAGTGAGGCACGTTGGTTGGCTTGACAAAAAAGGACTTTAACCCAACGCTCCTAGCTCCGATCCGATGCGTGGACACCTACATATATATATAAACAGTGAGCTAAAGCCCAGTGAATAACAACTGTGTAAAGAGGTTAAGAATGAATGTCCTTTCAGTCATTAAACAGTCATATCAGTCATTTAGAAACCATAGCAATTATAAGTGGTATATCCAATAGCAAAATAGTACAGTAGGTCTTAACAGACCGAACAATCAGTTGATGGCCATCATAACAGTAAACAGTAGTGGTTCCAACATGGAAACCGACAGAGATCTCTGTGACAGTAGCAGTACAGTAACAGTAAGTTGCTATGGATACCACGAGTACAGTTCATTAATAGGACATCATTAATTCAGTAAGAAATATCATTTCAGAAAGCAGTACAGTAGATCATTCAGAAAATATTCATGATTGAACATATCTTTACAACATTGTTACTCACAGAGCACTGGGCTATAAGCGGCTAATGAGCGTCCTCGGATGCCAACCCTACACAGTTACAGAATGAACACACCCTAAGTTACATACTTGGGAATCAATGACTTGTCTCGGTGTGGTTCTACATCAATATCCTCATTAAGATGCCCTAAACATGCCCTAGGAATGCCTAGGATGAAAAGAGAATGCAAAGATGCACTTTAAAACACTTTGCAAAATTTGCTGAAATAGGGGTCCACGCTCGAGTGTGGATTTCTACGCTCAAGCGGACATGCAGATAAAGGATCTCTGCTTGAGCGGGACTTTCCTCGCTCGAGCGGACTGTAAACATAGGCAAAAGTACTGGATGCATGCAATTCACGCTCGATGGGCACTCGACCCCCGCTCGAGCGTGAGACACAAGTCTTCGCTCGAGCGTGCATTCCTTCACTCGAGCGGACTGTAAATGTATGAAAAGTACTGGATACATGCATTTCACGCTCGAGCGTTACTTTTCCCGCTCGAGCGGGATGCATGTACTCAGAGTGTACGCGCGAGTGTGGAGTTCCCTGCTCGAGCGTGGATCCAAAATTTGGAATTTCCAGATTTGTCTGCAAGCACAAAACTCAACATTTAAAGCATCAAATTCGATTCATTTGGGCCAATTTTCTGGAAAACACTTTAAAACTCATAATATGACATGTTTTGAAGATCAATTTGCAAAATCAAAACCCAAAGGTGAGTCAATTAAACACAATTTCAAATAAACTTCAAGAACATAAAGTGTATGTAACATGCATGTGTTCAATTGAAATCAAAGCTTCCAATACGTAATCAAATGAGTCAAAACTTCCAAAAACATGATGAATTCATGAACTATAATCAAGATATGGACATGCATGTAGCAATTTCCATGAAAACAACCTCAAAATGCTAGAACATGTACATGCATACATGATTTAAGCTTCAATTCAACATTTTGAACCAATTCTAGACTCTAATCACCAAACTTCCATGAAACATGCAAGATACAACTTAAATACAAGCTCAAGAAGATGATTCTCCTACCTTAGGTCCTCAATTTCAAGAATGAAAGCTCAATTTGTGCAATTATCCTCCAAATCTTCTAATTCTCCGAGCCAATTTGATGAACTCAAGTCTTTCCTCCTACTCTCCCTCTCTTAATCGGTTTTGGTCTCAAGAATGAACAAAATGATGCAACACATAAGCTCTAACAAGACTTAACAAAGTGGCCCACTTCTATGGCATTTAGGTAAATAAGCCAACTAATGTAATTTACCATTATTTAATCTAATTTAATCATTCTAAATCACATTTCAATCAAATCTACTATAAAATCATATAAATTCTAATTAGCATAAAACATTAATCGATTTCAGATTCGGCCACCGATAAGGTCTTCAATTTACAGTTCAAACTTAAAACATGAACAGATCAATTAACAGACAAACATATAGAAATGCGTTTAAACTAATACACTCAATCAATCAGTTCAGAATGTCAGTCAAATCAGTTACTTAATCGTGTTCAGTCACAGTTTAGCAGTAATCAGTGG
This sequence comes from Camellia granthamiana, assembly GCA_036172215.1. Taxonomy (NCBI): domain Eukaryota; kingdom Viridiplantae; phylum Streptophyta; class Magnoliopsida; order Ericales; family Theaceae; genus Camellia; species Camellia granthamiana. The sequence continues at coordinate 653,203 of CM069913.1, forward strand.
TATTATCAGTAAACAGTGGTGAGGGTTGTCACATGGTGGGTGGTCAATTTGAGTTGGCTGATGAACTACTGCATGTTGGAGTAAGTTTATTTAATTAACTGAATTATTCATATGGGAGCAGTGTTCACTGGTGAGTTGGCTGCTGTTTTTTGGGTGTTTCGCTTCTTGGCTGCTTAGCTATGCTCAAGCTGCAAATCTTGTTATGTTGTTGGTGAGTTGGCTGCTGTTCTTTTGGACATGGACATGGTAGTCAGGGACTATTTGTCCATGATTTGTAATCAAATGTAATCCTATCATGTTAACAATCATAGCATAAATAAGAATCTGTCATCTTAATGCATAAATGAGGACTGTATTCTTTTCCTTTGTAACACAAGCTTGGTTGTTCAGTTTGTGGAAAATAACTTGTTACGAACTAATACAGTTAGTAGTGATGTATTTTTTCTCTAGAGTCCTAACTTTTTCATCCTTGTATTCTGGTCTTCTTGACTAACATAAATGAGGACTGGATCTTAATGAATTCAACAACCATTGTGGTATCTGGTCTTCTTGACTAATACAGTTGGCTGCTGTTCTTTTGGGTGTTTTGCTTCTTAGCTGCTTAGATATGCTCAGGCTGCAAATGTAGCTGGCTACTACTAGAATGCTATGGAACTCTACAGAAATTTGTTGGTAGAACTAATGAAACCCAACAAGGATTCTAGTCATATTTTGGATGAGGAACTTTTATTTGGATCATTATTGGAGGAATAAATACTACAGTTGACATTGAAGCTTCAATTCTTGGTTAATGTTTTTTTTACTGAATTTATTGCTTAAAAAAATTATTGATTGACATATTTATCTGTCTATTTTGGCATTGGGTGGCTGTATCTGATTTTTACATGGAGCCATGTGATGGGAGGTCATTGGTTGACAATTCTTTGATTTTCATATATAATTTCTTTTTCTTTTTCTTTTTCTTTTTCTTTTTCAACAAATATCAAAAACCTATAGAAAACTATTATATTATTTGGAGATTTTGAGTAATTGATCAACTAATTGATATCTTTAATGACTGAAATGCTTAAAAAAGCAGAGGAATTGAAGTCCTGCATTACATTTGGCTTCCAAGCTTTGCACTGACTGTTCCTCTAAAACATTTTCTGATGCTTCATGGAAGTTTGTAATATTGTATAACTTTTTGAGTTACTTATTTGTTAGTATTTATTTTGATGACACATAAATTCGTTTTAATGGAATGAGATATCAGAATGAGCACTTTGTGTTTATTAGATTTAGCAGATGGTGTTGTTGCTAACAACTGAATGATGACTATGATGATGGGTCAAGCCTGTAGGGACAACTGGCTGATTGATTGTTGTGGGAGGTAATTCCACCCAGCCACGTTGCTCGGCTGAGCTAGTTGGGCTGCGGCAAATACGTGGCCTAATGATGACTGAATCAAAATTGACTGAATCAATTGTTAGAGCTTCCATATATTTACAATCTTGGAATTTTGAGAAAAATAAAAGAATGTAAATAAAAATAAATAAATAAAGAGCAGTTCTATCAATTATTATTTTTTCTTTGTTGTTGTCATTCTTTAGTCTCCACACCTGTTGTCTAGTTTGAAATTCTTAAATATTCTATTTTAGGGCCCAGCTTGGTCATGCTCATAGAATCCCAACAATTCACATTGCATGTATGCTGGCTTACAGGTTTGATCTTTAACTCTCTGCATTGTTTTATATCCAAAAATATGGTTAGCCTGCCGTTGAAGTATGCTTCACAGGTCTCTGTTTTTACCATTTGTAATTGCTTCGAGAGTTTTTAGCTGTTAAATAATTTTGTAGAGGACTCATCTTATGCATTATATTAAATTTACACCCATTGTATTTTTATGTAATCCTTCATGAGACAGGCTTTGGTTGCAAATTTGCAATTGCAAGGCATGCATCAGATCTTAAATTTGCAATTGAAGTTTATAGTCTCCTTCTGTAAAAATTCTAAAGAATACTGAGAGAAAAATTATGTAGTTATTAATGCTTGGAAAATTTCAAATTACAATCAAGACTAATGAGTTTTCATCATGTGACCACGAAATTTAAAATTACAAGTTGCTATGATTGACTATGTAGTTGCCACAAGTGCTCGACGAGGTCCGATTGTAGTTGAGAATGAGTTTCTCTATCTCTAATGCGATGATGGCGTTGAATGAATTCCATAAGTTCAGTTGTATGGTCATGTAAAACAGATACATGGGGATTTTCATCGATTTGTTCATAGTCGTAGTCTTCTGCTTCATTAACATCTCCTTCGTCCTCAACAATCATGTTATGCAGTATTATGCATGCCTTCATAATGTTCTTAAGTGTTTTACGTTCCCAAGAACGTGCAGGTCCACGTACAATTGCAAATCGTGCTTGAAGAACTCCAAAAGCACGTTATACATCTTTTCTTGCGACTCTTGAGCTGCAGCAAAATGCTTTCTGTTATTTCCTTGTGGAGATGGAATTGTTTTGACAAATGTTGACCACTATGGGTATATACCATTTGCTAGATAGTATCCCATTGTATAATCATTACCATTGATTGAGTAATTGACAGAAGGAGTACGCCCTTCAGCAAGCTTGGTAAATACAGAAGATCGTTCTAACACGTTGATGTCATTATGAGACCCCGATAACCCAAAAAATGCATGCCATATCCAAAGATCATATGATGCTACTGCTTCTAAAATAATTGTAGGTTCATGAATATGACCAAAATACATATCTTTCCACGTAGTTGGACAATTCTTCCATTTCTAATGCATACAATCAATGCTCCCCAACATCCCGAGGAATCCACGACTTTGGCTAATTGTTAGCAATCTAGCAATGTCATTTTCGTTTGGTGATCTCAAATACTCATCAGAAAAAATTGTAACCACTGCTTTAACAAATTTTTTTAAACTTTTCATTGCAGTGCTTTCTCCAATCCTTACATATTCATCCGCTACTCCATAAGTGAGCATTTTAAGTGCAGCAGTCATCTTTTGATAGGAGGACAAACCAAGCACTCGAGCACCATTTCTTTTTTGAACAAAATATGGTTCATGAGCTTTTAGTGTAGAATGAATACGGAGAAAAAGAGAACGATTCATTCGAAACCTTCTTCGAAATACATTGGGAGGATATATTGGTGATTCAGCAAAATAGTTGAGAAAAAGCCATTGGTGGCCTTCTAAAGTATTACGCCTAATGAACAGACGACGTTGTATAGAACCACGACGTGATCTTGATTCTTCCTCCATTTTGACTACTGTAACTATCTCTAACTCATCATCAGAGTCCGACTCATTAAGAATCATATTGTGTACAGAATTGCGACGCATAGTGAGAAAATAAACACTTAATGTTAAAGAAAACTGGATGATGTGGATGAAAATTAAAGAGGAATGATATTATTTATATTGAAAAAATATGACCGCTAGAAAAGTATCTATTTCAAAAATATAACCGTTGTAAAAATATTCATTTGAAAATATGACCATTATAGAAGTTTCTATTTAAAAAATATGGCTGTTGCAAAAGTATCTATTTGAAATTATGACCGTTACAAAAGTTTCTATTTAAAAAATATGACCGTTAAGTGTCCATTTGAAAAATATAATTTTCTGAAAAAATAAATAAATAAGGAATATTTAAATTGAATGGAGAAAGAAATGGAGAGTTTGTTGGAGCATGACAAGAAAAATAAGGTTAGCTAAAATAAAAAAGTAGGATTTTAGCTATAATTTGACTAAACATTTAGCTACTTTGATAAAGATGCTCTGAGAGAGAGAGAGAGAGAGAGAGAGAGAGAGAGAGACCGCTGATGATTTATACTAGGGGTGGACGTGGGTCAGAGAGAGAGAGAGAGAGAGAGAGACCGCAGATGATTTATATTAGGGGTGGGCGCGGGTCGGTTGCGGCCACGGAACCTCTGATGATTTATACTAGGGGTGGGCGCGGGTCAGTTGCGGTCACGGAACCTCTAATGATTTATACTAGGGGTGGGCGTGGGTCGGTTGCGGCCACGGAACCTCCAATCCGTCATCCGTCCGCCAGATTGGCGGATTGGAGAAAATCAATCTGCATCTGTCCGCCAATCCGACGGATGTGGATTGAGCGGATTGGCGGATGGATGCGAATCGGTTTGGTGGTTTGAAATTTTATAAATTTTCAATATGGTTCAACTTGTGCATTTCCTCAAAAAAAAAAAAAAAATGAAAGCATTACCGTCAATGATTTAAAAAAATATTACAATTACTACACGCCTCATCCAAAGAAAGAAAGTTTGAAACTTTAGAATATCACAATCACTGCATGCCTCATCCACATAAAATATTACAATCTGTGGTTCTTAAAATATATAAACAATTCAAACCACCAAAATCATGAACAGAGCAATAGTAAAGATTGTATGTCTCTGTATTGTTACATTTATATATGTTTTTGAAAACAAAAACCAACCAGCATATATTATATTTTCTATTTATAACTTTTAGAGTTAGATTTAAAAATAAAAAAATATAGATAAATAATACGTTTATTTTTTTCAATTCAAAAAATATATTCAACTTGAAAACTTTTTTTTTTAACAGAATTTTTGAACTCTTTTTCAATTAAAAATACAAACAAAATATTTAAACAAATTGAAAACATAAAGTCTTATAAATTAAGGGTGCTCGCGGTTTGGCGGTTCGGTTGCGGCTAAAGGAATCTCAAATCCGCCATCCGTCCGCCAAATTGGCAGATTAGAGAAAATCAATCTGCAACCGTCTGCTCGTCACCACGCATCCGTCCAAAATGCGACAGGTCGGGTCAATTTGATAGGTTTTGACGGATCAGTATACCAGCTGTACACCCCTAATTATATTGACCATATAAAAGGAAAAAAAAAAAACAAAATAAAAGCTCAAATCAGAGGAGAAGAGAGAGAGAGAGAGTACTGCGAGGAAGAGAAGGCGACTGAGACACACAGAGAAGATCGAAGAAGAAGAACGAAGAAAAAGAAGAAGACGAACGAAGAAGAAGAAGTGTACCTTAGATAACTGCAACGGCAGCGAGCGACGACCACCAACGAGCGACGAAAGACCACTGACGACTAGGTTTCTCTCTGTTCTCTCTTTCTCTTCTGTTCTCTCTATCGATTTAGGGTTAGATATTGTTTCGTTTTTGTTTTTTTACAAATTGACCCCACAGAAGTTTCATAAATTATGAAATTGACCCCCGAACGTGTCCCAATCGTGTCCGCTAGGTGTCCACTACGTGTCCGACTGCCAAAAAAAAAAAAAAAAAAAAATTCGGACACTTTCTGCTGTGTGTCGGACACGTGTCCACCACGTGTCGGACGTGTGTCCGTGTCCACGCAGTCGTCATAGAGGTGTCCGTGTCTCTCATAACGGCTTCTGTTTCTTTCAAGATTTGCTTAGGAAGGATAAAAACTAAGGACCAATAAACTTATATGCTGAAAAGAACAGATTGAACAAGTTGGAGCCTACCACCATAACATAAGACAGAAATTTAGTTGTCCAACTGTTGATTCTATTGATCATTCTCTCATTAAGTTGGTCACACTCTGCAGCTTTTAGTCTAGAGGAAATCAGAGGAACCCCTAGGTAATTAACCGTCAATTTCCCTTCTGGTATTGGCAAAATGGATAACAGATCAGACTTAGATTCATTTCTAACTCCATGGAGGAAGGAAAAAAAAAAAAAAAAACTTACTTTTCTGAAGATTAGGTTGTAGGCCAGATAGAAGATGGAACTGAGATAACATACCCTTCATGATTTGGAAAGAGCCCCTATCGGCTCCACATATAATGAATAGATCATCAGCAAATGCCAATTGAATGAGATGTAAGGCCTAAAATTTCCAATGGAAAGTAAAACCACCTTCTCCCACTCTTTGCTGCAGCATTCTATAGAAACACTCCATCACAATTGAGAAACACTTAGGGGAACGTAGGATCACCTTGCCTTAGACCCTTTTTTGCAGGGAAATAATCAACTAATTCTCCATTTATGACTACTGAGTACATAACAGTGGAAATGCACACCTTAATCCAACCAACAAACCGAGCGGGGAATCCCATGTGTCATAGATACCAATAACAAATTCCAATCCACAGAGCCATAGGCCTTGATTAAATCAATTTTGACACACACCTTGCTGGTCCTTCATTTCTGTGTTAAACTCTAACAACCTCCTGCATCAATAAAATGTTATCAACTATTGATCTATTCTTGACAAATGCTGATTGTGAGGAATTGATAATGTCAGGGATAATACTCTACATTCTTCTAGCCATAATTTTTTGTTATACATTTGTAAGCCTAAAATCTTTGACCATAATGGGGTTTTTGACCTGAGGAACCCAAGGTGATAGTTGTACTTCCAAGCTCTTAATAAATGGCCTGAGGAAAATAATGCTTTAACTGCTGTACTCAAATCCTTCCCAACCACAGCCCAATTTGCTTGGTAAAATTTGGCATTAAACTCAACCTGAATGGAGAACAAAGCATTTTTAACTTCCAGATCTGTTACCTCCTTATCTATGAGCATGACTCCCTCCCTGGTGCTAATGCTTAAAATCTTATTATACATCCTATGCACCCAATTTCTAGTGGAAGAATTTAGTGTTATTGTCTCCTAATTTCAACCATGTAAGTCTGTACTCTTGCTTCTTGAATGTTTCTTCAGCCATACAATTATAAACGGTTTACAAAATTTATTGAATTTCTGTAATTAAATGGAAAAGTTGGTTTCATTTGTTAAGAAAATAAAATTTTATTCCTTCTCTCTCCCATCATCAAAGAAGATGATTTTGGTTGGGAGGTTGAGGTTTGTCTATGGATTAGTGACTCTCTCTCTCTATGGATATGAGGTGGTGTGAATGAACGAGAAGTTGTAGAAATCTTCTGTGAGGTTGGGGTTTACGTTCTAATGGATAAGATTAATTGGTAAAGGTAGTTGAGCCTCGGGATTTGCATTGGAGTTGTTCTTTCAAGCGGAAGCATGTGGATTGAAGAAGAATGGGTTGTTCGCATGCCGAAGGTCAATCAAGCATTGGAATGTGGAATTTTGTTAAGCCTATTGGATGATTTGAATTTCTGAGCTCTTCTTCTTTCGAACTTTACTCGTCTTTATCTTTCTTTTTGAATTCTCAGTTCTCCCATCTTCTAAATTCCTCTATTTGTGAATCTTATTTTCATTTTGAATCTTCTTGTTTTCTTCATTTTTATTTTGGGCTGCGATCGTTTGTGGCAAGAGATGGTTGTTTTGCGACTAATGTCAAACCGAAAGAGCTACCAGGGGTCGCCTTTAAGGTATAGATGTGTTCAGGAGATCATGTCTTTTGAATTCTCAATTCTTCTTCTTTTTCTCCTTCTGAATTCCAGATTCGCTCTTCTTCTCTTTTTCTTCTTTTTTCTTTTTAATACATTCTTCTCTTTCTTTTCTTCTTCTTCTTCATCATCATCATCATCATCATCTTTTGAATCTCTGAACTCTTCTTCTTCCGAACTACACTTTTCTCTGTCTTCTTCTCTAAATTCTCAATTCTTCTTTTTCCTAAATGCCACAACTCATGAATCTTATTTTGTTTTGGCATCTTCTTCTTTTTCTTCATTATAATTTAGGGCTTTGATGGTTTGTGGCAAAAACTACTCGATGTTTGTTTTCGTAAAGAGGGTGTGGTTAAACATGATTTCATTCGTTGGAGGAGGTTGCCAAGGCTTTTTCTACAAAAGATGGTGTTTGCAAGAGGTATTTGGTAATTGCATGTGTTTGTGACCGACGGAGGTCACTAACCATGGTGGTCGGAAGGGCAAGTAACCGGATATGGGGGTTGGTGATGGCGATGAGCAATGGGTGGTGGGTCAGAGGGAGTGGGAGGGGAAGGAATGAATGAAAATTTTCTTTTCTAAACAAGCAAAACCAACATCGACATTTAATTCTTGGAATTTAATAAATTTTGTGAACTATTTACAACTCTTTGACAACAAAAATTGACACCTAATTGCTTCTCTTTGATACTCAATTTTTTTTTTTATGCATACACAAAGATGTAAAAACAAACGCTATCAGACAGGGCCGGGTAACGTTTAGTTTGACTAATTTTAAAAAAAAAATTATAAGTGAATGCTCGTTAGGTTTCTATCTTCGATTTCAAATAATTATAAACAATTTACAAAGTTTACATATTTCCTGGAATTCAACATAAAAGTTGGTTTCGTTTGTTAAGAAAATAAAATTGTATGCTTTCCTCTTTCTCTCTCATCCCCTTCGGCCAGCACCCCCATAGGTCATTACCACCACTGGCCATGACCTTCAGTGAAGTTGCTTTTGGTAACCCAATGACAATGATTCTAGTCGAGAGGTTGAGGTTTGTCTGTGGATTAATGACTCACTCTATGGATATGAGGTGGTGTGAATGAATGAGAAGTTGTAGAAAGCTTCCTTGAGGATGAGGGTTATGTGCTTGTGGAGAAGATTAAATGGTAAAGGTAGTTAATTATTGGAGTTTCGTAAAATTGGAGGGGTGTGAGTCAAGTTGTTTGAAGTAGATGCATACAAGTTGAAGGAGAAGCCGTTGATTAGTTATTCTTGCATAGTAACATGTTTAGATTATTTAGGAATCACATTTCGTGAGAATCTTGCTTTGAATTGCATCAAAGTAGAGTTTTGTTGGGCTTTCTTTTCTTTTCTTTTCTTTATTCAATTTTTGCCTATTTTCTTTTAGGATTCCTCTTTCTTAAATGATATGATGTTTGCAAAAACTGTTTGAATTGTGTATTATAAATATCTTGAGGAAATTAATTTCATGAAGTTTGGAAATACAATTGATTTGGGGCTCCTGTTTTGGCTATATTTTGTACAAATTTCTTTTCATCTCTTAGATTGTTTGGAGTTTTTTCCTAAAATTTGGTAGGTATGTTAATAACATATAGCGTAGTGTCCTCAAAAACATGAATCCTAAACTTTAATAATTTTCGTCACTATGTTTTGCAAACATGAATCTATTTTTATCACTAGGGTAGTGTACTCAAAAACTTGCATATGTTTTTATTCCTAACCTTTGTCTTTTGACTATTTTGCGAGTTGTTATGGAGATAGGAACCTTTGATCATGGATAGAGCTTAAGGAAGGAGACCCTTTGCTTGCTCTTTAGTTTGTTGCCACTAACAATTATGTACTCTCCCTCCCCGAAGTGAGATATAACTCGACATTTTGGTATTTTGATTAGTGTGGCAACTTATTAAAGAGTTTGCAAAGTGGCGTCGACATGTGGTTTATTTATTGTTTATTTATTTCTGTCATTTCCATTGCAGAGAGAGAGGAAAGAGATGTGGTTGGGTGGTGGAGCTGGTGGAGGAGCTAAAACAGCCTTTGTGAGGTACTTCTGTAGGAAATGTGCACCAAATGTGAGGAAGATCAACCCGAAGGTACCCCCCCAAGAGGCCGCCTCCATAGCTCAAGGTCTCTATCAGGTTATCAAGCAACACGGCCCTCTCACTGTCTCCAACACTTGGAACCATGCCAAGGTTATATCTGCCTCTGTCTATCTCGCTCATACATGTTAACTTGAAAATTGAATATACTAGGAGCATGGGATTGCCATTATTGTTGGTTACTTATAAAAATTAAACAAAAATTCTTCATCATGGTTAATTTTACGCAAACTGCTTTGCCAAATTTCTTTAACTGTTGTGAAGGATCCAGGCTAGTGGATCAAAGAGGATAGTTTGGATGTAAGACACTGTATTAGCTAGATTGGAATGTCTTTACAATTAGATTTCTGTTGTGGAATCCAACTACAAGAAGTAATTCATTATTTTAGAAATTAAACGGTTGCTTGTTCAATATTTACCCACTCGGTAATCATATGGAACCAGTAAACAAATAATTGTTTTTTTGTTAGACCAGCTGCATTACGGTAGTCGTATGGAGCCATAAAAAAATAATTTTTTAATAAGAAAAGCTGCATTATGGTTATTTCTATGATACATTGTGTTTGGGTACTTTCAATCTTGTTTTCACTAATTTGCATTTTATTTTCTCAATTTACCCTTTTGTCATTTGTAATGTCTTCCCCCCCCCCCCTCCCTTCCCCTTCCCCTTCCCCTTCCCCTTCCCCTTCCTTTTTGTACATCTATTTTCGGCTTTCAAATCATGTGCAATTTTCTACCAAAATATGATAAGTCAAATTGCTATAGAAGTTTCTTGTTATCCATATTAGATTGCAATATATATATATATATATATATGGGTCATCAAATAGATAGTTTCGTATGATTAGTTTAGTATGAAGTGGAAATGAAGGACGTGGAAAAAAGTGTCACTGAGGTAGTAATCATATGATTATAAGTTTCATATAAATGAAAATGCTCTCACACCAGTGGAAGCCCCAACTTGATACCTTCAATCAAACCCTGTGATTTCAATATTTTGATGTAGGGCAATGCTTTGAGTGCCTTTAGAAGGTTATTTTCTCTGCTTTTGTTGTAGTTAATACTAATAAAGGGCTGAGGGTTTATGATTTTATGATTTTGTTGTAGTTTATGATTTTATGGTTTTCAACGTTAGATTTTGTTCTTAGGGGAGTGATTGTTTGAGATCTAGGAAAAGGTGCAGATAAGATTAGACGATGTCAGATCTTGATAGTGGAAAGAAGCCAAGGTATTCAGAGGGCGATTGGGCTGCTTGTATGAGATTCGGTGGCTGAGCACCAGACTTCGAGTGGCGACCAAGATCTAGCGTCAAGGTTTTTTGGGCCAAATGCAAGGGGGTCGGAGGACCTTGCTATGTTGGGTACGGGGGGATGAAGGGGATTTTGTTGTACAGGTTGTGGTTGCATTGGGTGCACTGCGTGATTATTTTCATTCTATGTTATATAGACTCGAGTACGGATGTCAGGTGCGCATATGTATCTAAAGGTCAGACTCATCAAACCATAAATTTAAGGATACGTAAACTCAGCGAAAAAATGTCTTTTTTTAAATATTTTTAATCTAGTATGTGAGATAAAATGGTGCTCTATATAACTTACATTGTCAAAAAGACATTTATAACAATTATATAACAATATGTATATATAATAATAGTGTTATACACAATTATATAAGAAGTGTCCATTGAAAAGTAGCTGACACATATCGTATACCCTTGTCTGAGTGTAAAAAATGGCGTACCTAGTGCATGAAGCTCCCGCTTGAGCGGGGTATGAGGAAGAATTGATGTACGTAGCCTTGCCCCCGCAAACGGAGAGGCTATTTCCACAACTCGAACCCCTAACCACCAGGTTACCAAGGGGTAGCTTTACCGCTACGCCAGGTTCGCCCTTCCCCTTGTCTGAGTGTATTTGATTTATTTTGAAGAGCCCGTGTAACATAGTTTTCATTCTGCAATCAAGCTTCGGTGATGGGTGGGAGGGTGTTGTGTTAGTACTTGAAGGCTATGAAGCATGGACACGGTAAAATAGAAGCCGTGGCGGTGTCGGAAACGGGGACACGCCGGGGACACGGGGACACGTACGGGACACGTACGGGACACGGCATCTGGCGTGTCCCCTTAATTTAATCTATTTTTTTGCAGGGGACACGCGTGTTCAGAATCTGGACACGCCATGGACACGGCGAGAAGAGTTAATGAAAGGGAAAACGAGGACACACCTGGTCGGCGACGATCCAGAGCCCTTCGACTTCGATCGACGATCTAGAGCCCCATTCGACTTCGATCGACGATCCAGCCCCTTCGACTTCGATCGACGATCCAGCCCCTTCGACTTCGACGAGCTCTCTCTCGCCTTTGCCTTCGCAGAGTGCTCTCTCTCTCTCGCCTTCTCTCTCTTGCTCGCGAATCGCGATCGATCGCGATCGTCTCCCTCTCTCTCGTTTCTGATCGCGATCATCTCGCTTCGATCTCCTCTCTCTCGGTTCTCTCCCGTCTGTCCTTTTGTCTTGATTCATATAAAACATTATAACTATTATTATTATTATTATATATTCATATATAATATATATGACTAATAACTATTATTATTTTATTATATATTATATAATAGTTATTATAAATATATTTATAATATGTATTAATAGTAAATAACATAAATATATAGTATATAACATAAATATACTTATTAGATAATGGATAATACATATTATAAGATAATATATATTTATACATATTAATAAATAAAAAAATAAACATATGTATGTAAAATAAAATAAAATAATTAATTACAACACATTATTTAAAAATATAATAAATAAAATAATTAATATGTATTAAAATAAAAATATTTATTAAAAAAATTAAAAAATTTGCCGTGTCCCCTGCCGTGTCCGTGTCCGTGTCCCCATTTTTTAGAAATTGCCGTATCCCGTGTCCGTGTCCGTGTCCGTATGCGTGTCTGTGTCCGTGTCCGTGCTTCATAGCTTGAAGGTTTTGATCTGAGTGGTGGTTGGGTCATTTGTAAGGAGATGGTGGAGGGGGCGAGCAAGATGAGGTGGCCAATGAAGGAAGTTACAGTCATTGCCAGGAGGACCAATGGGTGCGATGTGGAGGTGCGGCATGGGTTGAACGCAGAATGGGTGCGATTATTGGATAGGTGTCTGGTGGGGAGGGTTGGGGAAATAAGGGCTTAGGGGGGGGGGTGGATGTGGTTGGGATTGGGTGTCAATTTTTGCTCTGGAATATCCTAAACGTGCGCCATATGAAGTTCAAAATTCGCCCTTTTCTTGTTTCCATTTTTGCCATCATTCTCCCCTACATTAAAAAATTCGACCTCGAATTTTGTAATGTTAAAGTACTAGGATTCTAGAATTTTGCACTAGCAACTATTCAAATAGATTTTTATGAAGCAACAATGAGAAAACCACTTCATTAATATTTTTTGGAATGATAAATTCAATGGTCGTGTGTTTGAGTATACTCCTCCTTAATTTTGCAAGGTTTGGTAGCAATAGGAAAGCCAAAGCATTGTGGTCTCGCTTTGTTTTTGTTATCTTTTGGACCATTTGGGTGGATAGAAATGTTGTGTTTTATGATGAGTTAGATGTGGCATCTTTGCGGGATAAGGTATTCTGGGCTTTTGTATCTCCTCCATTTAAAGGAATTCTATTCTTTTTGATTTCTAGGGATTGGGCTGTTATTTGCCATTCTTAGTTTTGGGACATTTTTTGGTTTGTTGTTTCGTTTTTGCTTTGTTTTCTTTTCTATGTTCGAGGACTCCTTGTCGTCTCTTTGTTTCATGACTTTTTATTAAAATTCCTTTGTTGATGCTCAAACAAAAAAAATAAACTCAATGGTTGGAATTCCTGACTGCCTTTTCTTTGACTTCCTTTGCTTCTTTAGAATAATGATCATTACTCTTCTCCATGGGTTCTTGTGTTACAACATCAATTTTGACCTTTGTTTCTTCAGTATCCTTAACGTTGGTAACATGTTAATCTTTCTCTCTTATAGTTTCTTCAAGCACACCAGCAGTTTCATCCTTTTGCTCCTTCATATTGTTTCCTCAAAAATTGCAGCATTCAATCTATCGATAGAAGTGTTCATATCTTTCAAAGTTGTATGGGTAGGACGTACTTGACTCTTTAATGATGCAATATTCATAGCCTCATGATCTCTTGACAAGGCTTCAAATTTTGAATCCAATTCAGCATTGGTCAACGCTGTAGTAAAGAAAATAATTTTAACAACATATTGGTGAAAAAGGATCGTCAAATTCTGATACCAAACTAATGTAAGACAACTTTAGGAAACCTAGTCTAGGACTACCTACAAGTTGAATAGGGAGATAAAGTTTCTTGGATTAAAAGCAGCAGCTTGCAAGATTTCTAGAATTAATCATAGAATTTTCTGGACAACAACTATTTACTATAATGTGAATTTAGTGGCCAAAGTGTTGGGGATGATTTGAACTTGATTGGTTAGTGTTTAGGGGCTGAAAAGGGGTTGTTTTATGCCTGTGAATAGTATCCTAAGCCTAAGCTCTGATCACTGTTTTCCCTCTCTTCCTTCCATCTGTCCTATAGTGTGATACCCGTCATTGAAGCCATCATCCTACAGGGTTCGGTCATCATCATTGCAGCCCATAGCCACCACCAATCGAGTTTTGTTGCTCATCATCACCAGTAAGAGGTGAACTAGAGGTGGTTAGCTCCCTCTTGAAATTAGATTAAGGACTACCATTGATCAATTGTTTAGGTGTACATTGGGCACATTCTATGAAGCACAGATACTTCAAATAGGAAAACGTATCCGTATCGGATACCGATACTCCTTGGATACTTACGGATACGTATCAGATATTTATTAAAAGTATCGGATACTTCTTAATTAATTTTGAAGTATCGGATACTTAGTTTTGAAGTTTCGGATGCTCCAAGTCACATATTATCGGATACTTCTTAATTAATTTTGAAGTATCAAATGCTCCAAGTCACATATTACTCCTTTTACGAAATTAGAATTGTATCATTTCTTGCATAACATCATAATATAATATAATTACGAGGATAAATAAAATATTTTTACAATACTTTGCTTAGTTTTTTTATAAAAATAACATAGTAAGCTAAAGTAATAGAGTTCATCAGCTTGACATATCTTCATTGTATCATGCATGTCCCCTATAACTACATAGAAGTAAGGATTAATAAGATAATATAACAATAGTAAAATTAAATATCAATAAATAAATAAGCAAATAAACTTGCGTAGAATATTTTTGACTAGTGCAAAAGGAAAAAACATAGGGTCAAGTTATGGATTGTTTTGATATTATAATATCAACATATTAGACTTGATATTGAAATGAAATATTTACAAGACCTATTGAAAATTTAAAACTAAACTAGCTACTGCCTTAAATTAATATCGAATTCTTAAAGATTAGTATTTTGCATCATAAAGTTACTGTGGTTTCTCAACATTCTTGAGCTTATGTGTAACTCACTACTAATAATTTATTTATTTTTTATTTTTTACAAACGTATCCTAGCTGTACCCGTATCCTACTTTTTTAGGTTTTACTGTATCGCCGTATCCGTACCATATCATATATGTATCCCCGTATCCGTATCTATGCTTTCTAGGGCACATTGAACTCTTTGCCTTGTGGGTGTAGTTTTTATTTGGTTCATAAAAGGACTGTAAGTAATCTCCTACCATTTCTAGTGTTTTTATAACTAAATATTCTGATTGAATGTCTCCTATTAATTGAAATGAAATGTTCTATTATTTCCATATGTTTTATAATGATTGTGGATCAAGTATGAAATGGACTCTTTATGAAAAATTATTTGTTCATCTATCATTGTGCTATGAAAATATTCAATTTATTTCCATACACTTTACAATAAGAGGTCCCTAAAGTGTCCTCTTATGGGTAGTTGGGAGATGAGTAAAGGCCTACACCTACTCTCAGAGGGTAGAGGACCCTAGAGTGTCTGCTTATGGGCTGCTGAGAGATTGATCTTTCAATCTCTTTCGTATTGAATAACACTAGTCATCTTACTGATTCTTGTTCACATACTTGATCTGGCTAGTTGTGACAGTTGGTAACTTACCAGGCTGTTGAGCTCACTGTTTTCTTCCTGTGTTTCACAGATTATGAAAACTAGAGTTGCGCGAGATAGTTTGGGGCTGAGTGCAGAGTGGAAGATATTTTGATATCTTATTTAAATTGTAGAATGCTCCTATATTACACTCCCCCTAGACTAAAATATGGAACTGTAGTTGAGACCTTAACATTGTAATAAAATGACTTCTTTGAGGTTTATCTCTTGAATTTTGTGGAGTACGAATGAACAGGTTTTCTTTTAGCCTTGCATGCTCATGTGACTAATTCTTACAAGTGTGTGGCGTTGTCACGTGCCCAACTAGTTTGGGTTGGGGGTGTGACACCTATTAAGCATAAAATTCAGTTGTTAACCTATAGGGAGTTTGAAGAGAGTTGGGTGTCTTGCACGATTTTAGCCTTAGTAAATCAAGGAGAAATTCATATTCCTATCAAGTCACCAAGAAAATGAATGAAGCTATGTAGAGGTATTCTACCTATGATAAGGTACTGTTTGAGGGTGTTTAGTACACTGGACTCATGTCATATGTTGGTAGTCTAAAACTGATTAATAGGATTGATTGTATAGCTGCTAATGTGGACTCTGAGTTGGATATACAACTTTTGATGTGACTGGGCGTGTAGGGCTTACTACTGGAGGTTCACTGAAGAGACACCCTCGGGTTCGTAGGAGTTGAACACGAAACTTATGATGCTAGGGGTGTGTTAGACCACTAACATTCTCCGCTACACCTCCAAGAATATATTAAAGAGTAGTAAGAAACTGGTGTAATATGTTAAACACAATGTGTATATATATACAAGAAAGACACAAGAAATAAAAGGAATAGAGAAAGAACACTTTCTCATGTGCCTAGGGCTGCTGAAACATTCATTTTGAGTCAGAACTAACTGGTAATAAACTGAGCCTCACTGGTAATGGGCTGTTTAAAACCATTTTACTTCACCAAAGTATAAAGGGAACAGTTCAGGAAAGATGTCTCACACCTTAGGAAAGATGAGGAAGGCACTGGTTTTAGTTGATTTAAGACAAGAATACTTTTTTTTTTTTATCAACAAAAGAAACTTTGTTGATGATAAAAACGATGTACATATAAAACAGTGAAAAAGAGGCATCAATAAAGGAAAAAGGCAAGTGCTCAAAGCATCATAACAACACCTCCAATCCCAACTAGGTTGACACCAAAAGTGAAGCCCAATCATATGCAAGCACACGCCACAGATTGGCAAGATACCTACCCAGCACCCAAAGAGCAGCAAAACAGGGAGAAAAGGAAACCAACAATTACAACAGAAACAGAGAAGCCTCCCAAACCCACTCGCCAAAAATCAGACAAACAACAACAGCAAAATAAAGAAAGATTTTAGATAGGAACACTTCCATCCAATTGACAACCATACTGAAATGCTCCAACCACCTGCTGGACGCAGCACAGCCCCACCAAGTGTGAATAAACAGAGCAGAAATCACACATGTCACCAAACGAACCCCTTCTCCCTCCCAAACCCAACCAGAAAGCCTTTCTGAAAAACAAACATTCAGATTGCACTCCTACTCTGATTCAATTGGAACACAAAATCAGACATCAAGAACTCTTTGAAATTTGATTTTGCCTTTACCCAAAATGCCACTCTCAACAAAACCAATTCAGGAAAGCACTTCCACTTTAGTTGAATTTGATTAACAAATTAAGTCATTTCTCGAACGCCAAATGGTCCAAGTAATAGCAAATGGCAATGAATCCCAAATAACTCTCCTTTTTTCTTACCCACACACATTGCCACCACTCCAGCAGAGAATTAATACAGGATGGGAGTACCCATGACACACCCCACCAATTGTGCAATTGACCAGAAAATTTGAGATGTTGTTAGGTGAATAGATTTTGTTATTGCTAGAGGCTGCGTGACAGTTGTACCCCAGCCCCTTGATGGGTAGGATGTGTTGTTGAAATACTGACAAGAGCGGACCTACATTCAAATTAAGGGAGGCCGTGGCTCCCCCAGCTTTCAAAGCACACCTTACAATGTTGCAGTGTTATGCAACTTAAGGGCAAATTTCACTCTACCTCCTTATGATTTTGCCCTTTGTCATTTGGAAATAACCACAACCCCCACGTAGTTTGTGAATTAAAACGCACCATTAACTCTGTTAACAGCTTAAATAAAATGACTTGAATGCCCCTTGCCCCTATTAACTTAAACCAACCACCGTTCATTTTTCCGGCAATCTTCCATTGGCCCTTGCCAAGGCACCAGCACTGCAAATATCATCTCCATCCACACTGCCCCCACCGACCCAAACACACCACTGACATTTAAAAACCTGCCATTCTTTAAAGATGTCACTTTGTTTGGCTTTGAAAAAAAATAAAAATAAAAATAAAAAAGACATGCTTATGTGTTGTGTATTGTTCTTTCTATCTATTAAATACTCAGACATATAAAGTTTGACATTAAATAAGTGTTTGATTTGGACAATCAATATCAGATTAAATATATGGTAACAGTTTGCAATCTCAATCTATGCGGTTTGATTTTATTATTTGGCAATGGGCATTAAAAGTTCATAAAACTTGATTTGCTTTGCAAGACGGTGGCAGCGGGATTGATCAGAGGGATTGACTAGGTAGTCATAGGAGGTGAAGAAGTGGGAGGGGCTCAGGGGCTACTGACGGTGCAGTGGATGTGGTGTCACTGGTGGGTGTCATAGAGGGAGCCAAGGCGATACACTCGGAAGTGGAGGTTGATGGGGGAACTAGAAGAAGAAAAGAAGAGGAAGGGAAGTAAAGAAAAAGAAGGAAAAGGAGAAAACAAGGTGCTAATGGCTAGGAGGAAAGGAAATAGAGAGAGAAACAATAGAAATAAAGAAAAAAGAATGGTAATTCTTGCAAATTTGAAGATGTAAAGGGGGTATTTTTGTCTTAAAACTGACCTTACTCTTCACATAGGCACGTGGCTCTCACAATCTGTCATCTTTGACAAAAAAACTAACAGTGCATTTTAGTCCACAAATCACATGGGGGTTGTGGTTATTTCCAAATGATAAAGGAGCTATCTACACATAAGCCAAATCACAAAGGGGTAAAGTGAAATTTGCCCCAAGTTAATTTTTGCATGTGGCTCCAGCCCCTCCATCATGTAGCAACTATTACATGGCTTTTCTTAATCAATTGTTTATTATATTTTAGATTCTTTCTTCCCAAACAACAATATGAAATGAAATAAGGTAGTGTTGTTAGAATAGGAAATATGTGATTGTATTAATTGCTTATTTATTCCCTTGATTAGTGTAATGGGCTGGCCTATACATTATGCCTTATGCACTCCTGTAATTACTCAGCATTATTAATATAAAAGGGAATGAAATCTAACTCATTCCCTAATTCCTTCTTTTCTTTAAACCTACATGGTATCAGAGCCAAAACCCTAGCCCCATCTCTCTGTTACTTTCCTCTCCCGTCCAAACAGTCTAGACCGACCACTGTAGCCTACACCCAACCTCCCTACAGTCAAATCCCAGTCTAAACACCCTTGCCCAGCTTCGTCGTTAGCCTCTTAGGCTTCGTCGACCATCTTTCCACCTTCTAGGGGGCTGTCGGCAGTCCCTCTGGCTTCTTAGGCCACTGCCGGAACTCCCTTTGGCCATCTGGGCCCTCATCGACCAACCTTCCGTCTGCGTCTGCCTCTGTCTCTGTTGCCGCCTTCGACTTCACCTCTCGTCTCTATCAACTCCGTCTCTCATCTCCAGGCTCTGTTTGTATTAGTACAACTCTGTTAACAATTTTTTAAAACACAATCACTAAAATAAATAAATAAAATAAAAATAAAAAATGGTTGCTTTCTGGTGATGTGAAAAAAAAAAAAAAGAACTTGATTCTTAATATTCTTAGTGGTTATTGTGCTTGTTACTTCACTCTCATTTTTCGGGTTCTGATTGGCATTGTGTTTGAGGAATCCTTAGTAGAGTCTCCATGGCAGATTTGACCAGTGAATGTACTACCTCTCAGCCATCTCAAGGCTAGAGTTCTGTTATCCCTTCCACTATGACTGATAACATCCACACTGGCCTTAGAATCACCTCCTCTCTAT
Source organism: Camellia granthamiana (assembly GCA_036172215.1). Classification (NCBI taxonomy): domain Eukaryota; kingdom Viridiplantae; phylum Streptophyta; class Magnoliopsida; order Ericales; family Theaceae; genus Camellia; species Camellia granthamiana. Next base: position 672,889 of record CM069913.1, read on the forward strand.
TCAATGGTCAGAATTACCTAGTGTGGTCGCAGAGTCTAACTATTTTCTTGAAGAATAAGGGGAAGATGGGATATGTTGATGGGCGGGTTTAGGCACCCAATATCACTGATCTTCATTATGACCAGTGGGAGATCACCAATTCTCTGATTGTGGGCTGGTTGATCCATTCTATGGTTTCGGAGATTGGAGAAGGCTACTTGTTTATGGACATTGCCCAGGATATTTGGGAGGCCATGGCAACTACTTACTCTAGGAAGGGGAACTTCTCACAAGCTTTCGAGTTATGTCACTCCATTGAAAGGTCGGTACAAGGTGAGCAAACTATCCTTAAGTATTTTACCTTCCTTAGCAATGGATGGAAGCGACATGATCACCTTCAGGATTACAAGCCTCTCTGTCCTACTGATTTTGCTGGTTATCGGAAGTTTGTGGCGCAAGAGCGGGTCTTCAAGTTCTTGGAAGGCTTAAATGTGTAGTATGATCCGGTTCAAAGCAGAGTACTTGGCATGGATGTACTTCCTTCTCTCCAGGAAGTCTTTGCTTTTGTGCAGAATGAGGAGAGTCCCCGTTCTACGATGTTTCCTTCTGCTACTACTGATCGCTCAATCTTGGTTTCTGCACCCTCTCGCGATGGTGACTATGTGACTCGTGGTTTTCGTCCTTCTTCTGAAAAGGATCATCTTTACTGTGACTACAGTCGTTGACCTCGCCACAGACACGAGACTTGTTGGAAGCTATATGGAACTCCCTCTGGTGGCCGCGGCAATCGTCCTGGTACTCGAGGGGGTCGGTCTGGTACTAGAGGCTGTGGGGCCAATGCCCGAGCCCATTTTTCAAACACTGTTGAGCCACCATCTTCATCTCTAGTTGTCTCCTCCGCTGCTGATGTCTCGGGGTTATCTGCCTTGGATTTTGAGATTGCTCTTCGCCACTTGCTAGACTATCGAGCCTTCACTTCTACTACAAGTGCACCTTCTTCTTTCTTTGCCAATTCAGGTAACTTGGCTTCCTCTCCATGTGCATTGCTATCTCATACGACTATCTCATGGATTATTGATTTTGGTCCTTCCGACCATGTGTCTAGCTTCTCTAATTTATTTTCAGAATATAACCCCTCAGTTCAGGAAAAAGTACGTATTTCTGATGGTACCATTTCATCTGTGTTGGGAAAGGTTTAATTCATGCCTCCTCTTTCCTTCATTTGTCTTCTGTCCTCCATGTTCCCAATTTTAGTATTAATCTTTTATCTTTGAGTCGTATTACCCGTGACTTAAATTGTAGCGTGACGTTTTTTCCTGATCATTGTCTTTTTCAGGACCTTATCACGAGAAAGAGGATTGACAATGGTAGAGAGGAACATGGGCTCTACATTTTGGATCGGACAGATAAGCTTGCTTATTTATTTATTCAGTTACCATTCACCAAGGAAGACATTTGGCTGTGGCACCGTCGCTTAGGACATCCCTCTTTTTATTACTTAAGCATTTATTTCCTTCTGTTTTTGAGAAAAATAATGTGTCAAATTTTCAATGTGAGTCTTGTCAACTTGGCAAACAGCACAGAGCCTCTTTTGCTCCTTCTATTAATAAAAATTTAATTCCATTTTCTTTGATTCATTCTGATGTCTGGGGTCCATCACGTTTTGTGTTTGTAACCGGTCAAAAATGGTTTGTTACCTTCATAGATGATTGTTCCAAGGCCACTTGGGTCTATTTGATGAAAGATAAAAGTGAGGTATTTTCTGTGTTTCAAAATTTTCATAAAATAATTTGTACTTAGTTTGGGGCGGTTGTCAAAATTCTACGTTCTGATAATGGGGGGAATATATTGACTCTGGTCTTGCCACTTACTTCGCCACTTATGACATTATTCACCAGACTTCATGCATTAATACGCCTCAACAAAATGGTATTGCAGAACGCAAAAATCGCTATCTTCTTGATGTCGCCCGTTGTCATCCTTTGAGATGCGGGTTCCTCGATCCTATTGAGGGGAAGCGGTTCTCACTGCCACTTATTTGATTAATCTTCTTACCCAAGTCCTTCTCTTCAAGTTTTCTTCGAGTCTACCCCATCCGAGTTCTCCATTCCTCCTAAGACTTTTGGCTGCATTTGCTTTGTCTATAATCATTCATCCACTCGTGGTAAATTGGATTCTAAGTCTCTTAAGTGTGTTTTTCTGGGTTATTCTGCCACCAAAAAGGGTTATAAGTGTTATCATCCTCCCACTCGCAAATGGTTTGTCAAGGATATTGCTTTCTTCGAGTCTCAGCCTTACTTTCCAACCCCCTCCCCCCGGCGGGTCTCATAGTCATCTCTTCAGAGGGAGCCTTGGTGTGAAGAGATTCTTGTTCCACTTCCGCAAGTGGTTGAAAAGATAGAGAATGATGAGCTAGCAGTTGTTGAAGAATAGGTAGCAGGCAAAGTTTATATTAGGGACAAGGACAAACAGCAAGTCACCTGGATGCAAGAGACTACTTTCCTTCCTCTACTGCCAACTTCTTCTCCGAATGAGTGTCCAGAGTCACCCTTCTCTCCTAAGAGTCCAAGTAATTCTGATTCTAGTGCTTCTATTTCCGTTTTTTCAGATCTAGATGTTCCCATTGCTAATAGGAAGGGGGTTAGGTCATGTACTCAGCATCCTATTAGTAATCATGTCTCTTATTTTCATCTATCTTCCTCATATAAAGCTTTTCTGTCTAAAGTGTCTTCTGTGAGTCTACCTACCAATTTTCAGGATGCTCTCTCTATTCCTGAATGGAGACATGCCATGATGGAAGAGATGAGAGCTCTCAGCAAGAGTGGTGCTTGGGAGTTAGTGGAGTTACCTAGAGGCAAAAATCCAGTTGGGTGTACACGGTAAAACACAAAGCAGATGGTTCCATAGAACAATACAAAGCAAGACTAGTTGCTAAAGGCTTCACTTAGATTTATAGGGTGGGTTACCAGGAGACATTTGCACCGGTTGCTAAAATGAATTCCGTGAGAATCTTAGGTAGCGTTTGGTAGAGTTTTGTAAATGTGATTTGAGAGTATGAGTTATGTTTTGAGTTTGTGTGTTGTGGAATTATGATTTGAGTGTAGAAAATTTGTTTGGTAAAGAGTTTTGAAAATAGTTTTGGAAAAGAAGTTTGATTTGAGTGGGGAATTGTTGATGTGACATTTGATATGTGATACAAAAATTTACAACTCATAACTAAACATACAACTCAAAATTATTTTAAAGCACATAAAAAATTTTAAAAATTTCAGAAAATATTTTTCCCGATTATATAAATCAATTGCAAAAAAAAAAAAAAAAAAAAAAAATATTTTACTGTTCCGGACAGCCGGCCGGTCAACCGGCCGGACGACCGGCCGGACGTCCCGTTCCCTCACAGACTGTTACAGCTTTCGACAGAATGTTACAGAACAAATTTCAGAGTTTTGGAAAACGATTTCCAGAATCGTTCCAAAACTCCTACCAAACACCATGTTCAAACTCACACGTTGAAAACGATTTCCAGAACCGTTCCAAACAGAGCCTTACTCTCTGTTGCTGCAAATTTGGATTGGCTATTTCATCAGTTTGATGTGAAGAATGCCTTCCTTCATGAAGACCTAGCAGAAGAGGTCTATATGGACATTCTTCTTGGTTTTACCGATGCTATGTCCAATGGTAAAGTATGCAGGCTTTGAAAGTCACTTTATGGGCTAAAACAGTCTCCTAGAGCTTGGTTTGAAAGGTTTGCTCAAGCTATGTTGAAATATGGGTTCAAGCAAAGTCAAGCTGATCACACTTTGTTTGTGAAACACTCCTCACATGGTAAGACCACAACTCTTATTGTCTATGTTGCTGATATTGTTATGACAGGAGATGATGTTGAGGAGATTCCTCGTTTGAAAGAATATTGACCCAAAGAGTTTGAAATCAAAGACTTAGGCCATTTGAAGTATTTTTTGGGCATTGAAGTAGCTTGGTCCAAGGATGGCATCTTCATATGCCAGAGGAAGTATGTACTTGACTTGTTAAAGGAAACTAGAATGCTTGGAGGTAGACTGTGTGATAGACCTCTAGAACCGGGCCAGAAATTAAGTGAGGATTAAGAGGGAGATCTAGTGGACAGGGAGAGGTACCAGAGACTAGTGGGCAAGCTCATATACTTATCCTACTTACGTCCAGACATTGCCATTGCTGTGAGCATGATGAGCCAGTTTATGCATGCTCCTAGAACTTCCCACTTGGAGGCAATTATGAGAATCCTGAGATACTTGAAGTTTTCTTTTGGAAAAGGTCTCTATTTCTCAAAACATGGCCATCTCAGTGTAGAGGCATTTACTGATGCAGATCGGGCTGGATTAGTCACTGACAGATAATCAACTTCCGGATACTGCACATTTGTGGGTGGCAACCTAGTCATGGTGAAGTAAGAAACAACATGGCTAGATCTAGTGCTGAGGCATAATTCAGGACTATGGTTCATGGTGTATGTGAGTTACTATGGATTAAACTATTGTTGGGAGACTTGGGAATCCATCAGACTGACTCCATGCGACTATGCTGTGACAACAAGGCTGCAATCAATATAGCTCATAATTTAGTTCAACATGATAGAACTAAGCATGTGGAAATTGATAGGCACTTCATTAAGGAAAAACTCACTAGTGGCATTATATGTATTCCATGTATGAAAATTGGAGACCAACTAGCCGATGTTCTCACCAAGGGGCTAGGGAGCAAGCCATTTCATGGCATTCTTAACAAGCTGGGCATGAGAGATATCTTTGCACCAGCTTGAGGGGGAGTGTTAGAATAGGAAATATGTGATTGTATTAACTGCTTATTTATTTCCTTAATTGGTGTAATCTATGAAGCACCGACATGTCCCCAGGCCCTGCGTACGAGGGTCGGACACTAACACGCATCGGACACGCGGTAGACACGTGTCCGACACTCTCTCTAACGTGTCTCTCTTTTTTTTTGAAATTTTCCAGTCTGACACGCCATGGACACAGCGGGACACTTTCTGGACACGCGTGAGGTGGATCGAAAAGCCCTGACTGTTGGAGAGGAGACAAAGAAAGAGAGAAGGAGATCAACGGAGACAGGGAAAGAGAAAGAGATCAACGGAGACAGAGAAAGAGAGAGAGAAAGAGATCGAGGGAGGAGATGAGACAAAGAAAGAGATTGAGGGAAAGAAGCCTAACCTATTTCAGATCAATCCAAGAAGCTGAGGTATTCTGCTCCTTCTCTTATTCTCTTCGTCTTCTCTGTCTCCATCTTCTCTGGTCGTCTTCTTCTTCTTCTTCTTCTCTTTATTTTCCTCTCCTCATCCCTTTCGTCTCTCCCTTTTCTGACTCTGTCTATCTCTACCTTTTTGACTTCGCTCTCTTTCTCCTCTATTTTCTCTTTTATATTTTTTTTCAACGTTTCTCTCTCTCTCCCTCCCTCTCTTTTTTTTTTCTTTTTTCTTTTTTTTTTTACACTTATTTTTTTTTGTTAAACTTAAAATTCATAAAATAAATTATTTTTATTTAAAAAAACTCATTTTTTATTAAAAAAAATTTAAAATTATGTTTATTAATTTTATTATTATTGTGATTGTGTAAGAATTAATGATTTTATTTTTATTTTAGACATATAATAAATAAATAAAATTATATATATTAAACGTGTCCCTAGCGTGTCGTGTCCCTTATTTTTTGAAAAATTACGTGTCCAAGTGTCCGTGTTGTGTCCGTGCTACATAGGGTGTAATGGGTTGGCCCATATATTATGCCTTATGGCACTGGTGAATATAAAAGGGAATGAAGTCTAACTCATTCCCTAATTCCTTCTCTTCTCTAAACCTACAAGTGTTTGGCTCATTGTAGTTAAATTGACCGGTCATTCCCTAGTCTTCTTAAGAAATGATCATTCCCTTATAATGGTGAATAATGATTCTATTTGTAATATATTTTTTATTATTTTTTTAATAAACCAAACTTGGTAATGCATATTTGATGAAATGATCATTCCATTTTATTCACTCCATTGAACCAAACATAGCATAAAAGTAACAACTATGCATTTCATTAATATAATATTGATATGGGATGAAGTTACATCATAGAAATTGTGGTATTAAAGAATTAAACTTCTCTAGATTATTTCCTTCTTATATTTAGTAAAATATAATTATATCTTTTATCACATCTACATAATACAAGAAGTTCCACTCTATTTATCCTATAATATGACTTATTCTTCATAATACTATCTCACTATGAAGCACGAACACCTCTCCGGTGGCAACATATGGGTGTCCGACACATGTCAAACACAGACACGCGATGGACACGTGTTGAACACTCTCTTTAACGTGTCTAGAAGTTTTTTTTTTTTTTTTCCAATCGGACACTTTGCGGACACACTCACAGACACTCAAGGGACACTGCGAGGAGAGAGAGACAGAGAGAGAGAGAGACAGAGAGAGAGAAGTCGCTCACCTGTAAACCCTAGGCGATGCTGTCGAAGCTTTTGAAGGTCTCTATTGAAGCAATCACAGATTCGTAAGTAGGTTTCTCTTCAATAAGGACTTTCAAAAGCTTCAACAGCTTAGCCTAGGGTTTACAAGTGAGCAACTTCTTCTCCCTCTCCCCCCCCTCTCTCTCTCTCTCCTCTTCTTTGTCTATCATTGTCTTCATTCTTCTCCCTCTACTTCATTGTCTTCTTTTTTTCTTTTTCTTTTTTTTCCTTTAGACTCTGTTTTTTAGTCTCTCTCTTTCTCTCTCTCTCTCTCCCTCCATTTCTTTCTCTCTCTTTTTTCTTCTCTCTTTTCTCTTTAATTATATATTTTCTAAACCCCTTTTATGAGGTCAGCTATTGGATAAGAACAAAATTTTAGCTACCCCTCCATTTTTTAATATTCATCTTTGGCCTTAACATGCATAGAGCAAATTATTTTTAGTTGAAGAAAAAATAAATTTCTTGAAATTTCTCAATTTTTTTATTAGGTAAAGTGCTAAAATTGATGAATAGCTATATATATTTTAAAATATTTGTTCATGTTATTTTGTAATTTTTATTACTTCCCAATTTTTTTTTTTAAAATTTTTTTATGACATAATAAATAAATAAAATTATATATTTTGAGCGTGTTTTCAGCTTGTCGTGTCCCCTATTTTTTGAAAATTTGTGTGTCCGTGTCATGTCATGTGTCTGTGTCCGTGTTCGTGTCCGTGCTTCTTAGCTATCTCATAATCTCATCATATATCCAATTATTTATCCTATCTAACCCGATTATGTAACTCATCATCAATCCTATCAATAACTTTGTTTATATTTAATTTTATAAAAAATAATCTGACAACCAAACATGCCCGGTTAAGAGTTGCTCATACAAAATATTAATAGCTTAAAACCACCATTGCTTAATCTAACCCATAACATATATATGTGCCTGGTGCTGGCCCCCTCAATGTATGAATCCTGGTTCCGTCCCTGAATACTGAGTAAGGTTGAAATAAGTTGCACTAGGTTTTGAAGTTTGGATGAGTTGAGGTAAGTTGAAAGTGAGATAATGCACTAGTGTAAGCCGAAATGAACCAACATGGAGTTTCTCTAAGTTGCAGAGGAAACTATTGAGCTTACATGCTAAAATTCAGACATGTACATCTCAAAAATGGAGTAGAAACATTGGTCTTAGATCAAGACAACTATAGTGGGCTAAAAGTGAGGAATTTGAGCCTTAAGTGTGAATTTATACATTCTAAAGGCCAATAAAAGCTTGCTAAAGAGGTTACTTGAATAAATTTCGGAAATAGAAAGTTATTCAAACCTTAACATCTAGGTTGAAGCAAAGATAAAGCATTTGGGAGCCTCAAGAGAGAAGTTTGTAGTCTTGCGAAGTCATGAGAGGCTTATGGAGGAGTCCTAAGCAGCCTAAGACACTGATATGCTATTAGAAACACGCCTAAGACACTGAAACTTAGCATTCATTGCACCTTTGTGACATGTGGTTGGAAGAATGAGATTTGATTTATTTTATGTAGGCTTGATTTGAGGATTTCTTAATTTTAATAGCTAATTATGTACTTTTGTTTATTTTAGGATTTATTGTCTATTTTTATAATTGGACCTTTGTGGTTGGCATGTTAAAGCTCTTCGATGGTTCAAGTTCCCAGTGTGGTTGATTCGAATTCCAACTGTTGGCTCATGTTCCAATGAGATTTGGGTTTGAAGTCACAGGGAGACTATTGGAGAATTGTGTACATTTATTCTTGTTCATGTACCTAGGTGTTTCACATTCAATGTACTTTGTCATTTCATCTACCCTTGTTCTGTATATGTAAAGAGGTGTTTCTAATGAGTTGTTGTTAAGCTGAAAATGAGTGAACAATTGGTGTGAGATGTGCAAGTGTAAGGCCAACAACTTGGGTGAGAGGGTGTGTTCTTCGAGGGTGAGAGGGAGTGTACAAGTGGTTCAGGTTGTTATAAGTGTCTAGTGTGTTATTTTTTAACCTCAATTGTTTTTCTGTTGCGCCCCAGCACGAACCTCGCATAGCGCATGCAAGTGTTCTTATTGGTGTTCTTACATTCATCATCTATACTAGTGCCCACCTCACATTTTGCTATAGATTTAAGTTGAGGATGTGCCTGAGGATCTCTGTTAATAGAATCCTTATGATTTCACGATTTATGAAACATCGACACGAGTCTATAGGTGAATGTGTTTTAGGTTAGAATCTATTGTGAATCACACAATGCACAATTGATTCACTTTTTGCGATTCAGGTCATTCTTGAAACTATTGTCTCTAACCATTTTTTACCTATTTTTTAGTAAAAATAACATAATACTACTTTTATGAGTGTTTTGTATAAAAATAAGATTTGTTGATATTTTGGTGATCAATGTGTTTTTAATACGATCTAATTAGATCCTATCAAACCAACATGTTCTTAATTTTTTTTTACTCATTTTCCCCCCTCAAAAATGTCATAATGCATCTTCTAAAAATACATAAGGATAAAGTAACTTGCAACCATGAATTATCTATCTCTATTAGGGTTTAGGGTTGGTTGGTTCTTATATCAATTCCATAGGTAGCTTGTCAAATGGAAGGATAGCCCAATTTTTAATGCTACTTGGATTACAGATGAGTTGTACTGTTTTGCCCTAGATATCTTAGAGCAGTACCACAGTCGTCACTCTTCAAAATCGAGTACTTCTTATCCAGGGAGAAATGATGGAGATCACGTGAGACCTGTCATTCATTGCAGCTATGTGAGACGGGCAGAAGAATCAAAACTGACTTATTTCATTCAGGATTTCTTAATTTAGGAGCCAATTATGTAATTTCATTTATTTTGGGATTTATTGTCTATTTTCATATTTGGACCTTTATGGTCAACCTATAAATACCAAGCTTATATTAGGAGGCACCTTTGATATTAAGAACAACATTGAATTGAGAGCTTTTGCTATTGTTTAGTTTCTTTTATTTTCTTTTTCCATTGCTTGTTCCAATTTCCTTCTACCATTTGGCCTCACCATCACTCTAGAGGCACTCCCAAACCAGTTTCTTACTTTTGTGGGTCTTTCCATAATAAAATAAATAAATAATCTTAATCATAGATGCGTGGCAATACAACTTAGGCACTTTAACCACATGGCCTATGTAGCACCAAGGTATATTGATAGGAATTATGTCTGACACTCTGGCAACAAGATGAATACACCTTGTAATGTCCAACCTTACTTTTTTAAGTAACTTTGACATTATATGTGTGGTTGCTGTGAGCCAAGCATGCAATAGCCACTTTTAATATTAGGTAAGTATATAATTGGGAAGATTACTGTAAAGGATGGTGGTAAATATAATGTAATATCTAAATGAATCTGTCAGCCTTCACCTTCCAATCTTTGTATTGAAATTTTGATAAAGGGTAAATTACACCATTAGTTCTTGTAATTTAAGCAAAGTGTCACTTTAGTCTCTATAGTTTCAATTTGAACAATTTGGTGTCTACACTTTCAATTTTATTATAATATGATCCCTTTGTCACTTACCGTTAAAATTTGAAATGGAAAAAGACTCTAAAACTAGAGGAGCCAAAGTGAAATCCAAAACTACAAAGACCACTGATATAATATATTCATTACACCGGTGGTCCCTGTAGTTTGTTTTGATTTTTATTGTGGTCCCTCTAGTTTTACACATGATTTTTTTCTGTTCAAAAGGTTAACAACATGTGATGGAGGGACCATATTGCAACAAAATTATAAGTGTAGGAATCAAATTGTTCAACTTAAAACTAAAAGGACCAAAATGAAATTTTGTTCAAAGTAAAGGGACCAGTGATGTAATTTACCCGTTCAATAACTATTCATAGTTATGTGTTAGTCTTGTTTTGCTTGCTGAAAAAAGTAGAATTGTTCAACAGCATATTACTTCTCCAAAAAAAAAAAAAAAATTTGAGATTTGTATATTGTCATGTCCTCATTGTGTTGTTGTCCTACTCTTGGGTTTTGTTGTACTGGTTTATCCATGTTATATTATTTCCTTGTCTCGTGTCTGTTGTATAAACCATTTCCATAGGCTTTATTGTGCAGCTTTGGACCATCTTTGAAAAACCAAAAGGGTGGGTATAACCAAATAAAAGGGATGACTGGTTACTGCTTAAATATTTTGCTTCTGTGCTAGCTCTTTATTCTTTTCTTTTATTTTTTTTAATTTCCTTTTTAAATTATAGGAAGCTGGTATTAGCGGATTGAGTAGCAAAACACACATGAAGACGATGCTTAAATGGATGAGGGGGAGAAAGATGCTGAAGCTATTTTGCAATCATGTTGGTTCCAGCAAGAAATTCTTGCACTGTACTCAGCCTGAAGAACCTCAAACTGATCAATCAAACAACTCCACAGAACTGAAACTACAAACTGAGAAACCTTCCACAAGAAGGAAAAAGAAAACTCTATAATGCATATGTGCATTGGGTGTAACTAGGTCTGGGAAAATTTGTTGAGCTCATTGTATTATTTGAGTATGGTTTTCCATAGACTTAATGGCTACTTTGGGCTTGGTTATCCATATTGACTTAATAGCTACTTTTGTCTGGATGTGTTATTAATTCTCAGTTTTTACTTTAATTGAATCAATGACTAGTTTGGAATGGTAGCTTTAATGCACTACCCAATCCACCCTCCCCCTTCTTCATAAGAGCTTTCTTTGAAAAATAGATGATTGGTAAGTTTGTCTTGTGTTTGGTTCAAAGATTTGGTGAGGAAAAGGGAAAATGTAGCTGTCTTATGTTGTCTTATATTTCACACCTTTCGCACACTTTTTTCATTTTTCTTTTTAAATTCCTATCCAAATCCATGAACCAAAAACAATCTTACAGTGTTATAGAAGTCATGTTGTGGATGTGGCGCATGTAATAGCCTTTGCAGCATGTACTCGATTATCTCTAGGTTCCCTGGTGGAACATTCAATAGCTGATTCAATTAGTTGTCATTTACATATGGAATACCATGATTTGCATTTTTCTTCCATTTTTTTGCATGTGTACACACCCAGTTCTACAATTCAATAGGTTGAATGTTGTGTTTTTAAGGATATGTAATGTTGAGATTGGCTTATTGTGATAGGTTTAGATACCTGTGAGCTCACTTCAGGAAGTACATATGTTTCTCCTTGTCATCGTTGACCTTGGTTCATGTTCCATGAACAAAATAATGGGGGACTTCTTTTTTTGAGTTCTGTAGTTGAATGAGTAGGCTTCAATCAAGTTTGGCTTGTCGAATAGAATACAAATTGATGTTGTTGGGATGACTTGTGCCTGACTGGGAAAAAAAAATTTGTATTTTGCAACAAACTCTATCCCACATCGCAAATGAAGTTGACGACACATTAGTATTTCATAGAAGCATTGAAACAACATAGGTGCTGGATTCAATTAGATTATCAGCTGTAATTTTTTTTTTTTTTTCGTAAAGAAGAAAAGATAAAAGGGTACAAAGAAGCTTATAAATGAAAGTTTGCAGTGACTGACTATGACGGTTTACACAGTAGCATACCCAATGGGGCACCCCATGAACCTTACTAGAGAATGCAATCCTAAGTGGAAACTTTATTATGAAGGGGATTTAACAAAGTTGTGACACAGCCCAATCCATCCAAATTAACTGAAACTTGGGTGGTAAAAAGCAGCACGAAATCTTATTTATATATGTATAGATATATATATATATATATTAGTGGGCAGGCATGATTGTAGTTTGCAGATGAGCAGCTAGCCCTTTACGGGTGTGCATGTGTTACGAGCCTAATCTGAAGGTTCAGAGTGTTGGTCGCTTCGGTAGGTCTCTGTTTCCCTTTTCTTTCCCTTGACCTTGCCTGCATGCTTCGTGTGGCCTTGGTGTTGTTCAAGATAATCGGAGATGTCCATATGCACACCCGGATCGTTGGAGGAGTAGCTACCACCCATCATGATGGAATTGTTGATGGCCTGGAAGTTGCTGTTCACGTAGGTATCCAAGGCCTCATTCTCACTTAGCAGACGTGGATGTGGACCTCCCCCATGTCCATGTGGGCTGGATTTGTCATCTAACTCCCCCCGCATAGCTGCTCCAGTGTTGCTTCCTGCGAGGGTGATGATTCTCACACCATTCTCGTCATCATTATCATCGCCCTGATCATGACTGTTGTGGCTTGAACCAGTTTGTTTCTGAACATTCTGGAGACCAGAAAGACGACGAGTCAGTGCAGAGATCATCTCTCTGATCTCACGGTCGAGTAGTTTTTGCTTCTCTCCATCGGTCAATGTGGGATCAGTCTTGATTGGTTCCGGAGCCATGGTTTTGAGATGGGTTGAACCGGAGACTGGAGAGGTTACAGGAAATATGCAAAACAGATTAAAACTGAAAAAGAGTTGTGCAATGAACAAGTTGCGGCTGTAAGTTGGAGGTTGGCTCTGGATTTAAAGGGAAGGGGAAGGTGAGGACCGGAGGGATGGGTCTAATAATAATACAATACTGTTTGATAAAATCTCATTTTCTTATCATGTTTTGTTTATAATCTTATGTGTTAAATTGTATTAATTTAATGAGTTTGTCACAAATATAATATTGACATATGAAATGATATACAAAAACATGCTAAAAATATGATCATTATAACATTATTAATAATACTACTTGCATACAGGTAGACTAAAGGTAAAGTGCAGGAGCGCCTTGCTTACTCGACAATGCAAGGATTTCATATATTCCCCTTGAGAAAAAGAAAAAGAAAAAGAAAAAGAAAGAGAAAGAAGGAAAAGTATATTACTTGATCAAGGGTTTATGTTTATCACTTGGCCTTTAAAACTTTCATGCTTTTGTGACTCCTACGTCATGTGAATGAACAATACTATACCCATAAAAATTACTTTGAAAGTATTTAGATAGCATTGTTCTATGTGAATGGTGTATATATATATATAAACACACACATTTATAAGATTTGACAGAATGATGTGTATGTGATTATTTTATTTCAACTAAAATACTGACTCATGAGCTAAAGAGAGATTATTAGTGTGACATTATTTTGAATGAATATTTTATATTAAAAAAATGTAAATCAAACTTATTTGCAGAATGGGTTAAATATCTTAAAATTAAATTATAATTTAGTGATCATGTTACTAAAAGTAAAATTTTAGTTCTACAAGTTGGTATACACTATTTGCAAAAATGTTGTATTCTATTTGGGTCACTTTTTAACATAGTGGCAACTTATTTATTTTTCCTTTTGTTTGAAAGTTTTTTTATACCTCTATTTTATATCTCAATTATAAATGAATTATTTGTTCTTGATCACTATATAATATTATGTTGTATATTGTAAACATTACTTCTTATAAAGGAGTCGCAACAAAAATAATAATAAAGGGATTCTCTATGATAATTATTACTAATTAAGTAGTCAAATAATTTTATGAGAAATTTGGTGCGAAGTCACTTACTATATTTTCTTGGTATAAGCAGTCCAGGATGATTTTCTTTACAGCAATAACTCCTATAATTAGAAGTTAGTTTGGTTGCACCTAAAAAAATAATAATTAGAAGTTAGTTTTTTTTTTTTTTTTTGTGCTCTCCTATGTTGTATATATATAGAGAGAGAGAGACACACACACATAGTGCTACCAATTGAATGTAATGAAAATCATGATTTTCTTCTATTTTTTTTTTTTTTTGACAAATATACAAACTTAGAAAATTACATCAAAGTTCCTTTATAACATCATACAAAAACATAGCAAAATCAAGGATGAGATAGAGGAAAGCTATAGTTTCAACCGAGATAAAAAAAACAAAACAAAAGGGACAAATTACACTAATAGTCCCTGTACTTTACCTCTTATGTTACTTTGGTCCTTGTGTTTTTAATTTGCTCGATTTTGACCCTCAATTTTTTATTTTGTATCATTTTAGTCCAATTGTTAACACCGGTTAAAATTGTTAACGGAAAACAAACACGTGAGACGCACATGACCCTTTTTCAAGGGCAATATGGACATTTCACTACCCTTTTCTTGTTTTATCATCTTCTTCCTCTTAGACTCTCTGCAACAAAATCATCTACCACCGTTGCCTTCCTCCACCACTAAAATCATCCATAGCCAATCCCAACATCAACACCATTCACCTCCACCGCACCAAAAACCCACTTAATTTCTTTTTCACAACCTTCACAGAGAGAGAGAGAGAGAGAGAGAGAGAGAGAGAAATTAAGATCAGTGTTTGTTGAAATTAAGAGAGAGTGTAATTTCCATTTTCAAGTTTGCTTCCAACTTAGATCGGGTCAACCTTCAAGACAAAGACAATGGCGTCGCTTCGAATCGGGTACAACAATGGAAAATTCAAGGATATGTTGATGGAAACACCAATATGGGTTCATCACATGGTGAAATTTCTCAACAATCGACCCATGAATCGATCTCATTGGATACCAAAACAGAGGCTTTTCGGTGGAGCGATCGATCTGTTGATGAAACCAAGGTTCATGGACTTGATGATAAAGTCAAGTCTCTATAGAGATTGCTTGTTTCGGGTTCGTAATATTCATATCAAATCTCCTCGGAACCACTTTGATGTCCTCCACATTGAGTATGAATTGAAGCATGTTTCGAATCGTATCGCAATGATTCGAGTCTCCCCAAAAGAAGATCCACCAACCCTGTAAACAATCCCAAGCTAATTCCCCTAAAAACAATCAAAACGAGCAATGGGTCGAATAGGTCCAACCATTGCTCTCCAAAACTCCCAAATTTCCATGACACCATAGACCCGACATGGGTATGTGGGTTCGAAGCATTTGAATTGACCTTTGCTGTCAACCCAGCAACTATCGTTCTTTCCATGGCGAGTCCACCAACCAGACCACACGTTTCTCGAAAAATCAAACTTGTTACAGATCCCAATTTCTTGCAATTCAACCATTGATTTGAAGAACTTGAGTTGGATTTTGCAAACTTGTTTGTCAATTGTGAATCTTTGTGAAGAAAATTCAGACCCTCGTAGTGTTTGAAGAGTAAGATTATAGTAAGATTGTAATCTCCAGCGAAATCTGGATGGATTTGGAGAGAAAAATAGTAGGTTCCATTGCCCAAATCTTTGATCGGAGGTCGAGACTTCCATCGATTGCCAAAGAGGTCGATTTCGAAGTAATTACCACCCAAACAGTGAGGCTTCCCTGACTCATCCAAAGCTTGGAACACATACTCATGGATTTGGTCTATCGGTAATTCAAAACAGGTGGTGTCGGGGTTGGGATAGAAGGTGTTGTTTGATGGCAAATGGTGGCGGATGTGTTGTTTAGCAATGGCGGTGGTGGAGTGAGATTGATGATAGACAGTGGAGGAAGGAAAGAGCAAAGGGTGTTGCAGAGATGGAATAGGGAAGATTAGGTTTGAAATGTTTGTTTTGCCCCTCAAAGTTGATCACATTGTGCACATGACTATTTTCTATTAAATTTTTTAGTAGAGGTTATTGATTGGACCAAAATAAAACGAAATTAAAGATCGAGGGTCAAAATCGAACATATTGAAAACACAATGACCAAAGTGGCACAAGAGATAAAATATAGGGACTATTAGTGTAATTTGCCCAAACAAAAGATACTACAACCCAAAGATACTACATCTTAGAGCTCTTCTCTGTGCTCAACTTAGTTGTGATATCATTGTTATTTCAGGAATATATTAGCACTGAAGTATAGAACCTACTGCTACTTTGTCTCAGGTTTATTTTCGGTGTTGCAACCAAAAGGTGGCACCTGATGTGTAGTGATTGTCAAAGAGAGTATGAACCATATAAATTAAAGAAAAAGGATTCTTAAAATATTTTTCTTTCTTTGGGTGAAAAACACATTATTAATATACTTTCTTAACCCCATCCCATCTCCTACATCCATTATCTATTCTTTGGAGTGTTGACATTCAAATTGGCTAGATTGAATCACATTTCAAGTATTAATGTTAAGAGTTGTAGTACCACTCTGGTGTGAGATTATAAGTGCAACTCTTATAAAGAGGAATTTGATATTTGTAATATTTATTTTTCTCCTACTACAGGGGTCATATATAGCGGTTGGTTGTTAGGCAGTCGTATGTAACTTTGGTTGTTGGGGTTATGGTTTAGGATTTTTAGCCAAGCATAATGTTGAAATATCATGTGCACTGTAAAAAGGATGGGTAAATTACACTTTGCACCCCTGTATTTTACACAAAATTTCACTTTATTCCCTACATATCAAATTGTGATACTTAACCCTCTCCACTTCTACTGTTAATAGTGAGGCTAACAGAAATTACCCTTTAGGAAGATAAGTGTCACAATTTTGATGTGTAAAGACTAAAGTGAAATTTTGTATAAAGTGCAGGATACAAAGTGTAATTTACCCAAAAAGGATATAGCAAAACCCATATAATTTTTCTCTCCCAAGTGAGCACACTGTCAAAATCATCTGTTCCATTGCTAATAATTCACACACATGAAATCAAATCAGCAACAGAAAATTTAAAAACAAAAAAGTCGAGAAATCCAAAGTTTTTATGGCTGATTACCAAGTACAAAAAATAGTATTCAAAGCGAAATGGCCTACTTTCCTCATGGATATTAGGAACGGGAACACAATTTTCAACCCCTCCTATTTTCATTAACTTTTTTCCCTAGAAAATTCCACACCTGTCATTTGTGTGCTCTTCACAATTTTAGCGCGGGGAGCTAAAAAGAGCTTTGCTGATAATACCCGTGGCCTCAATGTAGCGATCCACACACCTAGATATGCAACTACTCTCGCTTCCGCTAAGGCTACTTCCGGGTTTGGTGATACACTTCTCAAAGCACTTACCCCTTACAGTCTGTGATAATCCACAAAAACAAATCAGCAAATAACCAATAGGAATATAAATTACATTTGGGGAAAATAAAAATAATCAAGGTGGTGCAAATATATTAGTCCAAGTGAGGGCCATGGCATGCTTGCAATCATGTTGGTTCAAGTGAACCACTCGGCTTTGGAAGGAAGGCCTATGCTGAAGGTTCCAGACATTGAACAACACATTGGTTAAATGACGGATATTTAAAATGGTATATATGCTATATACTTGTACATATTCAATACTAATAAAATCAGTAGTAATGCAAATTGTTTACGAAAGACAGAATTTCAGGTATCAAGTGGCCATAATTCAAAAACCCATTCCTAGTTTTGGAGTATTATTAAGAAGTGTCTGTCATAATTGATTGAGCTTATTCCTACAAGCATTTACATTTTCCTCGGCATGAACTGCAATAAGTTTACTGGCTCAATTTTTCACATGCATTCATTGCTGGGCAGACTCAAATGAATCAACTTCATAACCTCCTCCAAAAAGGAACAGATTTCATTCCTATTCTAGCAATTTTATCACTGTAGATATGAAGAGTCATTTCTTGATTTTATGCAACAAAAAGAGATCAACAAATATGATGCATGTACAGTGATGATTTGCAAAGCATGGAAAATAGAGAGAAGAGAGAACAGAGGAAGGAGGGCAAGAGAACCAGAGAATGAAATGGAGGTTGCTTAAATTGCTTAAATTAAATTACATCAATCATTACACCTCCCTATATACACACGTCCAATAATCCTAATATAAATAGTCTTTTCCTCATTCTCGATTTACATCATTCTCCCAGATTGAGAAGAACTCTCCTCTGGATAGTAAAGCAGTGATAGAATTAGAAAAAATCATTATCAAAGCAACAAATTTGTCCTCAATAATCCAAGTAACAGTTGATCAGGACAATTATTCCAATGCATAATAACCCCAAACGCTACCATGCAAAGAAGCAACATCCTGAATCACAATAATATCTTCCATATGATACTCATGCTCAGTAGAAGTCGAAAAAGACAGAGAAAGGTGATATGGCTAATGTCGAAGGAACAATATTTGTAGGCAAACTTTTTCTGGCTAGCTGGGAGGCTTAAATGTGTCTCGGTAAGTAAACCAACATTCAAAACAGGACTAAAAGTGTTATATATATATATATAAAGAAAGTCAAATAAATATGCATCAGGTCCAAGCTTATAAATAATACGAAAGGTTTAGTGGCTCAAGCATGAAGTTACTTGAAATAATTTTTACAATAACTCTCAAGTCACACACGAACCATGACACAGTCCCATTCATTAAAATCTAGTTTCCTATGATGCAAAAATCAATAGCAAGCTTATAATTTTTATTACTTGAATCGACATGTAAATCAAGATGGTATTGAACAAATAAATCAGAAAGAAAAGCATCAAGGGGTAAAATATAAGCATCAGGGGATTTTTTAACATGATTCTCTTACAATCATGAAGCACCTTCCTCAACATAAGTAGATGAATTGCATCTTGCGACACTAATGCAAGTATGGCCGTTCTCTAAGATTTGTTAACCTTTCTCCTCAGAGTAAGGGTTCATCTAGAGGTTTGACAACTTGGTCGACATACTCTATTATAAGTTTCCCGACACATGGCCAATAGTTAAGGTACGATGGAGACAACATGATGTAATGCAACCCTTACTATAGCAATGGTAACACTCAATGATGGAAGCTTGCTGATATATATATATACACATTAATAAGTAATGGAGGGTTGTTGGTATGAATTAAGAGAAAAGGGATTAGTAATTGGTCAAATTCTGGCTTAGGCTCTTTACCAACAATATCTTGGAAGTGGATCTCAGGATTTCTCAAGAGTGGGAAGAAGACCTTGGCATGTGAATCTTGTAAAATTACAAGTTTGACATACTTTCATTAAGGGTTGCCCAAGACTAGGTGAGACGGATGGATCATTCCTTCAGTCCAGATCATGATGTGTTCCCAAAGTTTAAGCAATCAGCAAGAGTGTTTGTTCCATACAGAGATGGTTTCAGTTCAGTCTATGGTCTCCCCACCGGCAGTCAAATATCAATAATAACTTGCCTTGCGTTAGTAGAGTGAGAAGTGAGCAGACTCAAATACAGTTGTCAGGAGGGGCTCCGGCTTATAAGGAATGAGAATGAGCAGCAAGCAATCTAGAGGGATTGAACTTAAGGATAACCTTTGCAAAACTAATTGAATCACAATAACAACTATATGGTGAGCCGATTTTTCAAGAAAAGACATACACCTTTCAAGATCAAATTCAAGCTAAGTGCATCTTGATGCTACAAAATATAGGCAACAACTCCAAAAAGGCTGAAATTCTGGTTCATTTTTTTAATGGTCCGATTTTGTTGTGACTGGTCTGGTTTAGATATATCAATTAACAATTAGTGGACTGGGTTTAGATAAGATTTGTGCTGCTAGATTTGGGCCACAAGTGTTTTGGGTTGGATTGGATCAAGTCAGTTTACCGCCTTAACTAAGATGACATGTTTGGTGAGTACGGTTTGGGATGTTTTAAGGTGGAATGGTGGTTGGATTGTATTAGGTTGGACAACAGGTTAGAAAGCATGGATGCAGACGTAGATGCGGGTACGCTGATACGGCAAAATTTACAAAGAGTAGGATATGAGTACGGTCCAGTACATCTATAAAAAGTATATTTTTTATAATTTGCAATAGTATATGACATATAACAAATAAAAAATAAAATGTAAAAAAATATTAAAATATTTTTGTAATGGTCAAAAAAAGAACCTCAAGTATTTGCTATATTTTTTTATAATTGCAACAAAACTCTATATTTTTTAAATTCTTATAAAAAAAAAACGCAGTACCCAAGGAAGCACGGGTGCAGGTACGGGTACGAGTGCGGGTACGCCGATTCGGCAAAACTCAAAAAAAGTACGATACGGGTACGGTTGCGGTACGCCCATTTCTTATTTTATTTTTTTAAAATATAATTATGGTTAAAGGATCCAACCTACAAATTAAAATTAAATATCAAAATTAAAAAAACTACTCATTTTCCTATAATTTAAAACCATTAAGCTTTAAAAATAATATTTGTGAAATCTCTCACTTTGACATGTTATGCACTGTGAATTTGTGATCATAATTTATTTTTAAAATCTTTCTTTTTGCTCATCAATTTGCTATTTTTATAGGGTGAGACCAAAGAAATAACAGGAAACCAAAGAAAGATTTAAAGTTAATTGCCAACAGTAAAGGAAAAAAAATTCTCAATTGGGATAGGCTGTCAATTGCAATTTGCATAATGCATAAAATTGCATCATTCCCAACCACTACTAATTAACTAATGCAGTATCAATTTTTAATGTTTTGTGCATAAAAGTTTGTTATGATTAAAGATTTTATAAAGAAATTCTAGGAGGATCTGAAGCAAAAGCATAATGCATAGTCATACACAGAACTACCCTTTATAGGCCTTGTTATTTTTTTGGTTCAAATTGCCTTCTAAAAACATCAAAATCATTTGCTAACATGCTTATACAATTCACACAGACAGACAGGACAACAGAGAAACATCAAAATTACTGATCTGCAAGGGTACAAAAAAAAAAAAAAATAATAATAATAATAATAATTGCTGATTTGCAAGGGCAAAAAAAAAAAAAATTAAAAAAAAAAAAATTAGCCCTGGCGTACTCGAAACGTACCAACGCCGTACCCGAATGAACCAAACGTACTGGACCCTCTTTTGCCGTACCCGGTATGCGTCCCCGCACCCGGTAATCGTACGACACTATTTTTGGAGTACCCGTGCTTCATAGGCAGTACCCATACATTTTTTGAAAATTAATTTTTGCCCCTTACCCATCCCTATTCAAATCATACCCAAAGTATTTTTTACATTGAATACATATTTCACATAAGCATGTATTGTACCAAATACTTACCTGGTGGTACTCATACAACAATATTTTTGGAGTACCCATACTTTATAGATAATGGGTTTGTTCAAGGAATACTTGTTCAGTCAATAAGGGTCAATAATTGGGTTAGATTAACCTTTTTCTATCAATTGTTTTCCTACACATGAAAGTACAAAATAATTCAGGTGACAGTCAAAGCTAGGAATGTTGTAGGGAATGTGGATCACAATCAATGTGATAGGCTTCCAATGAGGGTAGTAGGGTCCTGACAACAACAAGCCTCATTGATTCAAACAATGAGTCGGTGGCAGATTGTCAACAAACAATGATGAACTTTAAAAAAAAAAAAAATTGATTGTGATGACAATGAGAAATACTGAGGCTTCACTCACAGCAAGATGATGAGTTTGCAAGGAAAAAATAGCAGCAACAATAGATCAACGATGGTTGATGAAGCGTCGTTGTTGGACTCTAATTCCAAAAATTGATGAAGAAATGGGAGGGAGAGGGAGATGAGGAGGAGAAGGAGAAGTGTGCAATAAAGGTATGTAGAAAATTATTCATTTCCCAATTATGCTAAAATTCTCTGATAGATCATTACACCAATCCCAATATGTGTGCATGTGTGTATAGTATGTATACAATTGTCCAACAATCCTAATATAAATCAAATAAAAGACTAAATCCTAAGAAATTCCTATAAATAAAATCTTAAATAAATTAAAACTACATAAATATATATATATATATAAAGAGACACATCAATATTCGCCTTCTCTCAATCTTTCCCCATGATTTCCATCAAAATATCTTGCTCTCAAAGAGAGAGAGAGAGAGAGAGAGAGAGAGAGAGAGAGAGAGAGAGAGAGAGAGAGAGAAGAAGAAGAAGACATTGATACAATTACATGTGAACTACTTTCAAAACCATGAGTCCTGAAAAAATCAAATTCTAGTCTCAAACTGCCAAACAATTAAGGCCTCGTTTGGCAAGTGAACTTTTTAGCCAAAAAGCCAAAAAGTCACTAAAAAAATCAAAAAGCCAACAACCCATACCAAAAAGTCAAAGATTTTCTTTTCTCTCTACTTTTTGCACATCTTTTCATAAAAAGTCAAAAAGTCATCCCAAACATATTAATTTTTTTTAGCTCATAGTTTAGCCAAATAGCCAGAAAGTTACCAAATTAGTCTGTTCCCAAACGAGGCCTAAATTGTAGTCTAGTAAGGAAGTTGTGAATTTTTTTTCTTCTTAGTTATAGATTATTCTAACAAACACCTCCAAAGAAAATGCTTAGAAAATAAAACAAAGGAAAAAATGAAAAAAAATAAATAAATAAATAAAATAAATGATGCAAGCTTGACAGGACATGTTTCTTACTGATTCATATGACATTCTTCTATGGTCTAAAAGCAAAGGCTTAAGCTCAAAAAATGAAGATGTCCATTATGCCACACTGGATCCACAGCTTCGAACATGTCTACTTGTAATATTATAATATTATTTACCAAAGTATACAAGTGAATTGAACAGCAGTCTGGCCACTACTGCCCACCTGGAATCTAACATTGAAACTCAATGGTCTGGCTAGACAAGACAATGGTTTAATTATGTCAATATAAGTAATATCCAGATTACTGAAAATGAATCAGAATAAGGTCACCAATTTCCAACCATTAAGGAACTCCAGTCATATGAATTCAGGGCTTTCCTAAAAAAATCATCAAAAGAATTTGGAAGTGATAGAGAAACAAGTGTAAGTGTATGCATGTATGTGAGTTTGTGCTAAGCCAGTGGTACAGCACCTCATCATGATTGATGAAAATAAAAACAAGAAATCTAGCATTATGTTGAAAGCAATCACCAAGAATATCAATAAAATAGTCCGTCACTACATCAAACATGTTTACTGCGTTTTCCATCAAATGCAGCAATGTATTGTAGAAGAAAGAAGCACAAGTAGACTTCTAAGTACACAGAGATACAGTAAAGTCAATGATACCACCAAAAACAAATGAAGTTGAACTTTATACAGTCCTACCCGATTAACACACACACGGGGAGAGAGAGAGAGTACCTCAAGGAACTCCTCAGCGTAAGCCTGGGCAAGCTGAGTTTTGAGCTGGCTCATGAAGTCCTCGGTCGACATCTGCGACGATGATCCAATCGATGGTGACGAAAACGAATCCATCTCTCTTTCTCTATCTTTCTTGTTCGATGCCAGAGACTGACAACAGAAACCCTAGATAGATATATCTCGCCGCCCCTTCCGAAACCTCTCTCTATTCGATGGTTTGATTTGATTCGGTTTGAATAAAATCACAATTAATTTTTCGATGGTAGCAATTAGGCCTCGGGGAATTGGCTTTTTTTTTTTTTTTTTAATAATTTTTTTGTTTTTTTTGTTTTAGCTAAAATATGGTATAAAAAAAATTAGTGTGTTTATGATAATTTTTTAATTTTTTTATAAAAATGATGAGCAAAAAGTAGAGAAAAAATATAATTTTTGACTTTTTTGTATAGGTTGTTAGCTTTTGATTTTTTAGTATTTTTTAATTTTTTGGCTAAAAAAATCACTTGCCAAACGAGGCCTTAATGTACATATTAGTATATTAATTAGTATTATGTTATTATTACTGATTTCACTTATTTTATAAATTATAAATAGTCAAACGGTGGTGTTATATGCACAAATTAGTGTATACACTAGTATACAAACTAGTGTTATAATATTGTTATTGACCATATTTATTATACAAGTTACAAATATCCAAAATCATACAAATGATGCCACATCATCTGTTAATACAGTAATGTGTACATTAATTGATACATATAGCATTATTCATACCCAAAACCTCTAAAATTATATCACATTATCTATTAATATATTAATTAGTATATTAATTAATACATATAGCAATATTCTTAAATTTTTATTCACGATTTTATAAAAATTCATTCTATTTAAAAATTGAAACTAATTTGAATCAAATTATTTAAACACATTCAATTTAAAATTATGATTTGACATAATCGGTTCATAAAAAAAATAATTATATAAAATTTTCATTTCAACATTAATTTATTCATAATTTTTTGAAATATAAATAGGTATATTATTCTACTTTTAACTTAAACAAACATAATATATAAGAAATTAGGATTATATACATCAAGATATATGATATGTATATAATTTAAATTACATACGATATGGGTTGGTTCTAATTCGAACACGTAAACTCTAATCCAAAATCAATCCGCAAAAATTAGATTCCCAATTTTCCAATCTAAAACAAAATCATGGATTTAAAAATCAATTTTAACTTATTAAATTGGATTAGCCCGGTTGGGATTGTAAAAATTGCAAATTTCTTACTCAACCTATTATTTGCTCGCAAGGACTTCAAAAAAAATAAAATAAAAAAAAATTATTTATATTCTCAAGGCGTTTCCTAACACTTACTCAAAATTTTCATTAAATTTAAGTGAAAATTTGATAAAAAAAAAATTTGATCTAATATAATCATCAAATCCAGTCAGTCGTCCAGCCTAAGGTAAATATTCAATTGAAAAACATATTGTCCCGCCAAAATCCCATCGTTTGGTCGGTCATTGACCAATGGTCATGTGTAAAATTCAATAAAAGGCTAAAATTTTTTCTTGATTTAATGAAAAATATACTTTATCTTCATTTGATATGAGTTTAATTAAACAATTAAAGCATAAAAGTTGATGTTTTTCATCAAATTAAAATTTGATAAAACATCTGAATCAGTGTCGGAGATAATCTTAATAATTTTTTTTATTAATAATTTGTGTTATTTTTTTTTTCTTTTAACATCTTTCTCCTTTGATTTTTTTGCAACCGCATGATTAGCTGTGTAAACACAAATATAAAATATAAAATTCAGATAAATATAAAGACAAGTTTATTGAGCAATGATATATCCCTCTAATTTTGAAACTTTAACTGAACTCTAATGATGTGGTAGAGAATAAAAAAATTAAAAAACTAAAATGAAGACCAAAATATCACATCACAATGGAATTCACTCCCATTAAAATTTATTAGAGTTGCTTTATTAGAGCTCCCAATTATTTCTCTTATATATTATACTATCAAAATCGCCTGACCGTGTTAAACAACATTAAATCGCACATTTTGAAAGTTCAGATCGGACAAGTTGGATTATGCAGGTTTTGAAAATAATAATAATAATAATAAACCACTTACTGGCCCGAATGGGTGCTCGCGGTTTAGTTGCGATTGAAAAACTTTTAATTTGTCATTCATTTGTTAGATTGGTAGATTATAAAAGTTTCATTTGGGAAGCCAAAAGTCAGTTTTTTTTTAACTAAAATAGACATAAAAAACAAAATAAATTTTTTAGTCTAATAAGATAACATATTACATCTAACTTATAATCAACATTTTTTTTCTCACAAAAAAGTTAAAAAAGCCAAAAGCTCTTTCCAAACTAGGCTTTTTAGCCCCAGTCTAAAATAGCAAAAAAAGTCGAAAAGCTAAAAAGCTAACCTACTTCCCAAACGAAGGCAAAAAATCAATTCGCATTTGTCAACCGAATTAGCAGATGCGGATTGTCGGATGGATGTGAATCAGTTTAGCGGTTTAAACTTTACAAAATTTGAATATAATACACAACTTGTCAATATTTTTATTAGAAAACAATCAAATTCAACGTAACCAAAAGATTATAAAGTAAATTATCAAATACCAATAATAAATACATATAAGAAAACCATGCATTATCAAAATTATTCCATTACTGTTTTTTTATTCAAAAACTATTTAATTTAATTTTTTTTAAAATACAAAATTATACCTTATATTTTTCACACAAAAATCTTAAATATCAATACTTGTCATTTGATAAAAGAATTTTTAAATTGAAAACACAAATAAAATATCTAAATAAATTAAAAACACAAAGTCTTACAAATTACTAGGGGTGTTCACGGTTTAGCAGTTTGGTTACAGCCAAAGGAATCTTAAATATGCTATTCGTCCAAAATTATGCGAATTAGGAAAAATCAATCCGTAACCGTCCGCTCATCATCACGCATCCATCCAAAATGCAGTAGATTGATTCCATTCGTCGATTTGGGCATATCAAAATATTCACTGAGCACCCTACCAACTCGACCCGACCTGATATTATTCAGCTTGTTTGGTTCTAAGTTTCAGAAAACAGTTTTTAGAAAATTCTACTTTTTCATTTTTCATATTTTAATGTTTTAAATGAATTTTTTTTTTCATATTTTAAGCAATTTTTTAAAATTTTTTTAGACACATCTAACATAAATACACATAAAAAGTATAATATTTGTATTTTAAAAAAAAAATACACTAAATAACAAAAAATACAAAAAAAAAAAAAAAAAACGAAAATGTAGTACATTTTTCATATTTTTGTATATTTATTAATTTTTTAAAATATTTTTTTACAAATATTTTACTATTTAGATACATCTAAGTAAAATACATCTAAAAAAGTAAAAAAAATTACTTAAAATTTTAAAAATAATCACTAAAAATAAAAAAAAACACGAAAAACAAAAAACATAATTTTCAGAATACTGAATTCAAAAAACTAAAACCAAACATACTGATTATTATTATTTAAGGTAAATTATAAATATGTCTCTGAGTTTTGATTAAAATACGAATCGTTTTTTGTGGTTTTGGAAATTACATTCCACCCTTGAGGTTTTTAATTTGATAACAAATCATTTATTTTATTAATAAATCATCAAATCAATTAACAATTTTTAATGATATTAAAAATATGTTTCAATTAATAATTTAAGTAATTTTATTATTGTATAAAAACATAATTATAATTTTATTTTTTAATTAATTTTGTTAAATAATTTTTTTTGATAATAAAGTATTTATAATTTTAAAATTAAAAATTTTTATATTTTAAACAAATCTAGAGATGTGTTTATAATTTAAACTAATTTTTAAGTTTCGTTTGGAAACAGACTAACTTAGTAACTTTTTGACTATTTAGCTAAAATATGAGCTAAAAAAACTAGTATGTTTGGGATGATTTTTTAACGTTTTATAAAAAGATGTACAAAAAATAAAGAGAAAAGAGAATCTTTGACTTTTTAATATAAATTATTGATTTTTTAAACTTTTTTTTAGTAACTTGTGACTTTTTAGCTAAACAGCCATTCCCAAACGAGGCCCAATTCACCGTGTACATAGGGGTGAAAGAATAACCGGAAGGACCGATCAAACCGACCGAACCGAACGGGTTTCGGTCGGTGTGATGAGTTTTTAGTCGGTTCGGTTTTTTATTTTTTGCGCATTCGGTTCGGTTTACAGTTTTTGATTTTTTGGACCGAACCGCACCGTATCATATAGCATTAATAGTATTGAAATCCTAGCCATCCACATCTCACGATCTGAGCCGTCCGCGTGTCTCACAAAAAAAAAAAAAAAAAAAATAACACACACCACACGTATTACCAACACCACACACCACACCATAGATTTTTTCTCTCTCTCTCTCTTCGTCTCTTTGTTTTCTTCCTGAGAAGAAACTCTCTCAGTTTCTCCATTTTTTCTCCATTTTTCTTAGACTGTCACTCTCTCTCTCTCACGGCCCTCTCTCGCCATCACTCACTCTCTCTCTCTCTCAAGAATCAACCGAGAGCTCTCTATTTCGAACAAGCAAGAGACACCGACTGTCACTCTCTCTTCGCACTTCCTTCACTCATCAACGAAGCAGACGATGAAGATCTTGGTGGGTTTGTAGCAAAATCAACAAGCAGAAGCTTAATCAAAACCCTAAGGTGATTTTCGAAAACCCTTGATTGTGCCCTAATTTTCGAAATCCCTTTTATTGATCTTGGTGGGTTCTCAGTTTTCCATGCAATTCCAGCTGTTTATTGTTTGCTTTGGTTTTGTTTTTGATGCAACTGTTGCTTGATTGCTGTGAATGTTGTGCTATCAGTTTGAATTTTTGTAAAAAATTGATCTTTTATTTTTTTGGGCTACTGTGGGAATTGGGTTTTGGAGCTTGTTTTGTGATGAGATGTTGAAATGGGGTTTTGGGATCAGTGGGAGTTGAATGTGCTAGGTTGCTCTAGTTTTGTTGATTGGATTTGAGTCTTATAGGAGTCCTCATCATATTATAAGTTCAGTGAAAGCATGAGAATATTGAGGATTATTTAGCAAACTAAACTATTGAATATCAAGGAGTTTGAAAAGTGGCAAAACTTCATGACTTTTTAATCCCAAAAAAAAAAAAAAAAATACTTGTGACTGTTGTTGGTATTTTAAATTGATATAAATTCTGAAGTCAAGAGGAGCATCAAAGAATTGATATAAATCTGATATAAAGTATTATAAATCTGATATAAATTCTTTTTTTTTTTTTTTTAATTGTTGTGCTAATGACATATAAAGAAATAATAAATATATATATAATGGTTTGCAAATTCTTCTTGTTATTATGTTTAGATGGATGAAAATATGCTTGAAGTGCCCAATGAAACTGAAGAACCTACGGTACAAGAAGCTAAGGAAACAAGCACAAAAAATAAATTTGATAATGTGGGTAAAAGACCACGGTCTTTGGTTTGGGATCATTTTACGAAATTGGATTGTGAATCTGGTAAAAGACCTAGGGCCTCTTGTAATTATTGTGGTGTAACTTATGCATGTGATCCGAAGATTAATGGGACAAAATCAATGCTAACTCATATAGAATCAAGGTGTAAGAAGTATCCTTTAAGGGAAGATGCAAAGCAAAGTACCCTAGGTTTTAAACCAAAAAAGGATGGTGGTGATGGAGAAACAAGTGGTAATCTTGTAGCTGTAAGCTCCAGTGTTGATGCATGTAGAAAGGCCCTAGCAAAGATGATAATAATAGATGAACTGTCTTTTAAATTTGTGGAGGGTGAGGGATTTAGACAATTCATGCGTGTGGTGCAACCAAAATGGTTAAAAATCCCCTCTAGGATTACCGTTGCCAAGGATTGTATGTCACTATATTTTAGTGAGAAGAAGGTTTTGAAGAATGCACTTAGAGATCAACGACTATGCCTTACCACAGACACTTGGACATCCGTGCAAAATCTGAATTATATGTGTCTCACCGCACATTTTATTGATTGTGATTGGAAACTTCACAAAAAAATTCTTAACTTTTGTGTAGTTCCTAACCATAAAGGTGAGACACTTGGCAAGGTGATTGAGCAATGTTTGGTAGAATGGGGCATAGATAAGTTTCTCATAGTTACAGTTGATAACGCAAGCTCAAATAATGGTCTCATTAATTTTTTGAAGCGAAAGAGGAAAACTAGGAAGAGTACCATATTAGAGCATGAGTTTTTACATGTGAGGTGTTGTGCTCACATATTGAATCTAATTGTTTGTGAGGGATTGAAAGAAATTGATGACTCCATAACAAGGATTCGGAATATTGTGAAGTATGTGAGATCCTCTAAATTCAAATCGTGTATTGAAACGGAGGGCATTGAGTGTCATGGTCAACCTTGTTTGGATGTAGCTACCCGATGGAACTCTACATATTTCATGTTAGAGCGGGCTTTACCATTTCAAAAGGCTTTTGAGCGGTTAGAAGATGAGGACACACACTTCCAGTTGACTCTTAGAGAGGATGAGGTTGGTGAAAATAGTGAGGGTGAAGTTGGTGGTGAGATTGGTGAGGAGGGTGAACTTGGTGAGGGATTTAGAGTTGGTCCAACTAATAGTGGAAAAGGAAAAGAGAGAAGAAAAGCAATTGGGCCACCGACAAGTTATGATTGGATGAAAGCGAGGTTGTATGTCAAGTTTTTAAAGTTGTTTTACAATGCCACATTGCGTTTTTCGGGTTCTTTGTATGTTACTTGCAATGCATTTTTTTCGGAGATAATGTTGATAAAAAGTGCAATAACCGAATTGTGTGAGCATGATGATATAAGTTTGAAATTATTGGCACATGGCATGAGTTCAAAGTATTTATGACCGTATCACCGATACCAATACATATCCCAATACCTTTCATTATGCATGCATTGAGTACATGTGTGTGAGAGAGAGAGTGAGCGAACTATGTTGGCTGCATTCTAAAGTTTTGTTCACATGTTAAAATGTTTTATTAAATATTTAGAGAGCATTCTGAAATAGAGAAAATACACTTCATTCAACAGCTAAAGGACTAAAATTGTAATCACATAGTAAATTCATTTCTCAGTCCTTGTTTTAACAGTTACAAGAAAATAATCACATTTTCTAAATGATACCAAACCAACATACTAAAAAATGTACATGCTATCTTTTTACCTATGAGCTAGAATAAGAGTTGATGAAGGTGATAAAAAAGTGCCAATAATATCTGTAGCCTAAGAAGCACCTACTCGGTGATTCTCAAAAAATTAAGGTACGAAACCACGGGGATACATGAAAAAAACAAATTGGTAATTCTCAAAAAATTAAGATATGAACACCACAAGGATACAACCACAACAACAAATTTATATATTTTATTTGTTAATTTTATTCACAAATAACCAAAATTAATAAAAAAAATAACCAAAATTCAACATGAAAAACCCACTTAATCTATAATTTAAACATCATTCATCCCTCAACATATAAAATATAATTTCATCAATCATAAACCATCATATAAAAAATGTCAAGAGAATTTAGGTTCAATAATTAAAAGATCATCCATACAAGTTACATAAATCACAAGTCAAAAAATATGTCATTTGATACCTCATTACAATCTAAGAAACATCAATCAACATCCAACATTCAACAAAATGAAAAAACAAAAAGAGTAAGCCTTATGAAGCTTCAAACAGACGTAACACCAACCAAGTCATCATCACAACACCATCCCCTTGGCCTGCACCACCATTGTCTATAAATAACACAACCTCCGTGTCAGATTCATCAAGATAGAGATTTGCAACCTCAAGCATCACAATGTCATCAGATGAATCAAACTTGTCTCTCGCAGTATCCCACATCTTGGCCTCTCCTAGATAGTATTGTGGGCTTCTTCTTGACAAAAGCAGATTTTTATGACTAAAAATGAGGTCTACCTCTCTCATATGAAATTTAGAGCACATATTAGAGGCATCAAAGATCTAACATTTTGGCCAAGTTTGGTAACCCAAAAATAATCCATCTTTTCATCTTTTTATCTTTTTTCTATCACATCACCTCTCTACTTTTCTGCACATCTTTTCGTAAAAAGATAAAAAGTACACTTATTTAGGTTATCCCAAACAACCCCTTTGGTTTTGTTTGTTACTTCAAAATTTTTCAATTATTGTTAGTTTCTATAGAACGGCTATTAGACCAGTGATGTTGTATGGAACGGAGTGTTGGGCAACCAAGAAACAACATGTAGATAAGATGAGTGTGGTTGAGATGAGTATGCTCAAGTGGATGTGTGGCAAGACTAGACAAGACAAAATTAGGAATGAGTGTATTCGGGAATAAGTGGGAGTAGCACCGATAAAAGATAAGTTGAGAGAGAATCGATTGAGATGGTTTGGTCACATTCAACAGAGACCAATAGAGGCAGTAATGAATAGATGCGATGCTATAACGGTAGATGGGAGTGTTAGGGGACGGGGTAGACCTAGATTAACGTTGACTAGCGTTGTAAATAGAGATATGGATTTACTTAATTTGACTAACAAATGGCCTTTGATAGGGCCACCTGGAGAAGAAGGATTCATGTAGTCGACCCCATTTGATGGGACTTAAGGCTTGGCTTGGTTTGGTTTGGTTTGGTTTATTGTTAGTTTCTACACTATAATGTCAACTGCTTTAAGAAACCTCCTAACAAACACTTTACTTACAATAAACAGGATAACAGTACCTAAATATCACCATCTTTCTTCTAATCTAAATCTACCAACCAAATAAAAAACTAAATCTAAATTTAAATCTAAATCTAAATCTATCACCTGAGAATCACTATCTCCTCTAATCTAAATCTATCAACCAGACTAATAATTATAAATTTGTTTCCTAAAAAAAAAACAAAAAGAAAGAAAGAAAAAAAACTAGAACCAAAATTTTAATTTTTCAATTTCAATTTGTTTCAATTTTTCAAAATTTCAATAAACTGCATTCTAATCCTAATTCAACCACACACATGATTATCAAACTTCACATTCACACTTCAACAACATTATCATCACATATCAGAAAATATCAATGATTCACAACAAAACAAGTAAAACAACTTCATCAAGGTTTACCGTCAAGGTTTTCCAAATTGTCTTGATGTATTTTGTGTGGGAGCAAGATCTGTTGCTTCTAAACTTGATATTGATAATGTATTCACATAATGTATTAGCTAAAGCTGAATTTGGGCACTTGCATGTTGCAGATAGATATGGATAATCAGAGGATTTTGCTAATGATTTTATGGGCATGCAAGTTGTTTCCACTGTGAAAGTCATTACATTGGGTTGCATGATTATTTGGACCCAACCTTATCTACTTTGATTCTATAGGGTTGTTCCATCATAAGATGACAATCATACTCTCTTCGTCCTCAGTAATTCCCTCGTTTCATATTAACCTGTTGAAATCATATGATTTGAATTTTAAAAGCAATTCTCCTTCCAACCCAAACTTCAGTTTTGTCCATTGCAATATTCCACAAGGACTCCCTTCCTTTAGTAAAAATATCAATCCAATTTTGAAAAAAACACTTGCCAGCACTTTGAGGTTTATAGCCAGAGAATGCATGAACTCCAATGATGTGTTGTTTGGTGAGGATGGTTCAATTACATATGATTGGAAGGACAAACAAGGAGAAAATGAAGATATGGGATCACCATGGGAAGGGGCTGTTGTGTATCAGAGAAACCCTTCAATCTCACATGTGGAGTACTGCACAACCTTGGAGAGATTGGGGTTAGGAAAACTTTCAACTGAGGTTTCAAGATCTCGAGCTTCTGTGATGGGATTACGAGTAACAAGAGCTGTGAAGGATTTTCCACTTGGAACACCTGTTCTAATATCAGTTGATGTAACAAGGAAAAAGAAGAAATTGAGGCTTGATGGGATTGTACGAACAGTTATCACCCTCGCCTGCAATAGGTATTTAACAATTAGCAATCCCCCCTCCTTGTTTTCCAGCATGTGTTTCTGTAACATTTGACTTGGTTCTTCCTATTATTTCATTTGCATTTTCCAACTATAGTTCAATACACTAAGTTGTGGTTTGGTAAAACTAAAAATCTAATACTGAAAATTCTTAGCACTGAATGAGCATGGTAGAAAGCTGTATACTTAGAACTGAAAATTCAAGGTTTAAAATTGTCTTTTAAGATTGAAGTATGAAGCTACCTTCAACCAAGTGTGTTTGGCATTGACTTGTCAATTGTACTGAGTAGAAGCACTGCAATGTTTTTCATTTCTCAGTACTTATCAAGTAACTTCTAGATTATCTTGTTATAAAAACTAGAAAGCTTTTGGTAGTTAAATGTGTTCTTTGTGTGTTATTATTGTGAAAGAGCTCTGATGGGTCTGTGGATTGATCATGTTGCTTATTTTCAGAATATATTACTGGTGTAGGACGGCAGAAGGGAAAACGATGATAATAAAAGGGCAAAACCAAAAGAATAAACCAAACCCTAATTCTCAAAATTAAAAATTTTCAATTAAATTCATATCAAAAGCTGACAAAACCTAACACAACGGCTATTTATAGGTATCCAAAAAACCCTAATGAAGAGTTTCCAAAACTATAAAACACTCCAAATAATAAAATTCTACCTAATAATTGAGACATTCCAAATAATTAAATTCTACCTAATATTCTTGTATTGATATGGTTCTTAAAAGATCTAAATTTCCAAATGTGCTTGATTCCTTCCTCATCCGACAACTTTTCTGTCTGCATCAATTACTCTTGCCAAAACAGTAGTGGCTCGGCTTCCACCTTTTGACCTTTCCAACCTCAACTTTCATTCTTGCTGACCCAAAATTGCAAGTCACGTAAAATTTTGCTTTCTCGTTTGTTTGAGTGTGGGGGTTATTTATTACCTACAATCTTGTGTCTTCATGCTTCTTAAACTTGAAGGCTATGGGGATTGTTTGATGGCAATGGCCAGCTTTATGTTACTTGTAGCGTGGATCATTCCGGTACGGAAAACGGGAATGTGGTACGCCACATGCTCTAGAATGTGGTACGCCACATGCTCTAAAATGTGGTACGATAGGGGTAGATTTGTATATATTATACTTGCGAATTTAAGGTACTTTTAGAATAATTTTCTTTTAACTATTAGGCACCTAATAAAATTTAGTTTTTCTTCTTCATAAAGTAAAACATTTCTATGAGTATTATGACTCATTTTTTATGTTTTGTCTTGTCAAAACTTAATTTACCTTAGATTTTAATTCACTATATTTGATTCTTTCCTCGTAAGGAAACATTTAAGGAAATTTATTGGAAAAAACTTTTGGGATCGTTTCAAATCATTGAATTTATTGTTTTGAAACACAAGTGTACCATATTTTGGAACGTACATACCAATATGAAATTCGTTAAGGTATTACATATTTTGGTAACATAGGGTCAGCTGCTGTTTTGTGGATTTTGAGTTTGGAATGTTCAGATTGTTAATGGTGGGTGGACGCAAGAAGGTGAAGGCTAGGATGTGGTGGGCCTTCTCCAGGCATATGAAAATGGAGGTTGTGGAATTGACTTTTGAGCATGATTATGGTTTCAAGTGGGGTTTTTTGGCTGCTATGGGTATTTTATATTTGGGAGAGAGAAAGCATTTACAGGTTGGATGTAAAAGAGGAAAGGGTAGAGGTGGTGATGTGGAACAGGCACATTCCGATTATTGTTGTAGATTTTATTTATAATTTTATAATTTGTAATTTTTATGTTTACTTATTTATTTAATTAGAGTTAAGTTAGAAGTTTTATTAATATTTAGGTCTCGTTTGGCAATAGGCCGGTTTAGCCAAAAAGTTACTAAAAAAGCCAAAAAAACCAACAATCCATATCAAAAAGTCAAAGATTCTCTTTTCTCTCTACTTTTTGCACATCTTTTCGTAAAAAGTCAAAAAGTCATCCCAAACATACTAGTTTTTTTTAGTTCATATTTTAGCCAAATAGTAAAAAAGTTACTAAATTAGCCTGTTCCCAAACGAGGCCGCCTTAATTTTGTTAGAATTTAGTGTCCAAATAATAGTATGATTCGATTTCCTATTTTGATTAGGGTTTTGTGGCTGTCTTTTAGATTAGGGTTTTGACTCTTGTGTTCTTCTTTCTCCTTTTCTGTTCTTGTGATTTGTGTGCTCTTTCCTTTCGAAGCAAACAATTCTCCATATATTTTGATTTTGAGATCAATTGAATAGTTGAATTGATTTTTTAATAGCCATTCTGCATTAGGTGGTCTTTAGAATTTTAATTGGGTAGACACAACCTTTGAAGCGCGGGTGTGGGTGCGGGTGCGGATACGATATGGGTACACCGATACGGCAAATTTTTAAAAATGTAGGGTACAGGTACGGGTACTGTCACGCCCCAAACTCGCCCCTAAAAGTTCGGACATGACCCATGCAGAAACGGACACTTAACCTGATATACATACTATATGGGGCCTGAACGGAAGTATTTAATATTACAAAGTAACATAGAATAACATCCATTGAGCTAAAACTAACATGCCAGGATCACATACGTGAGAGCTATTTATCTAAATACATACCCATATACATAATTGAGCATATAACCGAACATTGGTAAAGATAGGGGTTACATACATACATCTCCACCTTAGATAAATAATTAAAGTGCAAACTAAATTTTTTAACAAAACTTCACATTAATGCATGAGCTTGGTTTGGGAGCCTGGGCATATTGAGGTTGACAACTGAAGGGTGAGCATTAAGGGTTAAGACGGACTCCCAAGTGATCACCTACAGAACAGACATAACACAAAGTGAGCGAAGCTCGGTGAATAATAGTACATAACAATTCAATACTCAACTTGAATTATAAAACATTTCCATGCATACATAAATAAGAGGACATAAGATTAATTGATTTTGTACTAATTCCATAACGGCCTTAGGCCCAGTGTTGAAACATAATGGCTTGAAACATAATATCTTGAAACATAGCGGCTTGAAGCCCTTGTATAGAGTGGCATAAGCCCTTGAATGTAGTAGCATGGCATATAGCCCTTGAACTTATGGCATGAAGCCCTTAAACATGTTGGCATTGAGCCCTTGAACGTATCAACATTAAGCCTTTAAATATATTGGCAATAAGCCCTTGAAAGGTTGGCATGAAGCCCTTGAAGGATTGGCATTAAGTCCTTGAAAAATTGGCATGAAGCCCTTGAAAGGTTGGCATAAAGCCCTTGAAAAGTTGGCATAAAGCCCTTGAAAAGTTGGCATGAAGCCCTTGAAACGTTGTATGAATTCAAGAGGTGTCTCACATGGACTCTAGAGGTGGCTCACAATGTAGCACTTAGTTCCAAGTAGCACTTTGTTCCATACTAGTAATTAATAGGTCTTACAGACCAAACCATTCATATCATGTCATACCATAAACGGAAACAAATTCATACATATGCATTATACTTGAATCATAAACAGAAATCGGAATTCGTACTTGATTATACGTGGCACTTCGATAGCGCTAACAAATCAATATAAAGCATACTTGTTAGTTCCATGAGGGGAATTCCCCGATACGTAAACTTGTAACATACTTGAAAACATACGTGAAAACATGCTTGAACTTGTAACATACTTGAAAACGTATTTGAAAACATAATTGAACTTGTAACATACTTGAAAACATCCTTGAACTTGTAACATACTTGAAAACATACTTGAACTTATAACATACTTGAAAACATACTTGAACTTGTAACATACTTGAAAACACGGTATTATTACCCCCGGGTAAGGGTCGTGTGCTACGAATGTCATGAATACTTTACATATATGGCCAACTGTTCATTATTTCAAAATGTAACATATTATAACATAGAACATTTCTTGTTATATCATGTCATTACAGTACACTTAGCAAAGACAGAACAGGTTACATCATAACGTGGGTTACATGACCAAGTCATCGATATTTAATTCTGTCTTTGGGTTGAGCCATCCGTAAGTCAATCCATTGTTTATCATAATACTTAGCAGGTATTAACGTATAAAACAATCCGTGGTCTTAGCTAATTATTCATTAAGAATGGCGTAGTTCACTTGATCTATTCATCGGTAGCATATAGAAGCATACACCTTTGTTTGATCGTTTATATATATATTAACATAGTTGACTTAAGTTTAACAGGACATTCCTGATAATTATTAACAAAAAGGTAAGCACATTTTACCGATTGAATGGGTTCAGAGATACGTGGATACCATAGTTCCATATTGGTTATACGTTCCATTTGTTCGTAAGCTATCTTGTAAATAACAGAATGTTAGTATTCATCGTCAACAGTAAACAGAATGTACTGCTCACTAATGCCTCTAGATTTCCCAATCAACATAATGTTAACTTAATTACTTGCAAGGAACATAATCTTAACAATGAAAATCATTAACGATAATTGAACGTACGACTATAATACTACTACTCACAGTGCTACAACGGAGTGCTTGTCCCTCCTGAAGTGTGCCCTGTACACATATATAACTTAGTCATTAGTTCTTTTTTCTTTCCTTCATTATTCTTCACAAGCCCACCATTAAGCATCCATTTATACCACAATTTCCTTCATGTCAATATATATATAAATAGAAGATTACCATTCTTGCAAACACAATATGGAATTTATAATCAATCACTTCGATTTCAAGATAGAAAGGAATTGTATGGACATCTTCCACATTTTTCCAAAAATCCTTGAATGTCTAGGGTTTTCACCAAAAACCAAACATTTCCTATCTCCACAAAGAAACTCCATTAAATCATTCTCTTGATTTTAATAACTAAGCAAGCCCACAAGTATTTAGCAAAATAATTTGGGATTAAACCCATTTCGGAAAACTCCACATTTTAGGTCACAAAAATCAAAATCAACATAGTCCATACCATCCCACATAATCACCACAATTCAACATAAACAACATGATTCAACTCAACATCATTAAATATAATTCAACATAATTCAAGAGGAATTCTTAAATCCCATTTCCACATTCCATAGCCGAGTTATGTCATTTATATCATTAACAAATCATTTCCCCCAATTTCCTTTCTCATTATAACATGATTTACATTGCTCATAACAAAGTTCATTCGCAAATTTTAAACATAAGTTCCAAACATAACCAAATTCCAATTAAACTTGTACATATATAATTCACCCTACCAATTTCATGATTCAACTCTCAATTTGGGCTAAATCATTGATTATCATCAAAAATCAACCTAGGGTTTCAAGAAAATATTGAAATTTCAAGACAAATTCAAACTTATTAACCCATTACTTTTTATTCCAATTTTCCCATTGATTAAACAACTAGGATTCATAATTCACCATTTAAGCCCATCAATTTAACTCCCAAGATTCCATACCTCAAGAATCAAGCAAGCTTGATGAGATTCCTCCAAAATTTCGAAATCCAATCGGTAGAAAATGTTGATCTTCTCTTGTTCTCCATCCTTGATGCAAGAACAATGGTGGATTGTTGATAAAAGTGGAGGAAATCAAGGTTTTGGGGGCTAGGGTTTCGGACATGGAGGAGGGGAGAAGAAGAGAGGAAAAGAAAATATAAGAAATGGTCCAAAAATCACGTTTTTGAGCTGCTGTCCCGCATAGTCCCGCACGTGCGCCGCTATCCCCGCACGTGCGGACTTGCTTCCAGCACAGATGTGAAAACTTCAAACGGGTATAACTTTCTCACCCGGACTTCGTTTTAGGTCATTCTTGTGGTCAAATTGAAGCCCCGAAGATAAGGTTTCCAATGGTTCTAGCCTCACATCCAAATTCAAAGTGTGGAAAAAGAAAAAGGCAAAAGAGTGCCGGCTGATCGTAGACGAATTATTCAAATTAAAGTTTTTGGTCCAATCTTACTTTACCACAATATTACCACCTCAAGCAACACCCCAAAATAAAATGAGGAGGTTCCAAACATACCAATAAAAATGTCAAAAACGAACCCACGTGTCTCCTTATTCAACAGATATGAATCCATAGTCATAAGGTTCACTTACTTAAACTTAATTCCACGTGACATTTCATAATAAGCATATAAATACGCATAATGAGGGACTAAAAATATATCGGGAACACATGCGAGGGTTGGGTTATTACAGGTACGGTTGGAGTACGTCAATTTTTAATTTTTTTTTTCTCCGCTTAATTTATAGGTAAACATCTAGCATACAAATCATAAGTTTCAATATCAAAACTAAAAAGAGAACTTGTCTAAAAAGTTATATAATTTTTGATTTCTCTTTTTTGATTGACTAAAACAGGATGCAAAAGAGAGCAAAACCATGATTCATGGGTAAAGGGTGTTGGAAATAAATTACTTGATATTTTCAAAATTGAAAGAAGAATGATAAAGGCTACAACAAATTTTAACAGCTGTAAAAAAAAAAAAAAAAAAAAAATAATCATCATTTTGCCGTACCCACAACGTACCCAAATGTATTTGCCATACCTGGCATGTATTTGGTGTACCCGCACCCGGTACTTGTATGACACCATTTTTGGAGTACTCGTGCTTCATAGGACACAACACAACACAACACAACACAACGCAACACAACATTTTCGTGATGATGAAATAGTGGGGATGATGGAGATGGGCTTTAGAATTTGGGAAAATTAGGCACCAATCCCTCTCACCTTTTATGTAGAAGTTAAGAACTATGAGAAGAATTGTAGAACGTAAGGTCCCTCAGTGTTTTGATGGTAGTTGAAGTCTTTTTTGCTGATCCTCTTTTTTTTTCGTTCCGTTTTTGCCCTTCATTCAGAATTGTTTAGAGAAATTTCAGAATTGCTCAGAAAAATTTCAAAATTGCTTATTTTCTCTCAGAGATATTTCTGAATTGCTTATTTTCTTTTAGAGAAATTTTAGAAATTTCACTAACTAAAGATAGCTAACTCAGTGAAATTTTATCAATTTTTTTTCTTGAAATTTCATATTCATCATAGATCTTGTTTGATAGATTTCAACAAGAGCATTCTAAAAATATAAATTTTATTGAAAATTGATATCTCAATAAAAAATTATTGAATTTTTAAGTTTTAAAATTTTTTGAAAAAATGAAAGACATTG
The DNA here is from genome assembly GCA_036172215.1 of Camellia granthamiana. Taxonomy (NCBI): domain Eukaryota; kingdom Viridiplantae; phylum Streptophyta; class Magnoliopsida; order Ericales; family Theaceae; genus Camellia; species Camellia granthamiana. The sequence goes on from CM069913.1 coordinate 713,489, forward strand.
AATGAGCACTAGGCGTTTGAATTTGAAAATTGCTTCCATGTTTCCTGAGGACCTTAGCTACTACTACAATATTTGGTGTCCTTTATCTTCTAAAATCTTAATATGAGAGACCTTAAAATAAAAATCCTTTGGAATTTCAAGTGGCTAGAGTTATAATATACGCGAATATACGGTGGTGGATCCACAAGGCTTAGAGGTGACAGCTGCCCCCTGCAAATTATAATAGTTCTACTTTTACCTATAATTTAAAGAAAGTTCTCTTGTTTTTCCCTCTGAAATCTCATGGTGACCCTCTAAATTTACAATCCCTTTTTTTCTTTTATTTTTGTCAATAAAATCCATGAAATTCGTTGCTTTAAAAAATTTTATTTACTAAAAAGTTCCTTTTATATACGTTGTTTTTTAACATGGCTGACTTTTTTTTTTGGACCTAGTGTTTTGTGGACAGACATTCAATCTCTTTGTGTCATCCGCTAATTTTCAATCTGTTTGCGTCATCTGCTAATTTGCTTCTTGATTCTCCATCTGATGTTTTCCTGCCTAGAATGTGTGATTACAAACTTGTTTTGAAGTATAAATTCTGTTCAACCATTTAATATTGATCGAATAATAATTTCTTAGATGATCTTTTGTGGATTAAACTTATAGGGCCTCGTAATATTGTCATCTTTGTGAATAATTTATTTTCCTAAGTGGGTTTGTAACTGTTATATTCTTTCCTACACCAAACAATATTGTTGGCTGATAACATATTGAATGAAGCATTGGTACAAGTAAAAGAAATTAGATTGATCAAATATAGAATATCTATAGGAATTTTGGAATGTCATGTTCTATCTCCCTTATTTATATGTTGTGTATGTCATGGCAAACCAAAAAAGAATTGTACATAGGGTAGTTTGCTCACCATCTTGTGTACCAAGGTTCCATTCTGAAATATGGATCTTCGCATGCAAAATTTCTTACACTTCCTCTATATGTTACATGGACTTGGTACGAGTATCGGGTGTGGGTGTGTACCCTAGTGTCAGACTTTCGTAAACATAAATTTTAGGATATTGGGATATGTATCCAAAACTGGATATCGGTACGGAGATCTGTCATGCATATATATATTGCATATTGTAAAATATTCTCCAGTGAGATGTTGTATATTGTATAGAATTATAATGGAAATTAAACAGGATATAAGAAAAATATGAAATGTGTATCTCTAATTCATGTGAGAGGATAAAAATATTACTTTACTAGCAAATGTGAGTTTATTCTCCTTCATCTATTGTTACAAATTAAAGGATCTGAGTGTCTGAATTGGGTATGGGTGTTGGGAACACATCTTACACCCTTACCCTTGTCATACCCTATGGATACAAGTACTTTGGGAGAAATAGAAGAATCCATGTAACGCAAGTTCCTCTTTAGGTGACCCAAATGATAGACTGCACGCACCCTAATATTGGCGTGGTCTTCTCTTGAGATTCATTTCAATAAGAACTTATTTTATTTATTCTGTACTTTATTTATTTATTTAATTTAATTTTTTTCTTAATTTTTTCATGCACATTGACTCTTGTAATTTTATGTTGAAGGTGTGGTGAGCCAACTGCTAAGTGTATTTTCTCCAACTTCTCACTTTTATTAACTGAAGAACCAGTTGAAGAACCTGACATTATAAATATGGGAGTGATCTTCGGGGAAGACAAATTCACAACTTCTGGAAGTAGTGAAGAGGAAGAAGATGATGAAGCTTCAATTGATTTGGATGATCGGCTATATTTTCCTCCTGAAGAAAAAGGAATTGACATTTCAAAACACATAAGAGACATGGTGCATGTAGAGATCACCATTGATGCACTATGTAACACTACGTGCCAAGGTTTGTGCCTGAAATGTGGTTCAAATCTCAACACTACCACTTGTAATTGTAATGAACAGGAGACGGAAGAGAAAGGTTATGGTCCTCTTGGAGGTTTGAAGAAGCAAATGCTGAAAAATTGATGTTTTTTTAGGTAATTTGTGAAACTATATGGAGATGTCATTGGCTGTGTGTGTGTGTGTGTGTGCGCAATGTAATGTAGAGAACATGTCCAGCTGCTGTACGTGTGCATGTATGCTGAAGTTGTGCAGCATACCAGCCCCAGCCCCTTCCCAATCAACCATGGATTTTAATATCGACTTTTGCTAGAAAATCAGGTTGTTTTTGGTTTCTTGCTCTTCGCCTGTATTGGTCGGTGTACATGAACTATCAGCATTAATTATCTCCTTAATTTGTTGTCACTATAAAGTATAAAGCTTGCTTATAGGTGAAGGCAGTTATTCAAATTCTCTTGCCACTCCAATTTAGGTGGGCAGAAGTTTGTTTGACCTTACACTGATGAATTTAGATTTCGTGCAATTATAGAAGCACATTTCTTATCTTAATTTACAGTACACAATCCAGATTTTGGTATATAATAATCATAGGATATGATTTTTGTGCGGAGGAGAGATGTTCTTGAGTTTTCTAATTTTTTTTCTAGAATCACGTGACTTCCGATTTATTTTTTTATTATTATATACCAACTGTTGTTCTCTGAAGTTAAGAGGTTTGGAGAACCCTCAACATAGACTGCTCACCTAGACTCGGGTCAGTATGAGTTCAATAGCCAAGAGACTATGCTAGAACACGACTAAAACTGAAAATGACAGGTAAAAACACTAGTTGAGAAACATTTCAAATTAAATTTAAGAATTCAAACAACAAATATATATATATATATATAACTCAAATTCTCAATACATAAGATTATTTATCAAAAACAAGCAACAATAATGAAAGAAGTACAAAATAATATGTGAGATCTGCAATCTTCCCTTTTCCCTTCGGCCTTGTTTGTTAGGGGTATATAAGGGGCGGATATGAGGGGGGATCGGATATAATATAAGGTGGGTTTCACATGTTTTCTTATCTCCTTATATCCTGTGTTTGGTTGCTCTGGATATAGGGAGTCCGAATAGTATATCCCCAAAAGGATTGGGGATATGCAATACCAACCTCTCATGGTATTGTATATCTCCCACCGTCGGATATAGGCAATCTTTCATCTAAAGGTCAAAAATAATTACTCTTTTCTTATCCCATCCTATATCCTATTTTAATCAAACATAATATAAGTAACCTCACAATATATATAATATATCTCATATCCTACAATGTATTATATTCTATCTTTATCTTTAGGTATTTCTTGTCCTCCTCAAACCCTTATATCCAATCTGGACAATCAATCCTATCTTTATATTTAGGTATTACTTATTCCCTTTAAACCCTTATATCCAATCTGGACAATCAAATGGGGGCTTCGAGTGTATGACTAATATATATAACAGCTAATTAAGGAGCAATTTCCCATCATACACTTATCTCCTTAGGGTCTGTAAAATGTACTCAGCATAAAGGTCCCTGCATCAAATCAATCAAATAAAAAAAATAATGTCAAAAGATGAAACACTATAATCTGAGCCACTAGAACCTCCATCCTTGATCAAAAGAAGAAGCAGAAGCTTTTGCTCCATTTTGAGGATGTGCATTGTGTCACGCCCCAAAATAAAACATAAAACCCATCACTTTTAACATGCATAGATATATAAAAGACCTTCATTCTTTTATTCATCAGAGTAATTCATTACAAAATGTATTACATGTTAACAACAAACAAATGCCCTACGGGCTTACAACTTTCCAAGTTAACACTTGGTCACAAATAGAGAGTACTAACTCAATTACACATTAAGCCCTTGGCTTGAATCCACATGTAATACATCAAAGAAAGAAAGACAATAAAGTCTGCCCGCCTTAAGCCTCCCAAGCTATACCCTTGGAGGTGGCATGCTACCTGTACCTGAAAATGATATTCCCGTATAGGGTGAGCTAACAGCCCAGTAGAAATACACTAAACCAGCTATGAACAATGACTAAAAGATTAACAGTTTGATAGATGGTTAACACTTTTACATTCTTTCATAACACATTACAGTTTCATTTTCCATTCCTTTTCAATTCTCAATTCATAATCATAGTCCAGAACCTGACCAAATAACCGATATGAGACAGTAATTCATATTAAACATTTCCTCATTTCACAATAGATAAGCATACGAGCTATATCAACACATCAACAATAAGCATATGAGCTATATCAACACTTCAACAGATAAGCATATGAGCTGTATCTACACTTCCACTGATAAGTATAAGAACTATATCACACTTCCAACGATAAGCATATGAGCTATATCAACACTTCAACAGATAAGCATATGAGCTATATCTACGGAGTCCATCCCCTCTCTACTCCCACACAACACCCGGTTTAGAGGTCCATCCCCTCGCTATCCCTAAACCGTGGAGCACATCCCCTCGCTACTCCAACACAACACAATGCATATAAACAATTATTATACACATCATCAATCAATACATAAAGTTAATGTATTCTTTCAAACGTCATACTCAATGACACATTCTAGTGATTAGTTTTAGTTTGCCTAATCATCATGCATTGTCTACAACAATCAAGACTATCCTCCACCGATAGCCCAAAGCAGTTATTTCTAAACAGAAAATAAATGCACAAAATGAATCAACATTTCAACTAGGTGAGCGATAAATAATTCAACTACACCCTTTAATCCCATACATTCCCATTTCTAACATTTCTCTATGCTAAACATGCATATAGGTTTATTATAAATAAAACCCTAACTTTTATAAAATTACACAAAAGCCCCTAAACTTTCGCAAAATTACCCAACAACCCCCAACATATCAAAATGCTAAAATTTAAAGACAAAGCTCATAAAGAGGAGTAGGTTATCCCTACCTCAAATTCGGCGCTCAAACGGAGAGATGAAAAGAGTTGAAACTCGATCTCCACCACATACCACAAAGCCCTCGAGAATTAACACAACTTTGGCGAAGGAACTATGGCCAAAATCCCAATGGAACTATGGCCAAAATCCAACTTGGCACAACTAAAATTTATACTCAAGCTCGGTTCGTAATGGCTAATTAAACCAAGAAAGAACCATAAAAGTTGATAAGCTAACCCTATGCCCTTGCACCTATATATAGGAGTTTGTCCACCTCCAAATGTGTCTCCCAACCGATGTGGGACTTCCACCAAATATATAAAAGTTTGCCCACCTAAAAATGTATCTTGTAACCGATGTGGGACTTCCAACAAACACACCAAAGGTTCCCAAATACATTACCAAAAGCCTTAAAAGGCACAAGTGCTACACATTGAGATCTATTATTGTAAAATCATGAGCAATTCTGTTGCAATACATTCAGGTATCTTAATTTCAAATTTAGCAATATGAGTGGAATGGGTTCAAGGAAAAGTAAGGAAGCTAAGGATAACCCTTTCCCTCTTTTATTGCATATGAGATTGCTTTACTGACTAATTTACTAAATTTTATTCACGTTCAGGTTTGAAAAAATAAAATATAAAATATTAATGAAGATATTTTTTTTCCTTAACTAGCTAATATGATCGTACATATCAAATATAAAACTTACATGGAGTGCTGGATAGCTTCGTGAGCAGTAGCTGAAGGCAGAAAATCATTGAATGCAACCTCTTTGTTCTCGTTCTTCTTGTCTGAATTAATTGTCAAGGAACTTGTCTGTCCGTCTCTCCTCCTCATAAGATGATGTTATAACTGTGTATGTCAATTTCCGACCACACTACTAAACTAGTACTTAGCTGGAGAGTACCGGCAGAATAGATTAAGCTCGAATGACCTGCAACAGAAAGAAGAGATTCCGGCGGTGGTTCGTCCACCTGGGGGCACTCCAATGGTCAAGTTAGTTATCTCTCAAAGATAGCAAAAGTGCTTAATTCACTTATTCAGAATACAAAAAGCGTACCTTAGACCCATGGGGCTGCCTCTCTTTTATAGCCAACACAATCCTAGTCCCAATAGAAGCCTAACTTCAATGGACTTAGGATTACTGCTAATCTTGGACTCCCAGTAGGATTAGGATAAACTCTCTAAGAGTCTTATCTTTACCCAAACTGAAGTCCTCTCCCATGCTAGGACTCTCGTCCCTTATCCGCTTATCCCGGATTCCTATATATTGGGAGATAACCTCGGTCTAGCCGAGATCATTTCGGCGTCATGACCAGGACACGTGGCACCCTGGCTGGCACTCCGGTGACACCTCGGCCACGTGTCATCATTCAAAATTTATGTCCCCACAACTGTCTCCTAGGTTTTATTACGTCGGCATCCTGAGGTGATGGAACCTATATCTTTTTGAACCCATAATATGTCGGCTATCTTGCCTTATTTTTTCTTCCAAGGTTGCCATACATTGGCTCCCATATGATAAACTCTTCTGCGTGTTTGCACCAATGCCTTTAAAACCACTAACCAAATCCGTTCAAGTTCATTGAGCCAAGATCGCCCTCGTTGTCGAGGTTTTTGCTTCATTAAATTAAGAACTCCAAGAGTTTTATCACGCGTGTGAGCTATCACGCACAATATTTCAACCGTTCCCCGCCACGAGTCCTTCTCCTACTGAGCCGTACCAGACACGTGCCATCAAGTCGCATCACTCGTGTGTGCACCGTCTGTCAGGCACGTCGTCCTAGGCACATTGATGGTATTTTGTCGCCATTCTCCGCGTTTGATCAAAATCAATTCTCTCTCTCCGTCCCTTCACTTTTTCCACCATTATCTTCGTGCAAACTCTCTCTCTCTCTAATCTGCCATTTGTTTCAAGCCTTCAAGCTCTACAACCACTCTCATTCTTCTCCTCCAGTGAAGCTTTCACTGATCTTTTCCGATTGCAACCGTCACATGACTCCGGCGTAATCAACACCGGCTTCACTCCCCTGGTAAGCTACTGTTCCTCCTGGTTTCAGTTCTTGATTTAGTTCGAACTCTGTCATATTTGCGAACTTGCTCATGTCACTGATCGTTTAATCTGTACCTCGATTTCCACCTTGTGCTTAAGCATGTTTACTTCGTGATTCTGTTTTTTTCCCAATCCTTTCTTGAATTCTCACATTGCTTACATATCTGTTGATTTTTGCCACTGTTCTTAGCTTCACACACCTGCATAAGCTTTACCACTGTGTTCTTGATGATTCATTACTATTCTTGACTCTGAATCGCATTCCTGTTTTTTTTTCCTGTGTTTTTTTCCAAATTCTTGCCTTCAATCCTTGTTTGCCTAGACCTAGGTTTGTGATTTGTTTATAGAACTTATGAACCTTAGGAAGAACTGGCACAAATTCCCTTTAGATCCATACAAATTCTTACTATAGTACATATTTAGGTTTTAGCCGAGGTATTTCAGACCCCTATAAAACACTCCTTCCGAAATCCAATACTCTCTCCCTAAGTCGATATCATGGGTATGTGGAAGCATAGGGTAGATACCCCAACCAAGTTGGAATATTTCAGGCGGGAGTTTTCCATGTAGCTGACGTCCATCTGAGGTTGGCTGGAGAGGATGACTTCATCATGCCCACAATCGATTCTATGCCCTTCCCCGTTGTAGCTTTCATAGAGTGTGGACTTAGGCTTCCACTCGACATCCTTTTTCGAGAAATCCTTCATTACTATAAATTGAACCCAATGCAGCTTGCCATCAACTCTTACCGAGTTATCAACGGTATAATAGCCTTAGCCAAACAAGAGAATGCTAGGGTAACTTTAGCCGATATCCAGTATTGCTACACTATGTGTGGCCTTAAATTAGAAAAAGGCTACATCTACTACCTTGAACCGAGGTCCACTGAATACAAAATTGTTGCCAACCTCCCAGACTCCAACAAGGGAGCTGGGGACGATTACTTCATTTTCTTGGGGAACTGGGAGTTTGCTCCAGATGAGGACCTCCACCTCTACCCACTTAGCCAAACAGTTTTCGTAGAGGGTAATAGTAAGAGCCAAGTGTTTATACCTACTTGTTTTCAAAGTCTTCAATACTTTGCTCTTTTATTCATTCTAACGTTTGTTTTCCATGCAGCTCTTCTCCAGCCAGCAAAGGATTTTCGCAAGTCCTTTTTCTCGAGCCAAGGCTTGAAAAAGTTGTTAGACCTGCTAGTTCACAAGTGGAGAGCCCCCCTACTGCTCAATTTCATCCCGACTTACAAGTCGGTTCTTTCCGACATTCCGAAGAAGAAGAAGAGCAAGTCTCCTCCGTCCGCCACTACACCTCTGACAACTTCATCATCTCGGCCAGGATCAGGGATCAACCTCTGATCCAGTTGAGCTACCATCAACTTCGGCTCCATATCTGATCCCTCCCTCTCAACGCCGACGAAGACACCGAACTGCAATTGCCGTTGAAATGGGCCGCAAAAAAGCAGTCGCAGAGGATCTTTTGGCCGACATCCCTACCACCATTGACGCTCAACCAGCACCATCTTAGCCTCAACCAAAGCCGAAACAAAAAAGATTGAAGAAGGCTCAGCCAAAGGCAACGGTGACTCAGATTGACACTGAGGACACCTTGCCAATTTCGAAATTGGTTGAGAGCGAGAAGATCGCCTCCGTCCCCGAGAAGAGGCCCGCCGAGGCCTAACCATCTCAATCAACTCGGTCTAAGAGGCCAAGGTCAGAGTCGGCGACAGCTTCAGGTTCTTTGAAGTCTGACTCCCTCTGGGCTCCCCCAATCACAATGGAGGACAGGCCGGTCAGAGTAGGCGGCAGCGCCGTCGACATTAATGTCGGCGTTGCCCTTACAACAGCCTTGCTCCTTCCTGAAGATCTCGATCGTAACGCCGAGATGAGCGAGTATGAAAACTTCACTTTGATGCTGCAGCATTCCATTCAAGTAAGTTCTTTACACTTGGTATTTTTCTTTCTCTATTCTTCCATACTTTTTGAACTTCTACTAACTTTTGTTCTGTCCATTTTTCTTTCAGGCGATCCAGCACGCCCACTCATTCTCAATGCAAGCTTTTGAAATGGGGAAGGAGTTGGTCGACAAGATCAGAGAGGTCTCTGGTTTGCAGAAGACCTTAAAAAAGACCGAGGGAAAGATGAAGACCTTGTCACATTAGGCTGAGGCAGCCATTAAAGCTAAAGACGAGGCCGAAGAAAAAGCAGATACTGCAGAGGCCATTAAGAAAGTTCTTGAGGCCGAAGAAAAGATGGCCGAGGCCCAAAAAGAACTTCAGGATGCCTTGGCCACAAAAGAGGCCAAGATCAAGGCCACTGATGAGAGGGCATATGTTAAGGGGGTGGCCGACGTCAAGGAGGACTACAAAAAGCAAGTGAAGCAGGAAAGTGAAGCAGACATGCAACAAGGGTTTCACCCTTGGTTGGTGTCACGCCCCAAACCCGCCCCTAAAAGTTTTGGGCATGACCTATTCAGAAACGGACACTTAACCTGTTATACATAACATATGGGGCCTGAGCGGAAGTATTACCATTATAAAATAACATAAAACATCATCCATTGAGCTACCACTACCATGCCAGGACCGCACACATTGCATTAGGTACATAATATATAGAAACATACACCCGAACTTCGGTTACACACTTATACATTCGTACTTAGACCCACAATTGGGCGTGTAACGAAAATATTAATGAAAGACAACCAAAGCATAAGCCAATAACCTAACAACACTTTACAAAATGCACAGCTTCAGGTAGGTGCCTGGACGCATCAAAGTTGACAAGAGAAAGACGAGCCTTAAAGGTTAGGACTAAACTCCCGGTTGATTACCTACAGAAATAGACAGACAAAATACAGAATGAGCGAACTCAGTGAATAATAATACATAAATAATGTAATGTTTAACCTGAATAATAAAACATATAACTGCAGATACATATGATTAACTACATTCCGTAATTATTTCCAAAACAGCCATGGTCCAGTTTCCGTGACAGAGTGGCTTTAAGCCCAGCATATACAGAACAGCCATAGGCCTACAGATGCAGAATGACCATGGGTCCAAAAATAACAGATGTATGGACTCAAGAGGTGGCTCGTATGGATTCTAGAGGTGGCTCCCACCAAGGTGTAGCACTTAGTTCCGTACAGCACTTTGTTCCATACCAGAAAACATCAGAACAGATTAATATAGATAAACACATTTTTCCCATTAATCACATGAATAAACATAGATAACATAAGTTTAACAGAACGTTACTGATAATTGTTAGCAAAAGGTAAACATATTTTACAGCATGAACGCTTTCAGAAATACGTAGATACCACCGTTCCATAATGCATATACATCCCATTTGCTTATCATGTTTCAATGCCACTAACTAGCAGATAACAGAATGGTAACATTAATTGTCAATAGCAAACAAAACATATGGTACAATGATGCGCTTAGATTTCCTCATGGTTCTTTGTAAGTAGACATACTTGTTTCGTAATTAACAGAACCTTAACATTACCAATAATCCAAAGGTAAATGTACCATTACATCAACAGGCTAGAACAATTCATATCATAACATGAATTACATAATAATGTCGTTGATACGCAATTCTTTTCTATTAACCAACTTCACAATGTTAATAGTTTGTATGCAATTCTTATACAGAACCATAGGTAATTCTTAGGATGGTACATTGACAATAATCATTAGCCATAACCCAAAATACGGAGTAGGTTCAGAGTCATACCGATGTGTGCTAACTCTTTCAATGTTCACATCAATTCCCAATCAACACACATGTTAACATATTAGCTCACGGAGAATAGAATGTTGTTAACAATATTTCTTAACAGTAAACAATGTACGTTTGTAGTACTATTACTCACAGTGATCGGCTCCCGGTAGTACTGGGATGATGTCCTCGTCTCGACCTACAAGTACATTGCACAACACATTATATGAGATTATACTCGATCCTTTACTTATTCTCTTTGATCATTCAATCAATTAGCCATGGTGGTACCAAGCTCATTATTCTTTAATAAGTTATAATCCATGTCTCAGAAAACAGGAGAAATCGATGGGAAATGGTTTAGGTGAAGAAATGGTACAAAACTGGTTGACAAAAAGTGAACAGTCGTCACTAATTTGGGCATAACTATTTCTGTATTTAGAATTTGGGCGTGAGACCACTGCCATTAGAAACTAGACTTCCGGGGCTTGATTTTAGGCTCAAGAATCACTCAAAACGGAGTCCGGATGCAAAAGATATGCTTGTTCAAAGTTGGCTGGACAGAGCTGTCTCCGCACGTACGGGGGAACAGTGCCGCACGTGCGGCCTGGACAGTTTGCAGTCCGAAAATGGCTGAAAATTTGGGACTTCTCATTTTCAAAATCAAACCTTAATTACATGTAAATCAAAGCTCAAAACCCTTTAATACATGACCAATTTCACATTATTATTCTCCATCAACCATCATAACCTCAAAATAAACAAATATAATGCCTATACTTCTTCAATCAAGAAATTCTAAGGAAATCAAGGTTCAATCAATATATATACATAAAACCCTAACTCAAATGGGTTCAAAGCTTCCCTTATTATCATGATTTCATGAAATTGATGTCTCAAACATAAGGATTCAAGATAATTAATCTTACCTTAGTTCACTCTTTGATTTCTCCAAGCTTCCATGGTTGTTCTCCCTTCTCTATCTTCAATTCCCTTCAAACCACCATGTTTGTTAAGCTTTTCTTGGTCTCCCCTCTCTTTTCTCCCCCACGGTTCTCCTCTCTCTCTTTTAGATATTTTGGCTTCCAAAAGATGAGACCAAACACTTACAAACATATCTATATATCTAAATAAACACACACACAAGGCTTAACACAATAGGGAGAACCAAACGTGGCCTTACGAATCGCGCAAAATCAAATTTCAATTAAAGTTCCTAGGTGACTCTAAAAATTGTGCTGATCATAAATATGTCCCCTGTTCTGGTTTCTGAAGTCTCTAGGGTCTTCAATTTGCAGTACAAAGTTAACCACCCAAACGTGCATTAACGAATCAGACAAATTAGATTTCCAATTAATTTTCCCCAATAGTTCTAAAAATTCCCATTAACATACCCAAGTACTCAATTTTGATTTCTGAACCCATAAAGGTCGGTAATTTCAATTTGAAGTCCGTAACTCAACAGATAATGCTTCAATTCTAATAGATATAATTAAATTAAAACACATCCTCTCATAGGTAAATAAAGATGATTTCTTATACGCATTTTGGGGTCATTACAGTTGAATGGCTGCCCTCAAAAAGCTTGATGTCCTCGAGGACTCCCCCCTCAAGAATGCCGACGTCCTCTCCCTTCCATTCCCCCCTACTCCAAGCCAATCTGAAGACGATTCTAAGTCTGAGGATGAAGCTTTGGTGAGGAAGAAGAAGGATGCTGCTGGGGCCAAGTCCCCTACTCTGAATGAGCAAGTCATGGACTTGTCTCAGGATGAGGAGGGTGAGGTCTCTAAAGGTGCCTCATTTTAGAAGACAAACTCCGAGGTGCCGATCGCCGAGAAGAGCCTGGATCAAACTCTTCAGGAGATTGATGCTGGGCTCGCAGCTGAGAAGGCTGCTGAGAAGTCTTCCCAACTGTCTTCTGGGGGTGAGACCCAGCCCGCCGCCAACGCCGAGTAGTTTTATTTTGATGTTTCCTTTTTTTATTTCTTGTACCTTGTACTCTATTTATGTTAAACTTTTAGCTGGCCGACGTGCCTTCTTTTGTCTATAAATACAACTTCCTTTCTTTTGAATGCTCGTATGTGTTTCTTCCTTTAATACCTCTATATTTTGAATAATTTGCATGTCTTCTACATACACCTTTACTGTGCAATCTTCTCGGGGTGACATACCTCGGTTATACAAACCAACGCTTTCATCTCGGCAAATACGCAAGTACTTCTTTCGTTACAACCTTGGCTTAACTTGTAAATTTTTCTAAAAAATTTCAACAAGTGTTTTAAACCAATCTTCCTTTGAGACAACCTCGGTTTAACTTCAACTTGTAAATTTTTCTCAAATTTCAACAAGTGTTAAACATGACATCGGTTTAATTTCAACTTGTAAATTTTTCTCAAATTTCAACAAGTGTTAAACATGACGTTACAACCTTGGCTTAACTTGTAAATTTTTCTAAAAAATTTCAACAAGTGTTTTAAACCAATCTTCCTTTGAGACAACTTCGGTTTAACTTCAACTTGTAAATTTTTCTCAAATTTCAACAAGTGTTAAACATGACCTCGGTTTAATGTCAACTTGTAAATTTTTCTCAAATTTCAACAAGTGTTAAAACCAATCTTCCAAGCATCAATTTCCAGCCCTAGCGCTTTGCCCCCTAATGTGAACCTAAGTTCCACTTGGGTTCTCATTTAAGACTAGGGCTTTGACCTTGTTGCAGAGGTCAGATTCAGATAAAGACTGGCCAAGGTAACTAACCTTGGCCTTTTTGGTAATTTGACTGATACGTACTTAGTTCCAATCTGAGTTTGATTCTGCCAATATGACCAGCCCAGGTTATCCCAACTTAGTTCAACTCTATTATATGCAAGTAAAAGTTCTACTCTGCCATATAATAAGTCTAAGTTATTCGTCATGTTTCGCTTAGAAACATCGCCAACTTAGTTCAACTCTATTATATGCAAGTAAAAGTTCTACTCTGCCATATAATAAGTTTAAGTTATTCGTCATGTTTCGCTTAGAAATATCGTCAACTTAGTTCAACTCTATTATATGCAAGTAAAAGTTCTACTCTGCCATATAATAAGTCTAAGTTATTCGTCATGTTTCGCTTAGAAACATCGTCAAGTATCCGGTCAATCACATTACACAAGTTTAAAGATCAAGCTAAAACTTTATTACTTCTGCTAATAACAAGATAAAAGGAAATCTTAGAAAATGAGAAAATCTAGTGGTAGAAAAACTTTAGATTGCAAGTATTCCAAGGTCTTGGCAATTCTTTGTCTTCACAGTCCTCAAGCCGATATGCCCCATTGCCCAAGACCGAGATGATTCTATAGGGTCCCTCCCAATTCGGGCCAAGCTCGCCCTCTCTGGGATCCTTCTTGTTGCCGACGACCTTTCTCAGGACGAGGTCACCAACTTGGAACTCTCGCAGGTTCAACTTCTTATTATAAGCCCTGGCAAGCTGCTGCTGGTATGCCCCCAGCTGAATTGCTGCTTTCTCCATTTTCTCTTCTAGCAGATCCAGATCTCGGGCTATAAATACATCGTTAGTTCCATTCTCTACTCCCTGGGTTCTAATCCCTGAGATGCCGACCTTTAGAGGAATGACTACTTCTGTACCATAAGCCATGGCGAATGAGGATTCCCCAGTTGATCTTCTCGGCGTAGTCCGATATGCCCAGAGTACACTTGGCAGTTCATCTACCCACTTTCCCTTTGCTGCTTGCAGCCTTTTCTTAATCCCATCCAAGATGACTTTGTTGGATGCTTCTGCTTGTCCATTGCTTTGAGGAAAACTTGGGGTGGAAAAATAATTCTTGATTTTGAACTTTGCACAGAAGCTCTTGATTAGCTTACTGTCAAACTGTGTGCCATTGTCAGCTATTATTGCTCTTGGGATTCCAAACTTGGTGATGATGTTCTTCTATATGAAGTTTTTCACATCAACGTCCCGAATCTTGGCAAGGGGTTCAGCCTCTACCCACTTGGTGAAGTAATCTGTTGTTACCACTAGGTACTTCCTTTGTCCAGTTGCTTGGGGCAGTTTTCCAACAAGATCCATGCCCCATTGGGCAAATGGCCAAGGGCTGGACACTGGGTTCAAGTCTGCTGCTGGTTGGTGTATCAAGGGTGCAAACCTTTGGCACTTCTCACACTTCTTGACATAGGTTTCAGTATCTTTCTACATGTAGGGCCACCAATACCCCTGTGTAATGGCCTATGAGCAAGGGACCTGTCCCTGGCGTGGCTTCTACATACTCCTTCATATATTTTGTAACAACCTCAAAATCCGTATCCGAAATTACTTTTAAGTCCTTGTGGGTTAATGCATTTTAATTTAATGATATCTGTTCAAATTGAGGAATTATCTGTTGAGTCACGGCTTTAAAATTGAAATTATCGACCTTTACGGGTTCAGAAATTAAAATTGAGTATTTGGATATGTTAATGGGAATTTTTAGAGTTGCTTGGAAAAATTAATTGGAAATTTAATTCGTTTGATTCGTTTGATTCGTTAATGCATGTTTGGGTGGTTAACTTTGTACTACAAATTGAAGGCCTTTGAGGCTTCAGAAACTAGAACAGGGGACATATTTATGATCAGCATAATTTTTAGAGTCATCTGGGAAGTTTAATTGAAATTTGATTTTGTGTGATTCGTAAGGGCGTGTTTGGCCCTTCTTATTGTGAAAAGCTTAAGTGTGTGATATATACATATATGGATAGGCCATGTGAGTTGGGAGTTTGTCATTTTGAAGTCAAACAAAATATCTAAGGGAGAGAGAGAGAGAGAACCGTGAAAGAGAGATAGAGAGGGAAAGAGGATCATCAATGGAAGCTTGGAAAATTGAAGAGATTAAAGGGAAAAACAAGGAATTAAGTTAAGGCATGTGGCTTCAACTATTATCTTTGTAAATAATGCATCTATTACATGAAATCAAGGATGAACTTGGAAAATTAATATGTAAATGAACAAGTGTGTTGGGTTATGAATGAAATGAGTTAAACTCAAGGAATTGAACCTTGATTTCCTTAAATTTCCTTGAATTGGGTTCAATCTTAAGAATG
This sequence comes from Camellia granthamiana, assembly GCA_036172215.1. Classification (NCBI taxonomy): domain Eukaryota; kingdom Viridiplantae; phylum Streptophyta; class Magnoliopsida; order Ericales; family Theaceae; genus Camellia; species Camellia granthamiana. The sequence goes on from CM069913.1 coordinate 729,200, forward strand.
ATTCATGGAATACCAAGTTTTGGTGTGAAGATCAACCATGTGTAAGATGTATTTGTATGATTTTGGGGTATATATTATAGAAGGTTGATTATATAGAAGATGAGACTTGAATTTCTATTTTTGAGGCAAGGATTGATTTGTTTAAAATGGAATTACACTTGATTGATGTTAGTTTATCATGTTATGAGATAATTTTACACGTTTTTGAGTGATTGATGTTAAGAACCAAGCTTAAAAATGGAAAAACCAAGTGTTGAAGCAAAAAGAGCCATTTTCAGACTGCAAACTGCCCAGAGCCGCACGTGCGGCTCTGTTTCCCGCACGTGCGGGAGATAACTCTGTTCAGCCAATTTTGAATAAGTATATCTTTTGCCTTCGGACTCCGTTTTGAGTGATTCTTAAGCCTAAAATGAAGCCCCGGAAGTCTAGTTTCCAATGGTGGTGGTCTCACTCCCAAATTCTAAATACAGAAATAGTTATGCCCAGATTAGTGACGACTATTCACGTTCTGTCAACCAGTTTTGTACCATTTCTTCACCTAAACCATTTCCCATCGATTCCTCCTATTTTCTGAGACATGGATTATAACTTATTAAGGAATAATGAGCTTGGTACCACCATGGATAATTGATTGAATGATCAAAGAGAATAAGTAAAGGATCGAATAGAATCTCATATTATGTGTTGTGCATTGTGCTTGTAGGTCGAGACGAGGACATCGTCCCATTACTACCGGGAGCCGATCACTGTGAGTAATAGTAGTGTAACGATATATCTCACTTACTTCCTGTGATTATGATTTATGTATTGTCATTTGTGAATGGCCTATTCCATTGATATTGTGCTTTGCTTAAATTAATGGATATGATTGAATAATGGCATTAGTATGGACCTAAGGCCGTCTTGTCCCTATTAATAGAAGTGGGCCTTAGGCCGTTATGATGTGAATTGTTCTGTCCCTATTAATGCAGTGATACATTTACCTTCTGTTAATAGTTATTATTAATGTTCTGTTATCCGCAAGACAACTATGTCAACTTGTAATAAACCATGGGAAAATCTTTGTGCACTATCGAGTAATAGTACTGTAGCAGTACGTTTTTCTTACTGTTAATAGTTAATACTGACGTTCTGTTATCTGCAAGTTAACTATCTGAATTCATGATGAACAAATGGAACATATGTGTATTATTGAACAATGATATCCTTATGTGTCTGGAATCATTCTGTTTTGTTAATAATGGGCCCTAGGCCAATCTATTGATATCTGGGCCTGAGGTCGCTCTGCATAATATGTTGGGCCTAAGGCCGTTTTGTATTATATCTGGGCTTATAGCCGATCTATATTATATCTGGGTTTACAACTGTTCTGTATTATATCTGGGCTTACAGCCGTCCTGTATCACATCTGGGCTTATAGCCGCTCTGTATTATATATGGGCCTGAGGCTGTTCTGTGTTACATGTGGGTCTGAGGCCGTTTTAAAATATAATTATGAATAAGATCTGTGTATGGTTTGATATGCATGTTTACATTCTTTAAGCCTATACCCGTTTAACTCATCTCCTTACATTGCTATTATTCACTGAGCCCTGCTCACTCCGTTTTTATGTATATTTATGTAGGTGAGCCATCAGAGATTGACACTAGAATTGTATTGAGGCCTACCTGTTTGCCAAGCCGCCTGGGGTATGCCTCCGTGTTGAGGCCTTAATTTGTGTTGGGAGTCATATAAATTATTAAGTCTTATGTAAGTGTGTGTGAGATCTATATAAAGTCTGTGATTGTATGTGTAACTCTGGGAATGTATTTAAATGCTTGAATCTAATTAAACCATCATGTATGCACAAGCTCAATGGATGTTGTCTTTTATTGATATTGTTTCCGCTTAAGGCCCCGAATGTGTTTAAATATTATAATTTAATTATGTTTGAGGCCTATGTACGGGCCGGTCATGAACCAAACTTTTAGGGGCGGGTTTGGGTCGTGACATATTTCGTACAGAAAGTCTTCAACTTGTGCAGGATGCACACACCTCAGAAGGGGTCCAGTAAAGGATCTTCTGTAGAGATGGCCTTCTGCTGTCAAACTAAATCTTGCCGACTTCAGTATGATCTTGTGCGCTTCTTTGCGGTCGTCTGGCAATTTTCCTTCTTTAAGGAATGCTACTATTATATCCATCCAACTTGGTCCCATCTCCACACACATTGCTTCACGCTTTGTGCTCAGTAGTTCTATGCTTGGACCTAACAAGTAGTCAACCATTATTGTTCTTGCCTCACCAGGCTTCATTACACTAGCCAGGTTGGCCAGAGCATCGGCATGGCTGTTGTCATCTCGGCTTACCTGCTGTAGTCGACAATTTTGAAATAAGGTTACCCATCTGCCTACTTCCTTTGCGTAGGCCGACATCCGTTCATCTCGGGTTGCAAATTCCCCTGTTGCCTGATTGACTATAAGCTGGGAGTCACAAAAGACTATTACCTCGTCGACTTCCATAGCTGCTGCCAGCTTTAGTCCTGCGATTAGCGCTTCATACTCTGCTTCATTGTTTGAGGCCTTAAACCCTAAACGAATGGATTGTTCCAATATCTACCCATCTGGCGATATTAGTACTACTCCTGCCCCCGTTCCTTGTCGGTTTGAACTCTCATCCACAAATAACCGGAAGGAGTCGTCAATGTAAATACTGCAGGGCCTGAGTTTCTCTTTGTTCCTTTGCTTTGTTGTTTCCTGCTTGGTTTTTTCTTGCTCATCTGGACATCACACACCTTGGCTCAACGGAGCCCGATATGTGATGGAACCTGGTGTGAAGTCGGCCATGAAGTCGGCCAAAACTTGGCCTTTGATTGTTGTTTTGGGTTTGAATTCCAAGTCATATTGGCCCAAGGCCACTGCCCATCTGGCTATTCTGCCTGTCAAATCTCCTTGCTGCAACAGGGACTTCAAGGGGTGTTCAGTTGACACTACAATTTTGTGGGCTTGAAAGTAATGATTCAGTTTCTTGGAAGCCATTACTAATGCCAGTGTTAACTTCTCTAAGGGTAGATATCTGGTCTCTGCATCTGCAAGGGTTTTACTTACGTAGTAAATAGCCCTTTGCTCTCCCTTTTCTTCTTGGATTACCACTGCACTTATTGCATGTTCTGAAACTGCCAAGTATAAGAACAGCTCCTCTCCAAGTACTGGATTTGAGAGAACTGGAGCTGTGGTCAAATACTTCCTTAAGTCGGTCAAGGCGGCTTTGCATTCGTCGGTCCATAAGAAGTCTGTGGCTTTCTTTACTAAGTTGAAGAAAGGCTTACATTTATCAAAACTTCTGCTTATGAATCTGTTCAGGGCTGCAGCCTTTCCGGTCAACATCTACACTTGTTTTGCCGCTGTTGGGCTCTTCAGTTCTAAGATAGCCTTGATCTGATCTGGGCTTGCCTCAATGCCCCTTCTGGTTACCAAATATCCTAAGAACTTACCAGACCCAACTCCAAATGCACACTTCGATGCATTGAGTCGGAGCCGATATGTTTTAAGGATGTCAAAAACTGCCTTTAGGTCGGCCAGATGACCTTCAGGTTCCGTGGTCTTCTCGATCATGTCATCGATGTAAACTTCCACTGTTCTGCCAATTAGATGTCTGAACATCTTGGTTACCAATCTCTGGTAAGTTGCTCCTGCATTTTTCAATCCAGAAGGCATCACTCTGTAGCAGTATAGCCCTTTTGGGGTGATGAATGCAGTCTTTTCCTCATCTGGCAGGTACATAGCTATCTGATGGTACCCCCTGTAAGCATCCAGGAAGCTCATCCTTCCATGCCCTGAAGTGGCATCCACCAGTTGGTCAATCTTCGGTAATGGGAAGCTGTCTTTGGGACAAGCCTTGTTCAGGCTAGTGAAGTCCACACAGACCCTCAACTTCCCATCCTTTTTCTTTACAACAATCGTATTTGATAGCCATGTCGGGTAACTTACCTCTCGAATAGCTCTGGCCTCTAGAAGTCTGTCCATTTCTTCTTCTACTGCCTCAACGTGCATCAACGTCGGCCTTCTGGCTCGTTGGATTACAGGTTTGGCTGACCTGTCCACATTCAGTCTGTGGCAAGTGACCTCGGGGTCAATGCCAGGCATCTTGTAAGGCGTCCAGGCAAACACCTCAATGTTTGTTCTCAAGAATGCCTCAAGTTCTTTTTCTTCTTCCTCAGCCAAGCCCGAGTCGAGAAGGAAGAAGTGTTCTTCGTCCCCTTACTAGACAAGGACTTTCTTCAGGGCTTCCTCACTCTTCTCGGCTAGCTCTTTGTCGACGTCCTCCAGGACTTCCATGTCTTCATCCTCAACCTTTGCTGGTTTTGCTACCCGAATGTTGCAGGTAGATTTCATTGCTGCCATGGAGCAATTCTTTGCATGCACTTGATCCCTTCTAACCTCCTTTATCCCATGCTCTGTTGGGAATCGCAGCAGCTGGTGCAATGTTGAGGGAACAACCCCCATTGCGTGCAGCGATGGTCTTCCCAGAATTGCATTGTAAGGGGAGGATGTGTCAATTATGGTGAACTCTGTCTTCACCCTCTTGGTGCCAGCCTACACCTCTAAGCTTGCTGCTCCCAGGAGCCATGTCGGCGTTCCATTGAACCCAACCATGGGCTGTTGGACTGTTCCAAGTCATCTTGGTGAAGGCCAAGCTCCTTGTAACACCTGACATACATGATGTCACAAGAGCTGCCCTGGTCGACTAAGATGCGCTTCACTTGGCACTCTCCAATCTGGAGGGATATTACCAAGGCATCGTTGTGTGGATGCTGCACCATCTCCATGCCTTCCTCAATAAAGGACACCACTGGTCCTTGGCTCTCGCCTGCCCTAGGTTTCTTTTTCCCGACCTGATATACATGTTGTAGGTGTTTTACCTTTTGGGTTTCCTCCCTTATCTCATTCTCATTTACCTTTGAGTGGATCACATTGATCACTCGAGGTCCGCCTGCTTGTGGTTGTGGTGCTGGTGAGGGTGGTGCTGTTGGTGCCTGGGGCAGTCTTGTTTGCCCTTCCCTTGTTCTGGCTTCATCTACCATGTCCCTTAAATGGCCCTATCTTACCAGGTCTTCCAGATGTGTCTTCAGGGCTCTGCACCCCTGAGTTAGATGTCTAGTTTCATTATGGTAAGCACAGTGCTTGTCAAGGCTTCTTCCCATAAACTCGCCTGGTACCCTTGCTAGTGCTCTGTAGTAGGGCTGATTGCGGATTTTCTCCAAAACTTTGTAAACCGGAATTCAGAATACGGTTGTGATTGCCTGAGCAGCCCTTAATCCGATTTCTGGTTTGTTATAGCCACCATCACCTTGGCCTCGCTTCGGCGAGCCATTTTTCTTCTCTAGTTTCGGCGCCTTTGTTCCCGGCGTATCCTCCTCGGCCCTGGCGTACTTCTCTATTCTGGCCATTAATTCGTCCATACTTTTTGGCAGTGTTTTTGCCAATGATTTTCGAAGCAAACAATTATCTTTTAGGCTGTTCTTAAATGATACGACCGTTACCTCTTAGTTGCATTTTGGTATCCGGTTGAATACCTCATGGTACCTTTTGGCATAGGCCCTCAGGCTTTCGTCCTTGCCAATTTTCAAAGCCATCAGGGCATCCACCCTTAATGGCTGTAGTTTGTTCGTCACGAACCTAGCCACAAACATCTCGGCCAAGCCTTTCCAGGTTTTCACAGTTCTTTTCGGCAACTTGTGAAACCAGTCTGATGCAATTTCTCCAAAGGATGAGAGGAACACCTTGCAAAGAAATGGCTCGTTCCTGGTATATAACGCCATCGAGTTCAGGTACAAACCAACGTGAAAGTTGGGGTCTGACTTCCCGTCGTAGATTTGGAATCTCGGCATGCTAAACCTCTTCGGGGCTTCGAATTTGTCCAATTCTACCGAGAATGGCGTTCTCGGCTTGACCGGGGAGGTTACCTCGGCATCTTGTTGCCTCCTCTGTAGGTAATCCCTTAGGTCCTCCTTGGTCCGACTAAGAGCTCGGCTTACTCTCAGCTTCATTGTGAGCCCTCTTCGACCTTTCTCCATTAGTTGTGTCGAAGCACAACTCCTGTCTTTGAATATGCCGATATTCTTTGGGGTTTGCTTCCTTGGTGCGATGTGTCCTTCGAGATTCTTCCCTTCTCGACTCTCCTCGCCCGACCTTCCTTGAAGGCCAGTGAGAGTGTTTTTCGCTCCTGGTGTGCTGGGGGACTGTAGGGACTGTTTTTTGCCCATCTTGTTGGGCATCTTTCTTGGCCGTTGGAATCGGTGTATCTTGTAGCGGGAATGGTGGCTGCATGATGTTGTTCTGCATCATGAAATTGACGATCGTTTGCAGGTCCGCCAATTTGTTCGCCATTCCCTTTACCTCATCGTCCCTCCGTAGGCATCTATCCTTCCATACCTGAAGGTCGTCCTCGTTGTAATACCCGCTTTGGTCCGTTTTCTTTGGTACGTCGCCTTCCTGGCCGATGTCCTTTCCTCTGTGATTCTGATCACAAGTCTCTTCGTTGCAGTTGTCTTCTTCGATATCAAGGTCAACAGGTTTCCCACTCCCAATAGGAGTGTCATCCCCAATCTTCTCTTTCTATCTGTCGTTGGCCATCTATTCTCCTTTTTTCCCCACAGACAGTGCCAAATTGTGTGTGTCAATTTTCGACCACACTGCCAAACTAATACTTAGCTGGAGAGCACCGGCAGAATAGATTAAGCCCGAACGACCTGCAACAGAAATAAGAGATTCTGGCGGTGGTTCGTTCACCTGGGGGCACTCCGATGGTCAAGTTAGTTATCTCTCAAAGATAGCAAAAGTGCTTAATTCACTTATTCAGAATACAAAAAGCGTACCTTAGACCCATGGGGCTGCCTCTCTTTTATAGCCAACACAATCCTAGTCCCAATAGAAGCCTAGCTTCAATGGACTTAGGATTACTGCTAATCTTGGACTCCCAGTAGGACTAGGATAAACTCTCTAAGAGTCTTATCTTTATCCAAACTGAAGTCCTCTCCCATTCTAGGACTCTCGTCCCTTATTCGCTTATCCTAGATTCTGATATCTTCAGAGATAACCTCGGCTTAGCCGAGATCATTTCGGCGTCATGACCAGGACACGTGGCACCTTGGCTGGCACTCCGGTGACACCTCGGCCACGTGTCGTCATTCAAAATTTATGTCCCCACAATAACAATTAAAATCTATAACAAATAAAAAAAACGTTCCTGAAAAACTTGTAGAGTGAAAAAAGATACAATCTTAAAAAAAACGACGGATTTCAGCCAGTCGATGAGGGGGAAGCTGTTTGATGTCTGTGTAGTGGCAGTACTCTGGATCATCAGCACATACTGTGAGGATTTTATCATCCTTTTCTCCCTAATTTATTTTATTTTATTTATTTTTTATACAAGAATAACAACCAAAAAATTGTCATATCATCAGCATATCAAGTCATTGTGAAGAGAGAAGATGACAAAAGTTAGCTATAAGCTTTGGGGGCATTAGTTAGGCCTCGTTTGGCAATTACATGTTTTAGTCAAAAAGTCAAAAAAATTATTATAAGTTGTCACATTACTCTATCTATTTTTTTGCATATCTTTTTGTAAAAAATCAACAAATTATTAAAATAATTTATTCCCAAACAAGGTAGTAATAGTAGCTCACCTGATCAATCATAGGCATCAGTCCAATGGTCCTGGCACGAAGGAAACAACTAGGAAGTACTGGTTCCTGTTCAACAAGTTAACTGATGTTTTAAGTTACGGTGGTGCTATATGCTCCAATTAGTGTACTAACTAGTGTACCAACACTAGTTATGATATTATTATTGACCCCCTCATTAATCACATTACAAATACCAAAAATCTCTTAAATTATGTCACATCATCAATTGGTACATATAGCATTATTCTTTAAGTTATGTGAAGAGGACATCATAGAGATAAAAGTTGTGAACTTGTATTTTTGAGATTTTAATAGTTTAATGGAAGAAATTGGTGATTCGTTATAATAATTTGATGGTGAGATTTTTAGATAAGAACTTAATTTATTTTATCTCTTTTTATCTCTCCCTTATCATATTATTTATCTCTTGGGTTTTCTACTCTATTTATTTTGCTTGAGCTCCAAATAAAATTCACACGAGTGTCATGCCATGCTTTTTTTCCTTCCCTCCAAGCAAAATTTTTTTTCCCCCTCCAAACGAGTTTTCCTTACCTCTAAGTAAATTATCATTTCTTTATCTCCAAATTTAGTTGGAGGCTACTCTTTATTTTGCCTATAAATTTGAGTTCATCCTTAAAACTTCTTTATATTCTTTTTCTTGGTCTCTCTCTCTCTGATCAAAATTTAGAGTTTAAATTAGGCGTGTTTAGAGTGAGAGTTAGCATTTTGACGTAAGAAAAGAGTTGTAGATTTTGTCAAACCTTACATACCTTTTGCCTTAGAATTTTGATCAGCTATCTTTGGAGATTTATAAAGAAATATTGGATGATTAAAGTGTTGGTGATAGAGGGATTTAGTATCAGCGGTCATGGAATTATTTTGAGATAATTCAGGGAGTATACAATATGCTCTCTCTAAATCTCTTTGTAAAGAGTTTTTATTTTAATTACCTTCAATTTCTATTTCGTTGTTATACTGATCATTTGATAAATTCTATAAAATTATTCTATGTTGATACGTTTGATACTCTAATCATTTGATAAATTCTGCGAAATTATTTTTTGTTAACAATGTTGATTTATCTGACTAAATGACATGGAAATGCTCCATACATGGATCGAATAGACCCTGCCAATAGCTTACACCAATATGTTCGGATAAGCGGTTGTGCTTGGATGAGATGGGTGAGGCCGGTCACTAGTCATGTACTGAGTAGGACCGTTATTTGTCCTGGATAAATTATCAAATTGTTTGATAATCGCGAATCAGATCGTTTGTGCAATATCGTAAATTGTTGGATCACCGTTGCTTTATTCTCTATCCGACCCTTGTTATTCTTGTCGTGTTGTATATTTTCTGAATTAATTTATTTTTTAGGTGCATAATAATTTAGTGACAATCAGAGTTAAAGCAGTTAAATAATTTACCGAGTTAGATATTTTGGGACCCACCATTATATAATATTTTTTGGAGGCAATTGTATAAATTATGTTTTGGAGATATTTGTTGAAATTATTTTAGAGACGAGTTGTATTTTAGAGATTAGTTGTATATTTGAGATTATTAGTTATTTAGAATTATAAATTTGAGATTTATTTGATTTATTAATCGCCTAAAAATTGAGAGGTTACACAATTGACTATCTGAGGAGCGCCGGTTCCTGTATGCAAGATGTACAAAGATAATATAAAATATATGTTAGTTTCATTATATACACCGATTTGTATATATCTATCTATCTACCTATACTATTATAAAGTGAGCAGCCCTTATGGTGTCTTGAAGCCTTTGTTTCTTATGCTGCCACGTGTTTACTTTTTTATTTGAAAAAATAAAATAAAATTAGATTAGATAGATGAGGGGAGGAGATTTGAACCTTAGACTTAAATCAAATGAATAAGACTCTTACCACTTAATTAAAACACAATATATGATAAATGTTTTATTTTATTTCTATTTATTTGAATTGCACACGCATCGCGTGTGGTAACCGCTAGAATATATATATGTGTGTGTGCCACTTTGGCTTTGAGCGATGAAATTGAAACCATTTAATTAATTTACATGAGTTACCTATCTCAAGATCGTGCCAAGGATGAGCAGCAACTGACTGCCTTGACAATGATGAAAGGATTCTCTCATTCAAACGGGGAGCATGTCTTTGATTAGCTCCATTTCCATTTGCGTTATTGTTCATATTTTCTGTCTCCCTCTGTGTCGGTCTAGTCCAATACAATTCAGAAACCAATTATGCATATCTAAGTAGGCGGTTCTTCTTGCTGAAAAAACAACAATGTGAATTATATATAAGTATTATTCAAGTACGGGGCGGTGATACAAATTCAATGCATTGGTTTCGTTCATATTAGAAAAGCAAAGTGTTGCAACTCTGTTTTAGCTTGTGCTCAATTACATGGGCAAAATTCTAAGAGAACAGAACAGAGAATAATAGCATTATTAGTGCTGGTTCAAGAGAAGTCAATAAACGCTTTATGATAGGAATTTATATTGTGCATTTTATTTAGTATTAGTGGACTGTAATGGGGATGATGGCTGGGTTTCAAGGACGGAACTAAGATTTTATCACTGGAGAGCCGAAGATAAATAATTTTTTTTCATCATATATACAAACAGTCATATATGTATAATATGATATATAAATTATATATGTACATAAAAAAAAAATTCAAATACTATAGAAGTAACCTCTTTTTAGATAAAGAAATTTTGTTGGTAGAAAAGAAAAAAAAAAAAGAAGAGAATGTAAGATGATAGAATAATGAAATATATATTTTTATACTGAAAGCCTATTTTATTTATAAAATAAGATATATATATATTTTTGAAGTGATATGGTAAATAAAAAATTTCATAGAAATGAGGGACCATGACCCATCATAATATTCTTTTAGTTCCATCCCTGTGGTTAAACAGTAGTAGTAGAAGTACTAGTGTACATGTTCTCTCGTACAAGTGCAAATAGCGTAACGATTTAATTTGAATAAAATTCATTTAAAAATGTGTGAGTGATTTTCTGATCACACTGCCCATATAGTAATTCAGCTGTAGAACACTGGCAGAATAGATGGCACCCTGCTATCCTGCACAGAAAGAGAAGGCTCCGGTGGTGGTTCTTCCACCCGGGGGCACTCCGACGATCAAGTCAGTATATCTCTCAAAGATAATCAATTATTTAACTCACAAGCTTGAGTATAAAAAGCATACCTTAGACCCACGGGGGTGCCTCTCTTTTATAGTTTACTTACTCCTAGTCCCACTAGAAGCCTGACTTCTATGGACTCCAATTTAGTGCTTACTTTGGATTTCTCAAGAGATAAGGATAAACTCCCTAAGAATATTACCCTTATCCATCTTGAAGTCTTTCTTCATCCTAGGACTTTTGTCCCTTATCCGCTTATCTCGGATTCCGGTATCTTCGGAGATAACCTCGACAACTCCGAGATCACCTCGGCATAACTACCACGACACGTGGCACCTCGGCTGACACGTCAGCGTCACCTTGCCACGTGTTGGTACTCAGAAAATATATCCCCACAACTGCCCCCTAGGTTCTATTACCTCGGCATTCTGAGGTGATGGAACCTATATCGTTCCTCTCTCCAGTACGTCGGTATAAGAATTCTTCAGCCGAGATCATTCATTTCAGGCCGACATGTCTTCTTTCAAGAACAATAACTCAAGTGAACTCCTTCTTGTGCATGAGCTGTCATGCATCACTTTGCAACTGTTTTTACTTACGTGTTTTATCCTTATTGGATCGTGTCTTATGACGCGCCTATAAACCACGTCTTTTCCTGCGTGCGCCGTCTGATGTATGCGTTACTCTAGGCGCATTAAATGCTTCTGTTTTGCCGCCGTTTCAAGTTTTTGACAAAACTTGTTTTCCCTCTTTTTGCCTCTTCACTTTGCGCTTTGATTTACTTGCTTTTTCTCTCTCTAAGCTCTTTCTCTCGAATCCGCCATTGTTGAAGCTCCAAGCTCTGCAACTTCATTCGTCTTTTTGGTGAAGCTCTCGCTACTCTATCACTTCTGTAACTGTTGTTTGTCTTCGGCAAATTTTATTTTGGCCTTACTTTGCCTGGTAAGCCTCTGTTCCTTTCATTCTCAATTCTTCTATGTTCTTTGCTTACTTGCTGCTATTATTGCTTTGTTCAAACCTTCGATTTGCTGAACTATTCATCTGGACGTGTCTATTCCATGATCTTGCTTATGTCTTGAACACTTGTACTGTTTCACCACTTTCTTGCCACTGTTCTTGACCCTGTATTTCTTGTATTTTTTATGCTTTTGAGAGCCCCACCTATGTTCTTGATTTCTAAAACTTCATTCGTATTTCTCTGTTTTCCAGATTTGCGCCTTCAATCTTCGTTTCCATAGATTTAGGTTTTGGGATTTGTCTGTAGATTTCACCAATCCTTAGGAAAAACTGAAACAACCCTTACTGGCATTTACCTAGGGTTTTGCCGAGGTTCCAAAAAACCCTTTAAGAACATCCTCTTTCTGAAGTCGAATACCTTTACGCCGACATCATGGGCATGTAGAAACATAGGGCAGATACCCCAACTAAACTTGAGTACTTTAGGCAAGAGTTCGCCATTCCTGCCGATGTCCATCTGAGGCTGGCTAGGGATGATGACTCTATCATGCCCACAGATAATTTGATGCCCTTTCCCATTGTAGCTTTTACTGAATGTGGACTCTGGCTTCTACTTAATCCCCTTTTTCGCGAAGTTCTCTACTACTATAAGTTGAACCCCATGCAACTTACCATCAATTCTTATCGAGTGATAAATGGTATCATAGCCTTAGCCAAACAGGAAGATGCTAGGATCACCTTAGCTGATATCCAATACTGTTATACCATGTGTGCCCTCAATTTGAAAGAAAAAGGCTACGTCTATTATCTTAAGCCGAGGTCCACAGAGTTCAAAATTGTAGCCGACCTCCCAGACTCCAACAACGGGGCTGGAGATGACTACTTCATTACCTCGGGAAATTGGGAGTTTGCCCCAGACAAGGATGCCCATCTCTACCCTCTTCCTCGATCAGTTAAAGAGGGCAAGGGTAAGAGCCCAGTGTCAACACTTAGTTGTTTCTTTTCAAGTCTTCAATACTTTGTTTGTTTCTAATGTCTGTTCTTCTTGCAGATGTTCGTAAGCCACCGAAAAGCTTTCGCCAATCCTACGTCCCCAGCAAGGATTTGAAGAAACTTTTGGATTTGCCAGTCCAGAAAAGGAAAGCGCCTTTGCTTCTTAACTTTATTCCAACATACAAGTCGATTTTGCCCGATGTCCCTAAAAGGAAGAAGAATAAAAGCCTTTCTCCACCTTCTGCCACAACCCAAACTGTGTCTGTATCTCGAACAGATCAAGGATCAACATCGGATCCAGTTGATTAGCCATCAACTTCGGCTCCATACTTGATCCCAATACCTGAACGGAAACGGCGGCGCAGACTTGTCCGAACTGCTGAGATGGGTCGCCCAAAACCTGTTGCCGAAGATCTCTTAGTCGACCTCCCTACCGATGTTGACGCTCAACCATCGCAAACCATGCCCCCACTGAAGCCGAAAAGAACTAAGAAAGCTCAGCCAAAGGCTAAAGTAACTCAGGTTGAATCTGAGGACACTTTACCTATCTCCAAATTGGCTGAGAGTGACAAGTCTCAACCCTCTGCTGGAAAGAGGCGTGCAGAAACCCAGCCATCAAAATCCACAAAATCAAAGAAGCCGAGGTCATTGTCTGCGACGACCTCGGGGTCAAAAATACCAAAAGTCCCCTGGACGCCTGAAATCACTCTTGAAGATAAGCCCGTTTTTGCCAATGATAGTGCCGATGACATTAATGTCGGCATAGCCCTTAGTACTGCTCTATTGCTCCCAGGCGATCTCGAACGGAATGCCAAGATGAGTGAGTACGAGAACTATGCCCTCATGCTTCAGCGTTCCATTCAAGTAAGTCTCTTTACTTGGTAACTTGTCTTTCTGTTCCTTTTCCATACTTGTAAAATTCTTAATGACTCTTGCCTTGTATTTTTCCAGGCCATTCAGCATGCTCATTCACTCTCCATCCAATCTTTTGAGAATAGGGAGAAGTTGTCCGACATGAAGAGGGAGTTTTCTACCCTTCAAAAGATTAATAAAAGTCTCTAATAAAATATGAAGAAGTTGGAGGACCAGGCTGAGGTTGCTCTTAAAGCTCAGACTGAAGCCGAGGAAAAGGCCGAATCTGCCGATGCTATAAAGAAGGTTGCTGAATCGTAGAAAAAAGAGGCCGAGGAAAAAATGGCTCAAGCTGAAAAGGAGCTTCAGGAGGCCCTGGCCACTAAAGATGCCGAAATCAAGGCGGCCGACGAAAAGGCTTACACTCAGGGCATGGCCGATGTCGCTGAGGAATATAAATTACAAGTCAGGCAGGCATGCAACAGGGACTTTTCCCTTGGTTGGATGTCCCTTGCCAAAAAACTTAATGTTCCTGAGGATTCGCCTCTGAGAAAGCCCGACGCCATTCCTCTTCCTTTTCCTCCACCTCCACCAGTTCAATCTCAAGATGAATCTGAGTCTGAATCTAGAGATGAGGATAAAGATGATGATGAGGCTTTGGTAAGGAAGCCCAAGGACGCGACTGAGACCAAGTCCCCTCTTCAAGATGATCAAGTCCTAGACTTGACTCATGAGGAGGAGGATGAGGAGATTGTCAAGGAGGCTACTCCTGAGCAAGCATCATCTGACGTTCCTCCAGCCGACAAAAGTATTGACGAAACTCTTACAGAAATTGACGCTGAGCTGGCAGCAGAGAAGGTTGCCGACGTGGTTCCGCAAGAATCTTCCGAGGTCCCAACCCATCTCGCTGCTGATGCTGAAGAATTCTAATTCCGATGTCTTTCTTTTCTTTTCTTTTGTACTTTTTTGTTCTAAAAACAATGCAAGCTCCTCACATGGCCGACGTGTCCCTGTTTTCTGTTGAATGCTTAACACAACTTTCTTTCTTTGAATACTTGTACCTCTATCTTCTCTTGATTGCTTCTACATGATTCTATACTTAGAATATTTTGTATGCCTTTAATATTCTTTCTTCTTTGTGTAATCTTCTCGGGGTTACATACCTCGGGTAAGATAACTGCAAGTTTTACTTCGGTAAGATACTATCTTGCAAACTTTTTATAAATTTTTAACGAGTGTAAAACATATATTGTTTTAAGTTTAATTCATAAACTTTCCTCAAGTTTCAACAAGTGTAAAACAATGATCTCAGCTTTTACTTTCAACCTGTAAATTGCTATAAATTTCAACAGATGTTTAAATATCATACATTGGCTTACCTTTACCTTGTAAATTGCTACAAATTTCAACAAGTGTTAGATAATGATCTCTTTCTATCTCCAACTTGTAAATTGCTACAAATTTCAACAAGTGAAGGTAAGGACTAATCTCGACTTAACGTCAACTTGTAAATTGCTACAAATTTCAACAAGTGAAGATAAGGAATAATCTTGGCTTAACTTCAACTTGTAAATTGCTACAAATTTCAACAAGTGAAGATAAAGAATCATCTTGTCTTAACTTCAACTTGTAAATTGCTACAAATTTCAACAAGTGAAGATAAGGAATAATCTCAGCTTAATCTCAGCTTAACTTCAACTTGTAAATTGCTACAAATTTCAACAAGTGAAGATAAGGAATCATCTCAACTTAACTTCAACTTGTAAATTGCTACAAATTTCAACAAGTGAAGATAAGGAATCATCTCGGCTTAACTTCAACTTGTAAATTGCTACAAATTTCAACAAGTGAAGATAAGGAATAATCTCAGCTTAACTTCAACTTGTAAATTGCTACAAATTTCAACAAGTGTTAAGCATCTTTGTATTCTTTCCGCCCCCAATGTGAACCTGAGTTCCACTTGGGTTCTCATTATTCATATCTTCCAGAAACAATATTTTGTATCTTTATCAGTCACATGTGTTGAAGAATTATGAAAAGATTTTATTGATGACATCGGCCAAAAACAATGCATATCTAATGATAGAAAAATTTCAAATTACAAGTGTTCCAGGGTCTAGGCAATGCTTTGCCCTCATTATCTTCAAGCCGATAGGCTCCATTGCCTAATACCGAAGTGATTTTGTAGGGTCCTTCCCAGTTTGGGCCAAGCTTGCCCTCACTAGGATCCTTCTTGTTGCCGACGACTTTTCTCAGGACTAGGTCACCGACTTGAAAATCCCTTGGATTGACCTTCTTGTTGTGAGCTCTGGCAAGCTGTTGCTGGTATGCTGTGAGCTAAATTGCAGCTTTCTCTCTTCGTTCTTCCAAAAGATCCAGATCTCGGGCTAAGAGTATATCATTAGTCCCATTCTCAACTCCCTGGGTTCGAATCCCTGGGATGCCGAATTCCAGTGGAATGACTGCTTCTGTGCCATAAGCTATGGCAAAGGGGGATTCCCCTGTTGATCTTCTCGGTGTAGTCCGATATGCCCAAAGTACGTTGGGCAATTCGTCTACCCACTTTCCTTTTGCTGCCTGCAGCCTCTTCTTTATTCCATCCAAAATTACTTTGTTGGATGCTTCTGCTTGCCCATTACTTTGGGGAAAACTTGGTGTTGAAAAGTAATTTTTGATCTTGAATTTCGCACAAAAGTTCTTGATGAGTTTGCTGTCAAACTGCGTTCCGTTGTCGGCAACTATAGCTCTTGGAATCCTAAATCTGGTGATGATGTTTCTCCATATAAAGTTCTTGACATCCACATCTCGGATTTTGGCAAGAGGTTCTACCTCTATCCACTTCGTGAAGTAGTCCGTTGCTACTAGCAAGTATTTTCTCTGCCCAGTTGCCTGGGGAAGTTGCCCAACAAGATCCATGCCCCACTGGGCAAATGGCCAAGGGCTGGATACTGGATTCAGGTCAGCAGCTGGCTGGTGTATCAAAGGTGCAAACCTTTGGCATTGTTCGCACTTCTTTACGTATGCTTCTGCATCTTTTTGCATGTAGGCCACCAATACCCCTGGGTAATGGCCCTGTGAGCTAGTGATCTGCCCCTAGCGTGGCTTCCACAAACTCCTTCATGAATTTCATATAAAAAATCCTCAACCTGCAAAGGGTGTACGCACCTTAAAAGGGGTCCAGTGAAGGACCTTCTGTAGAGGTGTCCGTCCGCTGTCAGACTGAATCTTGCCGACTTTAATATGACTTTGTGTGCCTCCTTGCGGTCTTCTGGCAGCTTTCCTTCTTTTAGGAATGCAACAATTGTATCCATCCAGCTTGGTCCCATGTCCACACACATTGCTTCTTGCTCTGCGTTCGGTGGTTCTATGCTCGGGCCGGACAAATAATCAATCATTATTGTTCTTGTTTTTCCAGTTTGTATTGAACTTGCCAGGTTGGTCAATGCGTCGGCGTGGTTGTTATCATCTCGGCTGACCTGAAGTAGTCGGCAGTTCTAAAATAAGGCTGCCAATCTGATGACTTCTTTTGCATATGCCGACATTCTCTCGTCTCTGGCTGCGAATTCTCTTGTTGACTGGTTAACAATAAGTTGTGAATCACAAAAGACTATTACCTCATCAGCTTCTGCTGCTGCTGCCAGCTTCAGCCCTGCAATTAGTGCTTCGTATTCTGCTTCGTTGTTTGAAGCCTTGAACCCCAAACGGATGGATTGTTCTACTATTTCTCCATCTGGAGATATCAGTAGTACTCCTGCCCCCGCTCCTTGCCGGTTTGAACTTCCATCGACAAACAGTCTGAAGGAGTCGCCGATGTAGATGCTGCAGGGTTTGAGTTTTTCCTTCCTTTGTTCTTTTGCCTTTGGCTGGGCTTCTTCTTGCTTGTTTGGACAACGTTTATCTTGGCTCAACGGAGCCTGATGTTCGATGGATTCCGGGGTGAACTCGGCCACGAAGTCGGCCAAAACTTGGCCCTTAATTGCTGTTCTCGGCCTGAACTCCAGGTCATACTAGCCCAAGGCCACTGCCCATCTTGCTATTCTTCCAGTTAAGTCTCCTTGCTGCAACAAGGGTTTCAGAGGGTGCTCTGTTAGCACTACAATCTTGTGCGCCTGAAAGTAGTGGTTCAACTTTTTTGAAGCCATCACTAAGGCCAGCATTAATTTCTCTAGTGGTAGATACCTTGTTTTTGCGTTGGCCAAGGTTTTGCTTACATAGTAAACAACCTTTTGCTCCCCTTTTTCTTCTCGGATTAACACCGCACTTACTGCGTGTTCGGAAACTACTAAGTACAAAAACAGCTCTTCCCCAGGTTCAGGTGTTGAGAGGACTGGAGCCGTAGTCAGATACTTTTTTAGGTCGGCCAACGCGGCCTCACATTCCTCTGTCCAAAGGAAATCTGTGGCTTTCTTTACCAGGTTGAAGAAAGGTTTGCATTTGTCTGAGCTTCGGCTTATGAACCTGTTTAGGGCTACGGCCCTTCCGGTAAGCATCTATACCTGTTTTGCCGATGTCGGGTTCTGTAAATCTAGGATGGCCTTGATCTGATCTGGGCTGGCCTCAATGCCCCTTCTTGTCACCAGGTACCCCAAGAACTTACCAGATCCAACTCCAAACACGCACTTCGATGCGTTGAGTCGGAGCCGATATGTTTTGAGGATTTCAAAGACCTCTTTTAGGTCGGAAAGATGACCCCTAGGCTCCTTGGTCTTCACGACCATGTCATCGATGTAGACTTCTACTGTTTGGCCAATCAAGTGTCTGAACATCTTGGTTACCAAACTTTGGTAAGTTGCCCCCGCGTTTTTCAGCCCAAAGGGCATTACTCTGTAACAGTATAGGCCTTTTGGAGTGATAAACGCTGTCTTTTCTTCATCTGGGGGGTACATGGCTATCTGGTGGTACCCCCTATAAGCATCTAGGAAGCTCATCCTTCCATGTCCAGATGTGGCGTCCACCAACTGGTCAATCTTGGGTAGAGGAAAGCTGTCTTTGGGACAGGCTTTGTTTAGGCTTGTAAAATCTACACAGACCTTCCATTTACCGTTCTTTTTCTTTACTACCACAGTGTTTGATAGCCATGTCGGATAATTGACTTCTCTGATGGCCCTGGCCTCCAGAAGTCTGTCTACTTCCTCCTCCACTGCTTCGACGTGCATCAACGTCGGTCTTCTGGCTCGCTGTATTACAGGCTTGGCTAACCTGTCGACGTTCAGTTTGTGGCATGTGACCTCGGGGTCAATGCCAGGCATCTCATAAGGTGTCCAAGCGAATACCTCAATGTTTGTTCTTAAAAAAGCTTCCAGCTCTCTTTCGTCTTCTTCGGCTAAGCCCGAGCCGAGAAGAAAGAAGCGTTCTTCATCGCCCTCTTGGACGAGGATTTTTTTCAGTACTTCTTCACTTTTCTCGGCCGGCTCCTTGCCGACATCATCTAGGACCTCCATGTCCTCGTCTTCGATTTCTGCCTTCTCTGGCTCTCAGACGTTGCAGGTTGATTTCATTGCTGCCATGGAGCAAGTTTTTGCCTGCAGTTGATCGCCTCTGATTTCTTCAATCCCAAGCTCTGTTGGGAACCACAATAGTTGATGCAATGTTGAGGGAACTGCCCCCATTGCATGCAACCATGGCCTTTCCAAGATGATGTTGTATGGCGAGGGCGTGTCAATCACAATGAATTCTGTCTTGATTTTCTTTGTGCCGGTTTGTACTTCTAAGCTTGTTGCGCCTAGTGGCCACGTTGGCGTTCCATTGAAGCCGACCATTTGGCCATTGGATCCCTCCATGTCATCTGGGTGAAGGCCCAGCTCCTTGTAACATCTAACGTACATGATGTCGCAAGAGCTGCCTTGATCAATCAGGATGCGTTTCACTTGGCACTCCCCAACCTGGAGGGATACTACCAAGGCATCATTATGCGGATGTTGGACCATCTCTAGGTCGGCCTCAGTAAAAGCTATCATCGGTCCCTGGCATTCTTCAAACCGAGGTCTTTTCTGTTCGACCTGGTTCACGTGCTGTAAGTGTCTTACCTTTTGGGTTTCCCCCCGTATGTCGTTTTCGTTCACCTGTGAGTGAATTACATTAACCACCCATGGACCCCCTGCCTGTGGTTGCTGTGCTGGGGGAGGCGGGGCTGCTGGGGCTTGAGGCAATCTTGCCTGTTCCTCTCTTGTTCTGGCCTCATCGACAAGGTCCCTCAGATGGCCTTGTCTCACTAAGTCCTCTAAGTGTGCTCTTAGGGCTCTGCAGCCCTGAGTTGGGTGCCCCTCTTCATTGTGGTAGGCACAACGCCTACTAACGTTCCTTCCCATATATTCTCCTGGGGCCTTTGTCGGTGCCCTGAAATAGGGCTGATTTCGAATTTGATCTAGGACTTTGTGGACGGGAATTCGGAATACAGTCATCACTGCTTGCTTACCCCTCAGCTCTGTCTCCGATTTGTTGAATCCGTTGTTACCTCAGCCTCGCTTCGGTGAGCCGTTCCCTTTTTCCTGCTTTACCTCCTTATTCCCTGATGTATCCTCCTCGGCTCTGGCATACTTCTCGATTCTTGCCATGAGTCTTCCATGTTTTTTGGCAATGCCTTTACCAAAGATTTCCGAAGTGGACAATCATCTTTCAGGCCGTTCTTGAAAGAAACGACCGCTACTTCCTGGTTGCATTCGGGTATTCGGTTGAACACCTCATAGTACCTTTTTGCATAGGCCCTAAGGCCTTCATCCTTGCTGATCTTTAGAGCCATCAATGCGTCCACCCTCAATGGCTGTAATTTGTTTGTCACGAACCTGGCCACAAACATCTCGGCCAGGCCTTCCCAAGTCTTCACGCTTCTCTTTGGGAGCTTGTGGAACCAATCTGATGCAATCTCCCCGAAGGATGAGGGGAACACTTTGCAGAGCAACGGCTCGTTCCTGCTATATAATGCCATTGAGTTCAAGTATAATCCAACATGGAAGTTAGGGTCTGACTTACCATCGTATATTTGAAACCTCGGCATACTGAATCTCTTCGGCGCCTCGAACTTGTCTAATTCTACCGAGAATGGTGTCCTCGGCTTGTCGGGTGAGGTTACCTCGGCATCTCCGTTCTGTTGCCTCCTCTTGAGGTAGTTTCTCAAGTCCTCTCTGCTCCGTCCAGGAGCTCGGCTATCTGCTGACTTCAGTTTCTTCGGCATACTGCTCTCGGCCTCGTGGTGGGCCCTTTTCAATCTCTCCCCATGAGTTGTGTCAAAGCATAACGCCTGCCCTTGATCATGTCGATGTTTCTTGGTTCTGTGTCCTTTGTGTGATATGTCTTTTGGGACTCTTCTCTTCTCGGCTCCTCTTGTCCGACTTCCCTGGAAGGCCGGTGAGAGTGCCTTCCGCTCCTAGTGTGCTGAGGGGCTTCCGGATTGTTTTCTGCCCTTGCTTCTAGGCATTGGTTGCTGGCATTGGTGTGTCCTGTAGCGGGTATGGCGACTGCATGACGTTGTTTTGCATCATGAAGTTGACGACCGATTGTAGGCCTGCTAGCTTGTCTGCCATCTCTTTTACCTCTTCAGCCCTCCGTAGGCACCTGTCCCTCCATACCTGGAGGTTGTCTTCGTTGTAGTATCTGCTTTGATCCGTCTTCTTTGAAGTGTCGCCCTCCTGGCCGACGTCTTTCACTCCGTGATGAGTTTCTGTGTTGCGGTTGTCTCCTTCGATATCGAGGTCAATAGGTCTTTCGCTCCCAGCGGGAGTGCCGTCCCCAATCTTTTCTTTTTGTGCGTTACTGGCCATCTATTCGTCTTTCTTTCCCACAGACGGCGCCAAATTGTGTGAGTGATTTTCCGATCACACTGCTCGTATAGTAATTAAGCTGTAGAACACTGGCAGAATAGATGGCACCCTGCTATCCTGCACAGAAAGAGAAGGCTCCGGCGGTGGTTCTTCCACCCGGGGGCACTCCGACGATCAAGTCAGTATATCTCTCAAAGATAATCAATTATTTAACTCACAAGCTTGAGTATAAAAAGCATACCTTAGACCCAGGGGGGTGCCTCTCTTTTATAGTTTACTTAATCCTAGTCCCACTAGAAGCCTGACTTCTATGGACTCCAATTTAGTGCTTACTTTGGATTTCTCAAGAGATGAGGATAAACTCCCTAAGAATATTACCCTTATCCATCCTGAAGTCTTTCTTCATCCTAGGACTCTTGTCCCTTATCCACTTATCTCGGATTCCGGTATCTTCGGAGATAACCTCGGCAACTCCGAGATCACCTCGGCATAACTACCACGACACGTGGCACCTCGGCTGACACGTCGGCGTCACCTTGCCACGTGTTGGTACTCAGGAAATATATCCCCACAAAAAATTAGAAGAAAACATCAACTTATGGTCTCAAGACAGGGGAATGCACATCAAACATACATACATACTTCGGTACAATACGTACGTACCTTGAGATTGGTTGGAAAAAGCTCTCGATGTAATTAGGGAGATATATAGATTGGTTGTAAAATATCCACCTTCAATTTAAAGAAGAGGAAACAACAACAATAGCAACAAACAAACAATAGCAGCAGAAAGGCAATATATGATCCGATCAAGGTTGGGCGTTGTTCCTCGATCTCCTTTTGGTTTACATACATGGGTCATACATGCATATCGGCTATGTTTGTTAGAGTGGACTGGATTAGGTTAGATTAGCATTCTCATGACTAATATTCCTACGACTACGAATCCTTTGATTGTGTATCATATTCTATGTTTGGATTGAGTTAGGATTATAAGGAGGGATTAATAAAATATTATCCAATCCGATATTTGTTTAAGGGAATTGGAATGGATAAGACATGAGACATCTAATATATTAATCATAATACCTCTATTATGGTCATTTGATAAGTTAGTCTAGACTTTGACTTAGTCCCCCAATTTATATCTCACCCCCTACGTGGGATTGAATAGTTCATCATATGTGGGATACTATATTCAGATGAATTATTAGTCCGTACTTCAATTTTTTAACCAAATATCAAATTAATAATTTTATTAGACTATTAATTTAATTTCAAGCACATATCCGTCCAAACAAACATAACCATATAGTGTAGATATTATATACTATAAATAAATATAAGCAAGCAAGCAAACTGTTAATTTCCTTCCTACAACAACGTGGTGACAGGTGAGGAAATCTAGTGGGCACGTCCATACATGCAGGGATTGTTTTGACTTTCTCAATTGCTAATAAGAAATTATCTAGTAGGTAGGAAGATCACGTATTTATATGTCTGACAAAAATATCATTGTCCCTTGCTAAACTAGTATCATATCGCATGCACTGTTGTGCTAAATATACTTATGATGTGTAAAAAGATATCACATCATCACTGATATACCGTAGCAACCATCCAATGTTGATACCATAAGTCGATAGTCATGAGCATGACTTTTAATTAGAGTTGATTGTAATGAACTGGCTTTTTCAAAAGTTAGTAAAAAATTAATTTTTGGATGATTTTTTGGAGAGAACTTGATAAAAAGTCAAAACCAAGTTCCCAAATTGCTCCTAAGAATTTCTCAAAAATGTGTTGTGAAAATGAGTCTGTTAGACTCAAAGTACTCTAACTTAAAAACAAGTCTAATTCAATAAATCAAAAGTAATTGGGGGTGAGGGGCCACTTTTGCATTTTAGAAAAAGAACTCTGGTTGGTAGCTCGAAAAAAGGGTGGCTCGAATGGCCCGAGCCCAAAACGACGTCATTTTGATTTTTTTTTTTCTTTCTCGTTTTACTGAAGATGAAGAAGATGAATGTGAAGAAAGAAGAAGAAGAAGAAGAAGAAGAAGAAGAAAGAAGAGAGAGAAGAAGAAGAAAGAAGAGAGAGACAGAATCAACACATCATCATCTTCAACAAACATCAACAGAGAGAGAGAGAGAGAGAGAGAGAGAGACATTAACACAGAGAGAGAATCAACATCGTCATCATCAACAACATCTTCATCAACATCATCATCATCATCAACAACATCATCATCATCAACAACAAGATCCAGATCTACTAGAAA
Source organism: Camellia granthamiana (assembly GCA_036172215.1). Classification (NCBI taxonomy): domain Eukaryota; kingdom Viridiplantae; phylum Streptophyta; class Magnoliopsida; order Ericales; family Theaceae; genus Camellia; species Camellia granthamiana. Next base: position 752,858 of record CM069913.1, read on the forward strand.
GAGAAAAAAAAAAAAAAAAAGAGCAGAGAAAACAGAGGAGGGATATCCACCGGCATCACTGATCTAACTTCTCTTCCTCTTCTGCCATCACTGCCATCGCCTCTTCTCTCTTCCTCTTCTCTTCTCTCTCTCTCTCTCTCTCTCCCTCTCTCACGCCTCTTCTCTTCTCTTCCCTCTGTCTATCTGTATTCATTTGAAAGCACGAAAAAGAAAAGAAAAGAAAAATAAAATACAAAACGACGTCGTTTTGTATATTCGAGCCAATTTCGAGCCACCGTTTTCGAGCAACGGATCATTTTTCTTAGAAAAGAACAAAAAGAAAAAATAGAAAACGTCTGAGTTCTCATAAAATAACTTTTTCTTTTTTTAATAGTGTTTATAAACTAATAAATGCAATGGCACTTTAAGAAAAAAAACATTTATCTTATTAAATAATGTAAATAGAAGACCTAGAAATAGAAAAAGCAAAAGCTTGAGAAGGTGTCACTGTTCAACAATTCTTTAATTATTGTTTATATATATAATTTTTATTTTAATTGGAGTGCTAGGGCACCCACCAACCCTTGAACATCTTTGTTTTTATTTTTCTATCAGCAAAAATTAATTGGTAGTAGTTAGACTAGTATATATGGAAATTATATTTCTTACCCTCGCAAAACAGAATGTGTTTGTCTCCTAATTCAACTCATCTTTAGGGATTAGTTGAATCTATAACCTCCTCTCATCTTTGGAAAGTACGAAGTGTTTGTCTCTTAATTCAACTCTTCTTTAGGGAGACTCTTGAGTTGTAAAATTGTTATCATAGATTTTTTCATGGTAAATTTGATCAAAAGTCCCCCACCATAGTTTTATAATAGCATAATGATTTAAATGTATAAAGTCCATCAAATAGATTTTTCATGTAATAAAAACACAAATTCTGACCACAATTTTTTATAAAGAGTAAATTATAAATATACTCCATGAGGTTTATTTTAAGGATGAAGCTTGCCTCCAATCTGAGATCGGAGTGGATGGTGCTGTTTGGGCTGTGGGGGCCCATCACGGGTCCCGTTTTGATAATCTTAACCGTTTAATGTGTAGAACTCGTCAAGTACTATATGCTTGTAAAAAATCATGTTGATCGGATATCGATAGCTATGTGATCAAATAAGTTTTGTAGAAAAAAATGGACGGTGAACAAATTAACGGTTGACAAAAAACTGCTCTAATGAGATTGCTATCGATATCTGATCAACTTGATTTTTTATAGGCATATAGTATTCGACGAGTTCTACACATGGTTTGGATTATCAAAACGAGATTCGTAGTGGGCCCTCATGGGCCGAACAGCACCGTCCAGTCCGATCTCGGACTGGAGACAAGTTGCTTCCTTATTTAAAATATGACTTGCCTCCTGTAATTTTGGAAATTATATCCTAAACCAAACCAAACCAAACCAAGCTTTAAGTCCCATCAAATGGCTCATTTTATTAATAAATTATCAAGTCAATTAATAATTTTTAATGATGTCATAAATGTATTTTAATTAATAATTTTGATAATTTTATTATTATATAAGAGAATAATTAGAAATTTTATAATTAATTCTGTTAATAAAAAATTGTAACAAAATATTATTTGTGATTTTTCAAATCACGGACAATCCTTTTAAATAAACCTCAGGGAGTAATTTACCCTTTTACAAACGATTTTTCCTTTATGTTATATTACACCAAGGCATAAACCCCCTCACTATAGGTCTCCGACTACTGTTTTTGTCCCAACATTCAAAGCTCTTATCAGTCATCAAGCTCCCTTTGGAGGGTAGTTGTTGAATATGGTGTTGGAAAATTTGGTTTTATAAGGCTTATTTTGGACTAACTTTGAGTCCAAAATTAAGTGGGCCCCAAATGTATTTTGCGGTGGGTCCAAAAATGTGACGTGTTCCTTGCCGCATGGCAAGTCACACGGTGAAGACGGTTTGTCAAAACCATTATGAGTGAATGGGAAGTTGACGTCGTTTTCGGGTTTGTGGAATGAGAAATTTAAAGAAGTAAATGTGGGTTTCCTTGAAATGGGTTGTCCTACATTGAAACTTTAAGAAAGCTTTGTTGAGTATATAAGTTCTAGATTGCAACACTTGGGTTTGGCCCCAAGGGGCACCCCAAGTTCGTAGAAGGGAGGAGTTATGGACAAATTGAACCATAGCCCAAACCACCACACGCGCGCCCCGCCACTGTCCGTTTGTCTGACAGGGCGCGGTTGTGGGTCGAGTCGATTCTAATATTAATTTTTTGGACAAAATGTTTGTAATAGCCCACATTCATGTCTTAGTCACGTTCATGTGCATTTGCATGATTTTGTCTTGTTAAACTTGCATTTGTAGATTTTGACTTGTTTTGCGTAAGTAAAGGTCCCTGTCTTGTTTTGTACTTATGTGATTTGCCTAAGTGTTGTATGCATGCTTTGTTCCTTCCTTGCTGTCTCAAGCCTAGGTCATGTTAAGCCTAGGTCATGCCAAGCCTAGGTCAAGTTAAGCCTAGGTCATGTCAAGCCTAGGTCACACCTTTGAACCTCTCACACCTAGGCCATTGCACGCTAACACCTAGAACCACCTTGGAACCACTTTGGTTGACCTCCACCTTCACCCTGGCATATTGGCCGAGATGTCATCATCTAGGCCGAGATGTGCATCATCTTGGCCGAGATGTTATCATCTAGGCGTCCTAGATCTTTGATCCTTGCACCTAGTGATCTTGTTCCTGGACTGGTATGACCTAGACCGAGGTGTGGCACAGCTAGGTCAAGTGTTATCCTTCCTAGTCGAGATCATTGAGACCTTACTTGCCGAAGCCTATGTCCTAATCTGAGATCATTACCTGCCGGAGTGCCCATGTCACCTTACTTGTTGTATACACTTTGTCATACTCTTGTCTTGTCATTCTGTCACCTTTTTGAGGACAGCCAACCAGTCGTTGCCACATGTCCCAGCAGAGGGTTAAGTTAGCCGGCAGAGAGAGAAAACATATGATTTGTCATATCCTTGCCTTTTTAGAGAGAGAAGCTTTAGGAAGAGGAAGAGAAGTTCTTAGAGAGAGAACTAGATTTCCAAGCTTGATCTTCACACCTTGAACCGTTTGATCCGTGTTTTGAGGTTAGATTCTTGATTTACTCTTGTTATTCTTTATGTTGATCCGATCACATTGCACGATCTAGCATGATTCATGAGCCATGCATTGATTTAAAGCTTGTTTAGAAAGAGAAAATGATGTTCTTGTGTTCTTGAAATAAAGCCATGTTTTGATCCGAAAGTTTGTATCAAGATCCATGTTTTTGTGTTTGTTTTCATAAGATCTTCAATTATGGGTACCCAGGTCCATGTTTTCAAACTCATCTCATGAAATCTCAGATTTTGGAATAAAAGTTATGAATCTAGCATTCATGTTCTTCATGTTCTTCAAGGGAGGAAACCCAGATTTCCAGACTTCACCTTTCCCTAGGTGTGGTCACTGAGACCACTCTTGCCTAGATCTCACACCTAGGCGAAGCATCGTATCTCACCTTGGCCTACCTTGCATGATCACTTGCACCGTAGTCTATCTTGTGTGCACACCTAGGCCGACCATGGTACACCCTTGCCGGCGCCTTGTAACACCTCGGCCAAGAGGTGTGGGACCTCGGCCAAGACCTCCTGTGTCACGCCCCCAACTCGCCCCTAAAAGTTTGGGCATGACCCATACAGAAAACGGACATAAAACCTGATATATATATATATCATATGGGGCCTACACGGAAGCACAAAGTGATAAAAAAAAACATAATACTTTCCATTGAGCTCTTACTATCATGCCAGGATCATAACATCAGAATAACACCATAAAGCACAAACATACCCTTGGGCATTGGCTATAGACATACATATATACAGACCCAGCCCTAAGCTTGGGCACATAACAAAAACATCAAAGTTATATGCATTTAACCTCAAACAGAAAATTATAGACCAACACTTTGGCAAAACTCCAGAAGACATGAGTGGCTTCAGCTAGTGCCTTTACACTTAGAGGTTGACAAAGAAACCGACGTCATTGACTAGGACTATCCACTTGTTTGGTGACCTACAGAAACAGACATAACAGAGGGTGAGCCAAGCTCAGTGAATAGTAATACATAATAAAACAATACTTAACTTGAACCATATTACATATTAAAACGTTAGTCTGATTCTGTGCTAATTACATAACGGCCTCAGGCCCAATCCTGCACTATAAACATAATCTTGCAACATAAACATCATAATCATAATGGTCATAAACCTTTAATCTTGCAACATATCTTGATGGCTATAAGCCCTGGAAAACATGTGGCACAAAGCCCTTGAAAACATGTCTGAACATACTTGAACTTGTAACACATATTGAACTTGTGACATACTTGAACCTCGGTATTATTACCCCCGGGTAAGGGCCATAGACCACGGTATTATATCCCCCGAGTAAGGGCCGTAGACCACGGTATTATATCCCCCGGGTAAGGGCCATAGACCACGGTATTATATTCCCCGGGTAAGGGCCATAGACCACGGTATTATATCCCCCGGGTAAGGGCCATAAGCCTTATAACTTGCACATATGTAAGGACTCAAGAGGTGGCTCATACGGACTCTAGAGGTAACTCGCATTGCAGCACTTAGTTCCGTACAGCACTTTGTTCCATACCAGAAAGACAGAATGGCCATAGGCCTCATATTGGCTTTACGCCTAGTTCATATATGTATGGACTCAAGAGGTGTCTCACATGGACTCTAGAGGTGGCTCACATTGTAGCACTTAGTTCCGTAGACTCTAGAGGTGGCTCACAATGTAGCACTTAGTTCCAAGTAGCACTTTGTTCCATACAGTAATTATTAGGTTTTCCAGACCAAACCGTACATATCATGTCATATCATAATCGGGAATAAATCATACATAGTCCTTATGTTTCAATCATAAACAGAATTTAGAAGTCACATTCGTAACACACTTGAACTTGTACCATACATAAACTTGCAACATACGTTACCACATACGTAACTTGAAGCATATACGAACTTGTAACATAATTATTTGAACCACGGTATTATTACCCCCGGGTAAGGGCCTTATGCTAAAGATGATGTGAATCATTCATTTCTTAAGTCATAACGTAACTATCAGAAAATGGAGCGTTCCTTGTTATTTCATACGCTTAACAAAATAGAATGATTTATATTCTTATGTGGGTTGCGTACTGATGATAAACCTTTACATTCATATCATAGCTTCTAAACGATCTTGGGTCCATTCGTAACATAATCGAATAGTCTTAGATTCACACAAATATCATTCTTCAAGAATGAACATAAGTTTTACTTATTCTTTCAGAAATAACATGGTATGCTGATAAATAACAAAAGGCTAATATTCATCATTAACAGAATATAATGATTCCAAAATCATACCGACGTACGCGAATCTTTCAGCGTTCATATAAGTTCATCTTTCCTTCCAATTGTCATAATGTTCATGTAATACTTACAAAGAACAGAGCATTAGCGCCAATAATAATCAACAGTAGACAAAAGGTACATTTTGTACTACTACTCACAGAGTTACAATGGAGTGCTTGCTCCTCCCGAAGTGCGTCCTGCACACCATCATAACTTACAAATTAACTTCCTTTCCTTCTTAAATCATTAAGAAATCCTTTCCCGAGTCATTACATTCGTATGAATTTATAATCATCTTAAAATCATCAGAAAATTATTCTAAAAATACCAAAGGACTGAGCATTCAAAACTGAACAAACAATAATTTTGCCTGAAAAATAGGTTCCCCGCTCGAGCGCCACTTTGGCCGCTCGAGCGGACTGCACAGAAATACAAAACTGCTGGAAGGTCGTTTTCTCCGCTCGAGCGGGATTTCCGCCGCTCGAGCGGACCAGGCAAATTTCTGAAAAATCTGGATTTTCAATTTGATTTCCAACTTAATCCAAACCCTCAATTTTATCAAAACAACTTAATTCAAAGCAAACCTACGTATAATATACATTCTTTCAACACGACATAATCCATCAAAAGTCAACATCACTTGGTTCATTAACGCCATTTGCAACTCAACATAATTCAAAATAAATCTTGGAATCTCATTCCAACATTCTACGACCCAGTTCATATCATCTATATCATGAATAAATTATTTCCCCAATTGTCCCTTCACATTATTACATGAATTCAAACATTTATAACAAAGTTTATTCGCTAAATCTAAACATAATTTCCAAGTGTCACCAAATACCAATTAAACTTGCACATATGAAATTCAACCCACTAATTTCATGATTCTAGTTCCAATTTGGCCAAATCATCAATTAACATCATTACCCAACCTAGGGTTTCAAGAAAACATTAAAATTCAAGACAAATTCAAACTTATTAATTCATCACTTTTCATTCCAATTTTTCCATTGATTATACACCTATGATACATGGTCCATCACTTTAATCCATCAATTTAGCTTTCAAGGTTCCTTACCTCAAGAATTAAGCAAGCCTTAGTGAGATTCCTCCATAATTTCGGAATTCCAATCGGTTGCAAACGTTGATCTTCATGCCTTCTTCCTTCCTTGGTGGAAAATCTTGATCAAAACTTAGAGAAATGGTGAGGATTTGGGATCAAAACCCTAGGGTTTTCGGACCTAGGGAGAGAGGAGAGAAGAGGGGAAGAAGAAAATGTGAGAAATGATCCAAAAATTCTGGTTTAAAGCTGCTGTCCCGTAATTCCCGCTCGAGCGTCCCTTATCCCGCTCGAGCGGACCTGCACTCAGCACAGTTTTCGAAACTTCAAACAGGTATAACTTTCCCATCCGGACTCCGTTTTAGGTCGTTCTTGTGTCCAAATTGAAGCCCCGGAAATAAGCTTTCCAATGGTTCTAACCTCACATCCAAATTCAAAGTGTGGAAAAAGAAAAGGGCAAAAGAGTGACGGCTGATCGTAGATTACCTAACCGAATTATATTCTTTGGTCCAATCTTACTTTATCATCACACCACCACCTCAATCAATACTCCAAAATAAATAGAAACATTCTCAATTCCAATAGATATAGTTGAATTAAAGCACATTAGCTCCTAATTAAATAAGGATGACTTTTGGGGTCATTACATCCTGAGTTCACCCAGCTAGGTCATTTTTGCCTAGATCATTTCTGTGCATCCATTCCAAGACCTGGTTAGTACCCAGTATGTTTTCCCTAGATGAAAAACAGTGTTTTAACTCCTAGCACATGTTTTGCTTTGTCTTGACTTGGTTTTAGAAAAAAATGCCGGGATCATTTTCATTCCTGTAAAGCTTGTTTTAAGGATGCATTACACAACCATCTTTAAGCATTCCTTCTTGTCTTCTTGAAGTGCATTCAGTAGACTTTATTATGTATTTGTAGGTCTTGGATCCTTGCCTTAATCCCTACACTCGAAGAGCTATGTGAGTGGTATTTTTAATAAAGCTTGTGAGGAAGTGGTTTTGGAAATACTCTTCAGATCCTGGAAGACGCTCTTGATACTCAGTTAGTCACTTGCAAAGACAAATATTTCGGTCGGGGGTGCCGGGACTAGCACTCCGACGGGCAAGTCAGTTCTTCTACTCAAGAAAGCTTGTTTACTCAATTTAGTGAAATGTTTTTTTTTTTACATACCTTTCTCAATCTGAAGCTCTTGCATTTATACTCATTTTCTGGACCTCGGATCCAGAGCCCACTTTTTACTTATTACCCTTTCGTTTATTTCAACATATATCTCCCCATCCATTCGGCAATTTCTGTACATTCGGTATCTCATTCGGTTAGTACGGAGCCGAATAGTCTCTGACTTCTGGGATACATTCCTGCTGGCTCCTCTGTTCAATCGGCTCCCACAATTGCCCCCCAAGCATTCCCCCAACGTTTGTTGGCTGGAGTGCTTGGCTCCGAGTTTTGAATATCCCACCAAAATTTTGGTATTCGGGCCCTCAAAGCATACGTCTAAGTACACCCTCCTTTTGGTTGTCGTACCGACTTCCCGCCTCTTCGTATATATCTATTCGTTGCGTTTTCAAAGATTAGCATCCCTTCAGATTCACATTCCGTGATACCGGTCGCTGGGTTGGCCCTTGGATCGTTCTTACAATTTTGTCCCCTCCAAAATCTTCATCTTCTGTAAGTTTTCCACTTCTTTGCTTCGAGAACTATTCCGATTTTATTCTTTGGCGTATCTGTGCCACTCGCAGAGTATGGCGAAGCATTTGAAAGACCTTCTCTCGTCAGATCGAATTGCTGGTTTTAGACGCCATTTCTCTATTCCTGATGACGTCCGTCTGTCACTTTTGACAGACGGCATCCTTGATATGGAGAGGGAGGACGAGACCACAATCGTCTTTCCTCTCTTGTCAATCGCAGAGGGTGGAGTCCGCTTCCCTCTACACCCATTTTTGAGGGCTGTGCTTCGCCATTGGGATTTAATCCCTTCTCAGCCTAACGTGAATTTCTTTAGAATTATAATGGGGATTGTTGCGCTGAATCGTCGCCTTGGAATTAATCTTGGCATTCCGGCCATCCGGCACTGCTATGCCTTGGCTAAGTCCTCCGGTCGGCAAGGGCGTTATTTCCTCAGAGCTAAGGATACCGACCATCAACTAATCACTATGCTTTCCAGCTCTGGGAAACGAGTTGATGATGTTATGGTCGTTGTCCAGGGCAACTGGGAATTTGGCGAAGGGGAGGATCGTGTTGACCCTATTCCTAGACGGAGGGGCGAGCCAGGTCGCCGTGTTTCTCCTTGTTTTTATCGCGTTCATTTTTATTGTAAAACCTATTCCGTTGAAATCTTACTGCTTCATCTCGTGCAGGGAGGGGTTTGAAAAAGGTGCTTTCTTCAACCTACGACGCTGTTCTTTCAGACATTAAGGTCGCTCTCAGGTATTTCGGCCGTCGAAGTCTTCAGAGACAAGGGAGGGCGGCTCACATTCTGCTTTGTTACGAGCCGACGTACACCACCTTCTCGGCGGCGGAAAACATACCGATTCCGAACGGTGAAGATTCACTTACTGCTCTTATTCTGTCCGACTTCAAAAACCTAAGGCAGATAGGCTTTGAAGGGTCCGATTCGGAGCGAAACGAAGTAGCTGATACCGCCGACTCAGATCGATTCGAGGCCATATCTGAGAAGGTATTGGATTCCGCCGATCCTCCATTTACATCGGGACCGGGTAATCTTCCTTCTGTCGACGTTTTTCAACGCTTAGAGGATCGTCCCGTCGTAGACTCCGAGGATATGGCCGGATTGAGTCTGACAAAGCTTGCTAAAAAGGCGAACGCGGAGAGGTTAGCTGCTCGGCGAAGAGCGGAGGGCGTTTCGTTTGAGATGCCGCCCGCCATGGAATCTTGACTCCACCCCCCTGTTGCCGAATCAGAGTCCTTGGGGGTTCTAGAAGAGACGAAGGATCGGAATGCCGAATCTTCCTTGGACGGGGAAGACGGCCGAAAATTTGAGGAAAAGACGGGGAAACGTTCTGCGGACCTCAAGGCCGGTTTAGATGAACAAAGTGGTAAGCATCCTCGATTGGAGGGATCTAATGAGGTTGTTCCTTTTGTCATTCGTCCAATGGTGAAGGATATGCCGGTTCCCTCTAATGCTTCGGCGCTTAAAGATCCAGAGGTCGCATTCGGTGTGGCCACGTCCGTGTCGTTACCGGCTGATATGGAGGCTTTTCGGATGGAACCAGATCTGAATGCGACGGCACTAACCGCGCAATCGGCACTTCTGGTACATATTTTGACTTTTCCTCACTTTATCCAAGTACTAGTGGGGTTATGTTTTTGGGTTTTTCCTTTGTAGACCATCGGAAGAATAGCCGACATGGGACGTCGGCATCTCGACGCCGTCAAACAGATGGACCGCTTGCGAAAACAGGCGGAGGGCCAGAGGAAGAGGGCCGAAGACGCAGTTTTGAGAGCGAACAAGGAAGCGGCTCGGGCCGAGGCCGAAGTAGAAAAGGCTCGCCTTGCAGATCAGTCGCGAGTGGAGGCCGAAAAGAAGGCGGACGCAACCGAAACGGCGCTGAGATTGTCCTAGCAGGCGGTTGCCAGCCTGCAGGCTGAATTGGCCGACATCAAGGCGGCTGCCTCCAAAGTATTCGAAGCTGGGAAGGATGCTGGGCTTGCCGAATATGTGGACCAGGTCCCACGGTTCGAAAACAGGGGGTTCAAGCATGGCTGGCACAAAGCCCTTGCTGCAGCTGGAGTTTCACTGACTATGCCAGTGCCGTACGAGCAGGTGGATATTGAGCCGCTGGAGACTGATTCCGAAGGCTGAGTTGGGCAATTTTGACTTTTAGGTTTTCACAAATTTCACAAATGTATTAGGATTGTACTGATGTATTGTTACAATCGTTTTGTTAGACAATTTTGTGCGGGCTTATAGCTTATTTATTTTGAATATATATAAAATGTCATGAGTTGTGCGCAATTTTGCTAATGAAGAATGATGAGTTGTGCTCAATTTTGCTAATGAAGAATGATATTACTTAATGATATTTATAGCCTATTTATTTTGAATATATATAAAATGTCATGAGTTGAGCTCGGACTCGGACGATCGGCCTAAGGAACCTGCCCTTGGCTTAGCCAGGGTGCGAGCCTGAGGAACCAAATGAGCCGACTATCTCGGAATCGTGGGCTGGCTGAGGCATAACTTATTCGGCGTTATCATTTGAAAATATGGCCGAGTCTGGTAAATGAATGCCCTTGCCCCAGCGATCTTAGGATAACCGGCGATAGCACTTGCAATATAGCCGACGAGATTAATTAGTCTGCCCGTGCCTTAGCCAGGGCGCGAGCTTGAGGAACCGAATGAGCTGACTATCTCGTAATCGTGGGCTGGCTGAGGCATAACTTATTCGGCGTTATCATTTGAAAATATGGCCGAGTTTGATAAATGAGTGCCCTTGCCCCAGCGATCTTAGGATAACCGGCGATAGCACTTGCAATATAGCCGACGAGATTAATTAGTCTGCCCGTGCCTTAGCCAGGGCGCGAGCTTGAGGAACCGAATGAGCCGACTATCTCGTAATCGTGGGCTGGCTGAGGCATAACTTATTCGGTGTTATCATTTGAAAATATGGCCGAGTTTGATAAATGAGTGCCCTTGCCCCAGCGATCTTAGGATAACCGGCGATAGCACTTGCAATATAGCCGACGAGATTAATTAATCTGCCCTTGCCTTAGCTAGGGCGCGAGCCTGAGGAACCGAATGAGCCGACTATCTCGTAATCGTGGGCTGGCTGAGGCATAACTTATTCGGCGTTATCATTTGAAAATATGGCCGAGTTTGATAAATGAATGCCCTTGCCCCAGCGATCTTAGGATAACCGGCGATAGCACTTGCAATATAGCCGATGAGATTAATTAATCTGCCCCTGCCTTAGCCAGGGCGCGAGCTTGAGGAACCGAATGAGCCGACTATCTCGTAATCGTGGGCTGGTTGAGGCATAACTTACGACGTTTGGCACTCAGTTTTCTCGGGGGAGCTGCATATACCCCGGAATAAATAGGCGAGTTCATGTCAACAATTTGACTCATTTCTATTCAGGCGCGATCCGAACAGGCAGGGGCCAACATTGGCTGACGTTAGTAGTCAAAATGAATCATGGCAGCGGGCCTACCCACACGAGAAGAAGAGCATCCATGGATCGTGAAAAAGAGGGGTCCCCTAGTCGTCGAAGGAGATCACCCCGAAAGGACGGACAACGGGGAATGTCCCCGCGCCCACGACCATAAGTTGAGTCTGAGGCGGCGCCACGACCGTTGAGTTTTGCGGTTTTTGTGAAGAATAGACCGATGACGGAGGCGGATTCTATAATTAAAGACCCAGATGTGGCAGTCGAGTTCGCTCGGCAAATTTTTCCGCCGGAGGTCCAACAGTCGATGGTTGGACGTGGGGATTTCGAAGTATTTCGGGATGGCATACATGGGGCTGTCAAGGGGCTGTATAGCGCTTATGAAGTTGGGATGCGTCTACGCGGAGCCCGACGCGAGAGTGAGAGAAACAACGAAAGGAATCGTAGTCTAGAGGCTCGCGCGAAAAAGGCTGAGAGTGAGCTTCGGGAGCTGAAGAGTGTTCGAGCGGCCGAGTCGGCGGTGGACAGTCAAGCGAAAAGCATGGGGGAGAGGGCGAACCGAGAGGCCTCAGGTTATGAGAGAGGATATCGGGACGGCTTGAAGGCCGGGGTTAAAAAGACCAAAGCGGACCTAGCTGAGGAAGTCTGCCGATGCGAAAATCGTGGTTTCAAGCACGGCTGGATCAAGGCCCTTCAAATCATGGAAGCTCTTGGGTCCGTGGGAATAAATTCGGCTTCGCCCCTATATCATCGGCATTACCTTCCGTATCCCGAGTTCGATGTCGAGAAAAGCGACGACGAAGATTCCGACTTAGTGGACTTTAAAGTTAAATAAATAGAATTTCGTTATCAAATGTTTAGTATCTTTTTAATAAATAGAAATTTTCTATTAGCAACTTTTGAACTGCTTTGGACGTAATGAAACGTCCTATCGCAATTTATTGTCAGCTTTTGTATTGCGTTGAAATGTTTTGCGCGTAATGAAACGTCCTATCGCAATTTATTGTTAGCCTCTGTATTGCATAATGTAAACGTTCGAACATGCGTTGATCGGCTCCAATTAAGAATCATGTAATTTGTTGAAGTCGTGACCGCCATGACGGGCGCTCTGAATCCGGAGACTTATTCGGCCGATAGTGGAATCCACAAAGGGCGCTCCGAACCCGGAGACTTATTCGGCCGTTAGATGTCATGCACCCAAAGGGGCTCCGAATCCGGAGACTTATTTGGCCAATCGTGGTATTCCACGAAGGGCGCTTCGAATCCGGAGACTTATTCGGCCCTTAGATGTCATGCACCCAAAGGGGCTCCGAATCCAGGGACTTATTTGGCCAATCATGGTATCCACGAAGGGCGCTCCGAATCCGGAGACTTATTCGGCCCTTAGATGTCATGCACCCAAAGGGGCTCCGAATCCGGAGACTTATTTGGCCAATCGTGGTATCCACGAAGGGCGCTCCGAATCCGGAGACTTATTCGGCCCTTAGATGTCATGCACCCAAAGGGGCTCCGAATTCGGAGACTTATTTGGCCAATCGTGGTATCCACGAAGGGCGCTCCGAATCCGGAGACTTATTTGGCCCTTAGATGTCATGCACCCAAAGGGGCTCCGAATCCGGAGACTTATTCGGCCAATCGTGGTATCCACGAAGGGCGCTCCGAATCCGGAGACTTATTCGGCCCTTAGATGTCATGCACCCAAGGGGCTCCGAATCCGGAGACTTATTTGGCCAATCGTGGTATCCACGAAGGGCGCTCCAAATCCGGAGACTTATTCGGCCCTTAGATGTCATGCACCCAAAGGGGCTCCGAATCCGGAGACTTATTTGGCCAATCGTGGTATCCACGAAGGGCGCTCCGAATCCGGAGACTTATTCGGTCATCAAGAAGCATAAAAACGAGACTTGGGTTGAGTACGAGCTGAAGCATAAAAACGAGCAACTTTTGCATTACGGCAGAGTATGTACAAGTATCAAGCCCACAAAACGGGTCATTGGTAAAATTTTCGTAGATGCGTTGAATTCCAAGGCCGTGGCAGGCTTCTTCTTGACATGTCCGAGAGGCGATATGCCCCTGTTCCTGCAATGGAGTCTATTTGATAGGGGCCGTCCCAATTCGGTCCCAGCTTTCCGTCGGTCGGTCTCCGATCGGCTGGAAGTACTTTCTTTAGGACCAGCTCTCCTGGAGTGTAACGACGCAACTGAACTCGTTGATTGTACGACTTAGCTAGCTGCTGCTGATACCGTGCCATGGAGGCCAGGGCGCGGTCTCTTCGTTCCTCGATTAGATTCAGGTCCAGGGCGAGCATCATGTCATTTCGGCCCGTATCAAAGGCTTGTGATTTCAAAGTCGGGAAGCCGATTTCCAGGGGTAAGATTGCCTGGGTTTCGAAGCATAGAGCGAACGGCGTTTCTCCAGTGGACCTCCTCGGCGTTGTGCGGTGCGCCCACAATACACTTGGCAATTCTTCGACCCATTTGCCTTTAGCTTTTTCCAGCCTCTTTTTGATGCCGTCCAAGATGGTTTTGTTAGAGGCTTCGGCTTGCCCGTTACTCTGGGGGTACGCGGGCGTAGAGAAGTAAGGCACGATACCGTATTTGCTGCACAGTTCTCGGTATACGCCACAATTGAACTGGGTACCATTGTCTGAGATGAGAGCTCTTGGAATGCCGAACCGCGTAATGATGTTTCTCCACACAAATCGCTTTATGTCGGCATCTTGTATGTGCGTTAGAGCCTCCGCTACGACCCAATTTGTAAAGTAATCTGTTGCTACGATTAGGAATCGCTTGTTTCCCGGGGCCCTTGGCAACGGTCCTACAATATCGAGGCCCCATTGAGCAAACGGCCAGGGACTGGTGATAGAGTTCAACTCTTCGGCGGGCAAATGGGTTAGTGGGGAGAACTTTTGGCATTGTTCGCATCTTTTAACATAATTTTCTGCGTCGGCTCTCATTGTCGGCCAATAATACCCCTGTGTTATAGCTCGATGGGCGAGAGAGCGTCCGCCAGAGTGGGCACCACAACTGCCCTCATGTATCTCAGTTAGAAGCTCCTCCACTTTATCCAGGTGTACGCATTCCAAATAGGGACCGGAGAGGGACTTTTTATAAAGCCCTCCTTGTGGATCCAGATAGTATTGAAGGGCCTTATTGCGTAGCTTGTGTGCTTCTTTTTTGTCCTCTGGGAGCTGTTCAGAAGAGAGGAATCTGGCTATGGGGTCCATCCAACTTGATGCGGATTCTATAACATTAACGTGGGTTTCCTCCGAAGGGCCAATACTCGGCTCCGGGATGAAACCTATCTCAATGGTCCGTTTGAGCTCAGAATTGACGGCGGAGGCCAGGCATGCCAGGGCATCTGTGTGTGTGTTATGATCACGTGTTATTTGGTTCAGTTCGTGATGGTCAAACTTCGTTAGCAAAGAGTTGGCCGTTTTCATATAGGCCGCCATACGGTCGTTTTTTGCAGCGTACTCCCCCTTTAGCTGGTTGATGACCAATTTGGAGTCACAAAACATTAGCAAACGCCGAGCGCCAAGAATATGTGCATTTCGTAGACCGGCTAGGAGGGCTTCATACTCGGCCTCGTTATTTGATGCTTCGAAGCCAAGCTTGACGGCCTGCTCTATTACTGCGCCGTCGGGGGACATGATTACTACGCCGGCGCCGCAGCCCCGTTGGTTAGACGATCCATCACAGTATAGCTGCCAAATATCCCCGACATAAATTCTCCAGTTCGACTTTGATCGAACTTCATCCTTTGGAAGAACGTCGGCAGGTTTAAGATCGGAAAGCTTGCCTGTGAATTCGGCCACAAAGTCGGCAAGCACCTGTCCCTTTATTGCGGTTTTGGGTAAAAACTGAATGTCATATTGGCCGAGTTCAAGAGCCCATTTTGAAACACGTCTTGATGCTTCCGCACTCCGTAGTACTGATCGGAGGGGATAATCTGTTATCACCCCAATGCTATGCCCCTGGAAGTAATGCATCAGTTTTCTTGCTGCCATGACCAAGGCTAGGATGAGTTTTTCCAGCGGAAGATAACGTGTCTCGGCATCGACCATTGCCTTGCTCACATAATACACTGGCCGCTGCTGCCCTTCCTCCTCTTTTAATAGTACGGCGCTGACGGCCCTATCAGAGACTGCCAGATACAAGATGAGGGGGTCACCGGCAGCTGGTGTTGTCAAGAGAGGCACTGACCGGAGGTAAGTCTTGAGTCCAGTGAAAGCCGCTTCGCATTCGGCAGACCATTCAAAAGCTTTGCCTTGACGTAGCGTCTGGAAGAATTGTCTGCATCGGTCTGTTGACCGACTGATGAATCTATTGAGTGCAGCGGCCATCCCCATCAACTTTTGGACTTCTTTCACTGATCGGGGGGAACCGAGTTCCAAGATTGTTGTGACTTGCCTCGGGTTGGCTTCGATCCCACGGTGGTTGACGATATAACCCAGGAATTTGCCGGAGCCGATCCCAAACGCGCACTTCGAGGCGTTCAGTTTCATTCTGTATTTGCGCAAGATGCCGAACGTCTTCTCTAGATCGGCTATGTGATCCTTTTCTTCTTTGGACTTGACCACCATATCGTCGATGTAAACTTCCATAGTGTGGCCGAGTTGTTCTTTGAACATAGCGGTGACCAGTCTTTGGTAAGTTGCCCCTGCATTCTTCAGCCTAAAAGGCATAACTTTGTAGCAGTAGGTTCCTCTTGGGGTGAGGAATGCAATTTTGTCCTGGTCATCTGGATGCATGGCGATCTGATGGTAGCCTCTGTAAGCATCGAGGAAACTCATGCGTTGATGGCGCGCCGTGGCATCGACGAGTTAGTCTATTCTAGGTAAGGGAAAGCAGTCCTTAGGGCAAGCTTTGTTCAGATCCGTGAAGTCGACGCACACTCGCCAAGTTCCATTTTTCTTCTTCACCACCACTGTGTTGGAGAGCCACGTGGGGTAGGTGACTTCTCTAATTGCCCCGGCGTCAAGCAGTCTGTCGACTTCTTCTATGACGGCAGTAGTGTGGTCTGCGGCAGACCGACGGCCTTTCTGAATGACGGGCTTGCATGTGGGGTCGACGTTCAGGTGGTGCTGTGAAACGGATGGGTCTATACTCGGCATCTCGTACGGAGTCCACACAAAGACGTCGAGGTTGGCAAGTAGAAAGGAGATCAGCTGCTGTCTATCGGCTTGGTTTAAAGAGGTGCCGATCATGAAGAATTTTTCTGGGCTTGCATCGATGTCCACTCGGTCTAAACCTTCTGTGGCCTTTTCGCTTGGCTGCCGGCCGACGTCATCCAGGATTTCCCGATTAGGTACCTCGATGGAGTTTACCTGCAACTCCTTTGGCACTTTGGCGGCCAGGAGGTAGCATGCTTGTGCCGATTTTTGGGAGCCGCGGATCTGCTCAATGCCGTGTTCTGTTGGGAAACGTAACAATTGATGGTAAGTGCTGGGGACGGCCTGCAAGGTATCCAACCACGATCGCCCCATGATGAGATTGTATGGCGATGGCAGCCGGACGACCAGAATTTTACATCCACCGTTCTGGAACCCGCTCGAACGGGTAGGTTGATTTTTCCCAGTGGGTATTCTGGATTGGCATTGAAGCCGAATAGGGGATAAGGGGCCGGAGTCAGATCTGATTCGGTGAACCTGAGTTTGATGAAGGTTTTATAGTACATGACCTTCGAAGTGCTGCCCTGGTCTATAAGAACTCGTTCGACGGTGAACCGGTTTACGCGTAGCGCGACAACCAACGGATCGATGTGAGGGAGTGTTACGCCGATCAAATAAGAATCGTCGAAGGTGATGCTTGCCGATTCTCGGGGTCGCTTGGCTGGCGTGAGTTGCTGCTGAAGGCCTGGGAGGGACTGGATTGCGTATATGGCGGGGCTTTCGGCAGGCTGTATATCACATGGATGTTATCATGCGGAACACTTCGGTGGAGACGTTCGTCTTGTGTCAACTCCTCAAAGTAATCGGTTGAAGCACAACGAGCGTCGGTGTTTTGCTGTCGGGCCTGAGACCGTAGATCGCCTGCCCTTGGGGGTCGCTTAGAAACCTGGCGCACTGTTTGTCTGGACTTTGCTATTTCCGAGGCCAGATCGCGGCGAAGGTGCTCGTTCTCAGCGATGGTGTTGTCTAAACTGTGCTTGGTCTTTTTGGCTCGTTCCAAGATGGATAGCATCGTTTCCTGTGCTGAAGTGGTTTGTGAATCGACATTCAAGGCACGTCTTGCAGCGACGATTTCCTTCTCGAGCATGTTTGCCGGAGTGAGGTCGATTCTTTGTGTGATCGCGTCAGTGGCTATCAGAGAATCTTGAGTCACGCCTTCCATGGATGTATTTGAGTATTCCCACAGACGGCGCCAGTTGTGGGGAAGTGGTTTTGGAAATACTCTTCAGATCCTGGAAGACGCTCTTGATACTCAGCTAGTCACCTGCAAAGACAAATATTCCGGTCGGGGGTGCCGGGATTAGCACTCCGACGGGCAAGTCAGTTCTTCTACTAAAGAAAGCTTGTTTACTCAATTTAGTGAAGTGTTTTTTTTTACATACCTTTCTCAATCTGAAGCTCTTGCATTTATACTCATTTTCTGGACCTCGGATCCAGAGCCCACTTTTTACTTATTACCCTTTCGTTTATTTCAACATATATCTCCCCATCCATTCGGCAATTTCTGTACATTCGGTATCTCATTCGGTTAGTATGGAGCCGAATAGTCTCTGACTTCCGGGATACATTCCTGCTGGCTCCTCTGTTCATTCGGCTCCCACAAAGCTATGTTATAAAGTTCTGATAAAGCTTTGCTTTGTTTTGGAAAAGTATTTGATCAAGCATGAATGATTATCCCTAATTTTTGTATCAAGTATTATGTTCATTTTGATGACATTCTTGGAAAGTCCTTAGTGCTAGGGGACTATAATGCAACTAGCGCGTTTGTTTGAGATATCTCCTTTGTCTTGCCACTAACGGTTTACCGCGTGGGTTTGTCCGGAATGTCATCCCATGTATGTTATTAAACATCCCAAGAAGATTTGAAAGATTTGATTGATGAACTTGATTCATCCCATGTTTTGTTACAAGCTATGATATGTATTGTTTTGATAAAGATCTCGGATATCATTCATTCAAACCTTTATTAATTATATCATTCACTGAGTATCCAAGCTTATCCTCTCCTTGTATATATGTAGGTGGCGAGCAAGAAGGCGGTGACGCCTAGATGTTATTTGCAAGTTGTTTTGGATTCATTTTGCTAACCTCTTGAAGATTAGGTTTCTTAGTTTTAATTCACTTCTTTTGTATATGTCGGCTTGAGAAGCCTTTTGATCAAGATGTAATAAGTACTTTATTTTATTTCTATCCAAGTTATAAACCATGTTAAGATGTATGTTATTTCATTTGATCTATGCATAGCTCTTATGGACTATTTAGATTTAAATTTGCTTCTGCACATGTAGGCCCCATATATTTATACTCTGATCGTGTGTGAATTTTTGTAAGTTGGCTTTTGGTAATCTCGGATTACTGGCCATCACGGTACCATTCTACTAGGGGCGGAATGGGGTCGTGACAATGTTTTCCAAAATTCTTATGGGAAAAATTAATTTAAATTTTGCGCCAATGTAATTTGAATTTGAATTCAAATTTTCTATCCATATTTTACCTCTTCATAGATCTGAATTCCACAGCAGATTTTTCAGCCCGAACTGTTTTTTCAATCTGTTCAAATCCGGACAGATTCAGATTCAGATTCAGATTCAAAAAACTGGATAGTTTTTTTAATTGTAGCAGTTGCAGATCTGTTTGAATAGTAACAGCACCTGTTCATTCAAAATTCAGATCTGTTGAAGTTTGAATTCACACATTTTCGGTCCTATTTATATCTGGACCAATCCAGCAAATTTCTAGATCCGAAAAACAATCTGAAATTTTCATTTTGCTGTCCTGTTTTGCTCCTTTGCATAATTTCTCTTCATATTAGTTTTTAAGAAAAATTAAAGAGAGTATAGAATACAAGGTTTTGGTTCGCCAAATAAATTGTTTGGAGTGCTACTACAATTTGTGAAGATCATTGTATCTTGGAAGATAGACGCCTTTTATCCGTAAGCACTGTAGTGGGGCGAATCTGTCTTAAGGACAAAGTGTCACACACTCGACTTGATCTTTTTATTATACTTCGGTTCGGTAAAATAATTACGGTACGTTATTTATTTTATTTTTTTGATTTAGTTTCAATTTATTTGTTGTACACAGAAGATTGTTCCTACATATGGTTGCTCTCCGTCGTGTATGACAACTTTGACATGTTATCGTTAACATCACCCAATGGTGGTGATCATACCACATTGAGATATGGATTTGTTTACAAGCCATCCTCTATAAAAAAATTATTGGCATTGACATGTTATCGTTAACATCACCTAATAGTGGTGATGATCAACATGCATAAAATTAGGGAGTCTCTTTAATTTATTTGAATATTTATTAATTGTCCACATCTAGCCCACTTCAAAGTGGAGGTTTAAAAAAAAAAAAAAAACATTTCAATTAATTAAGTTGTCAATGCAGTTGGTAAATTGGGGAGGCTCTCTAAACTTATCTTGATCACCACATTGAGATATGGATTTGTTTGCAAGGTGATGCTATGATACATTTAGATGTACCATACATCTAATTATGAACTTATATAATTTTATACTATATTAGTCATAACCAGTATCATATTAACTCATAACTTAGTTATATTCAATTATGCATTTTTACCATATTACCTCATAACCAGGTCATAATTAAATTATTTAATTCTCAATTGCCAACCGGTGTAGCTGTGGTAGAGAAGTTTGGCCCTCTTGGCGCTTCTCCTCCCTCTTCTCTTTTGCCATAGCTGAAGCTTCCGAGGACCACCAGCCTCGTTGGCGATTCGGGCTTCAGCCATGTCAATATCTTCTTCACAAGCTCTCACTCTCTGGACGTCTCCACCTAGGTTTGTGAGCAAAGACCTAGTCATTGTCTATTTCCTTCCGTTACAGTTGAATCGAATCTTTCCGAGAACTCTTTTCCATAGTTTAGGTTTGTTGCTAACTCTAAGCTTCATCTAAATGTGCCATTGCTGCTTTGATTTCAAAACCCTAACCCTTATTGAACATCTATTATTAAATTTTTTCTCAGTCAAAATTAATAACTATAGCCACCCATGATAGTTGTGCCATTGGGGCTTTGATTTCATAACCCTAACCCTAAAGAATGAATATCTGATATTTGTTTTCATTCAAAATTAACATCGATTCTCAATCATATTCACATTTCTTTAATTGCTTTCACTTTGCTCTGGTATTGTATATCCACTATTTTTTTTTTTTTTTTTGTGCTTATTTTTGTACCCAAAGCGAAAAATCTAAATGAGGTTTTTATTTTTATTTTTACATTGTAATTTTTTATATAAAAAAATTTCTTTGCTTGTAACTTACAAAATTACTTTGTTAAGTTTTTATTTTTTTTTGGTTACCCACCCAGTATCCGACCCTTCGGGCCGACTAATCCGGATTCGGGGGTGTTAAGTTTTTATTGATATATATATATATCACTCTAGAGAAAGAACTCTAGAGGATTTGAACTCCCATATGAGAGATATGTAATGTAACCACTTTGTTGGAGAAATGAGACAACATGATCATGGATTCATATGGAAAATGGGTATACACATAACTGCATCGTGTATTAGTATACTCGATAATTTTACAAGAAATTGCAATTCAGTTCATGTTTTCAAAAATAAAATTAAATCATTGATAAATTTTATCAAGTTTAATAATTAAAATGATAAACATTTTTATGAATTGTAAATATTTTGTGAAGGCACCATTGATTTATAATTTTTCCATTATTTTTTTTCCTCTTTCTACGTAATTCCAAAAATTTTCTACAAACGAAAGGAATTGATCATAAATAGCTCGTGATCAGTTCGTCCTACAAATGGTAGTTCAAAGGGTTGTCAATAAGATGCACAAAATATTAAAATATTTATAATCTTAAGGGTTGTCAAAGGATTGTATAGAAAAGAAATAAAAAATTTCAGAAGTTGAGCTGTCAATTTGGGACAAAAAAATAAAAATAAATAAACATCACATACATGGATTGAAAATCATGAATGAAACCTTGGTAATGGATGAGGCAACCAAACTTGAGGATGAAACCAATTAATGGTGTTGGCTTCTTCTTATTTCTATCAGGCTTATCCTAAAGAATCCCTAAAAGGCTAACTAAGATCTATATAAAGAATTAGTAGAATAAGATATTAAGAAATTAGTCTTCTCTCCGTCTTCCTGCAATGCCCAGACACTCAAACTTGCGGTATTCAATCTCTCAAGCTGAGTATTCCCTTTCTTTGATTCATTCACCCTACGTGATCATCTACTTTCTTCTAGTGGAAAAGGGACAGACCTTCCATATCTAGTCGAATAAGTCAAAGTGATTTTCTTGGGGAAATTGCAAAAAAAAAAAAAACTATGATTTGACCCTTATAAAAAAAGTAAATTGAATTTTTAATTTTATCAATTCAAATCATAAACTTTTGATTTATTTTCAATCTAAACCATTTGCCTGTTTTCATTAAGTAAAACCGACAGAAAAAATGTATTCTAATTATTAAACTCAACGAAAAATGATATTTTAGACATTTTATGTACACGTACATTGAGTTTAATATCTAAATTGAAATAACCTTTTTTAGTTGGTTTTACTTAATGAAAATTGACTGATGGTTTAGATTGAAAACAAATCAAAAGATTAGGATTTAAATAGACAAAATTAAAAACTTAAGTTTTATTTTGTTGCTAAAGTTAAACTTTGGTTGCTTTTTGTAATTTCTCCTTCTTTCTTTCCTTTTTTTTTTTTTTTTTCCCCTATGAGTTGATTATAGAAATCATTAGATATCCTCACTTCAATGTGTTGTTATTTACAATTTGGGGTTAATGATGTATCGGTGAGTGATCATGTATTATAATAAAGGACAAATTGTTAAGCAGATTTAGGCCGCAAAGAATTTCAATTGGAATTGAATATGTAATTTGCTGATTTATTGTTCCTATGATTTATGAACAAGGGGACAATAGTGTTCAATGCTTATGCAATAATTCAATATCAATTTGGCTTCAATTTGGTCGGTTTTGAGCATGGACCATAGTTTTTAATTTTTTTTTATGTGGAGCTTCTGCAAACTGCATCAGGATGATTGAGGAAAATGGCTTTTGGTTTAATAAATGCCAATCCCATTGTCTATGAAAAAAAGGAGTGTCAAACTAGAACTGCACCGGATGATGTCAACGAGTATGCTGTGGAGCCCATTGACCAACTAGAAAATTTTGATATCCTTTGAGTTTGATTATTACATTTGATGCTCTGTCATATCCACTGTGTTTTGTCAGTTATATATCTCACAAATCATAGGTTTCTTTGCAAAGCTTGGTGTTGATATTAAAATTCACTCGTATGTAAGTGTATTAGAATTTAAGAAAGGAATATGTAGTTTAGACATGTTGATCAAATCAAACTACATGGGTGAAGTTCCTATTTAGCATAGGTTTGCTGCTTGTCCACATCTCTTAGACAAAGGAAGCAGAAGCAATTGTAAGGAAGCATATGCCACTATGTGGTTCAAAACTTTTATGAGTATTTAAAACTTTCGTAGAAACTTTTGAATATTAATGACATGTTATAGAAATTATCTTGAAATGCATCTTAAATTTGATATAAAATTTAATAAATGTGTGGTGACTATCTCACCTTCACTTACATTTGCAGTCAATATGCAGTACATTTGATTTGATTGTGTGTCTATATACAAAAAGTAAAAGAATGACAATACTTTTTCTGTTAAGGAATTGAAAATTTTGTCAAAGTGGAGGAGGAAAGTACAAAAGGAAGATATAGTGCAATATTCTCTAGGTAAAAGAAGGCTCTTTAACAAAAAAAAAAAAAAAAAAAAAAAAAAAAAGAAAGACAAAAAAAAAAAAAAAAAGCACAAGAAAAGCTATACATTTGTCAAAGAATTAATGGAGAATTTCTAGGGAAGATGCTACTCTCCTTGGAAGCAAAACTGTCATGTTCTTCTCATCAAACAAGTGTATCTTTTCGTTGGAAGCAAAACTAAATTTTTTATGGCAACTAGTTATTCTTGCTCTTTATATTGTTTTGTTTTGAACTTATTTATTGAATAAAATTAGATACTAATTCTTAACATCTGAGTATGACAAATATAGTTTCATACCAAATTATACAAGGGAGCTAAGTAGTTTTTGAAACTCTGTACCTCTCCTAACATTCTTACATTATCTTAGAGACATAAAAGATCCTGAGCATCCCTATTCCTTGGAAGAGCTAAAAGTAATATCAGAAGATGCAATTGAAGTAGATGACAAGCATAACTATGTGAGGTAGAGACAAATCCTCCTGTATTGGTGGAATTTTCAGTTCTTATAAATTAGATATGTTTTTTTTATTTTTTATTTTTATTCAGGGTGACATTCACTACAACAGTTGAACATTGTAGTGTGGCAACGGTGATTGGCCTTGTAAGATTTGTGAATGATTTTTTTATACTCAATTGTGTACATTTGATATTTATAGCAATTCTAGACCTAACCCTAAATAGGAAACAAGAATAAACTTAAACCAATCCTAAATAGGAAACAATATTCACATAATATATACTATACTAATATTATTCTCACACCCCCACTCAAACTCAAGGTGTTTGGACAAAAAACATTGAGAGTTTGCTAAAAAGAAACTAAAACCGAGTAGTGGTGTGAGTTTTGGTAAAGAAATCAACAAGCTGTAGAGCCAAAGAGACGAAAGGAAGTGAGATAGAGCTAGACTGCAGATGCTGACAAACAAAGTGACAATCAATCTGAATGTGCTTGGTCTGCTCATGGAAGGCAGTGTTATGTGCAATCTAAATAGCACTGCGGTTGTCACAATAGAGGGAGGTCGGAGAAGACTGAGGGACCCCTAAGTCAGAGAGAAGACAACGAAGCCAGACAACTTCTACAGTAGCATGAGCCATAACACGATACTCAGCTTTGGCAGTAGAGCGAGCAACAACAGTTTGTTTCTTATTTTTTCAAAAGATCAAGGAATTACCAAGAAACATACAGAAATCAGGCGTGAACTTGTGATCAGTAACATCACCAGCCTAATCAGAATCATCATAGGCCACCAAATTCAGAGAGGAAGTAGAGGATAATAGTAAATCCTAAAATATAGTACCTCGGAGATAGCGAAGAATCTGAACCAATGCAACCCAATGTGTGGAGTGAGGAGCAAAGATAAACTAGCTAACCACATGAACAACATATGCAAGATCAAGACGAGTAACTGTTAGATAGACTAAGCAACCCACGAGCTCTCGATATAAAGTAAGATCAACCAGAAGAACACCATCAGTAGTGTTGAGCTTTACATTAAGCTCAATGAGGGTATTAGAAATCTTAATGTCAGTAAGATCGGCATGATGAATAACCTCATTGGCATATTTGGCCTGAGAGAGAAAGTAGCCCTTGAGAGAAGAAGCTACCTCAATATAAAGAAAATACCGCAATGGGCCCAGATCTTTCATTTCAAAGGTGTGGAAAAGATGCTAGTTGACCTTAGATATAGTAGAAGAGTCAGAACAAGTGATGATCATATCATCCACCTACAGTAATAACGCAACAAATCCAACAGAGGTGTGGAGAAGAAATAAAGCAGAGTCTTAGGCACAAGGATGAAACCCAAGCTCAGTAACAGCAGTTTGAAAGCGATCATACCAAGCATGATGAGACTGTTTTAGACCATATAGAGCACGCCGAAGGCGACAAACCTATTCAGAGGAATAGTGAAGGCCAGGGGGAGGACGTATATAAACCTCCTCAGTGAGATGGCCATTAAGAAAAGCATTCTTAACATCCATCTGATAAAGAGGCCAAGAACGAACAGTAGCGAGAGAGATCAAAATAGGGACAATAGTCATCTTGGCAACAGGAGCAAAGGTCTCTTCATAATCAATACCATACTCCTGTGAGAAACCTTTGGCAACCAGACGAGCTTTGTAGTGCTAAAGAGAACCATCAGAATGAGTCTTGACTTTGTACACTCATTTCCAATCAACCAAATTCTTACTAGTAGGCAAAACAACCAACTCCCAAGTACTAGTTTTCTGTAAAGCAGACAACTCATCCTCCATAGCTTGAACCCAATGAGGATCCTAACAGGCGTTCTTATAAGACTGAGGTTCTGAAAAAGAGTGAATAACAGACAAAAAAGTATGATAGGAAGTAGAAAAACATGTATTAGACCAACCCAACCTGTTTGGAGGATGACTCACTCATTCGTGTGTTTGGGTCTTCTTGTTTTGTCCTTTGACCCTGTAAAGATAGGACCAAACTTAGCACCCTGTCACGACCCAAACCCGTCCCTAAATATTTGGTCCACGACCGGCCTATACATAGGCCTCAAAACAAAATTTTACGAATACTTATTTAAATACGAGGCCTTAAGCGGAAGCAAATATCAATATAAGATAACATCTATTGAGCTTGTGCATACATGATGGCTTAAATAGATTTAAGCATTTAAATACACTTTCATATTTACAAGTACAACCACAGAATTTATATAGATCTCACACACACTTCCCAAGACTCAATGAGCCATAAAATTCCAATACAAAATTAAAGCCTCAACGCGGAGGCGTAACCCGGGCGGCTTGACAGACAGATGGACCTCAATACAACTCTAGTGTTGGTCCCTGATGGCTCGCCTACATAAATAAACATAAAAACGGAGTGAGCAAGGCTCAGTGAATAATAGCAATGTAAGGAGGTTAGGTGAATGAGCATAGCCTTGAAGAATATAAATATACATATAACCAACCAACCATATACAAGTCTTATCCATACCATATTTCAAAAAGGCCTTAGGCCCACATGTAATACAGAACAGCCTCAGGCCCATATGTAGTACAGAACGGCCTCAGGCCCACATGTAATACAGAACGGCCTCAGGTCCATATATGATGTGAAACAGCCTTGGGCCCAACATAACGACAGCTGTCCAGAGCAATATAGGTAAGATGAAACATTGGCATGTCTCCATCTCCCTTGGCGTAGAGCCATTAGTCATGTACAATTCCTACCATTATAGGATAGACGGAATATCGGCATGTCTCCATCTCCCTCGGCCTTAAGGCCATGAGTCATAATCAATTCACATCATAACGGCCTCGGACCCACTTTTATTAAGAGGAACAAAACGACCTTAGGTCCATAACAATGCCATTCACAACAACAAAACATAAATCATAGTCTCAGAAAGTAAGTAAAACATATCGTTACACTACTATTACTCACAGTGATGGGCTTCTGGTAGCGGTGGGGCGATGTCCACGTGTTGACCTACGAACACAATGCACATAGCACAATATATGAATATAACTGATCCCTTTCTTTGCTCTTTAATCAATTAGTCATGTGATTCTAAATGCATTAGTCCTCAATAGGTTATAATCCATGTTGAGGAGAATAGGAGGAATCGAAAGGAAAATGGTTTAGAAGAAGAAATGGTACAAAATCGGTAGACAGAAAGTGAACAATCGTCACTAATTTGGCCATAACTATTTGTGTACTTAGAATTTGGGAGTGAGACCACCACCGTTAGAAACTAGACTTCCAGGGCTTGAATTTAGGCTTAAGAATAGCTCAAAA
Source organism: Camellia granthamiana (assembly GCA_036172215.1). Classification (NCBI taxonomy): domain Eukaryota; kingdom Viridiplantae; phylum Streptophyta; class Magnoliopsida; order Ericales; family Theaceae; genus Camellia; species Camellia granthamiana. The sequence continues at coordinate 780,249 of CM069913.1, forward strand.
TGGAGTCCGGATGTGAGAGATATGCTTATTTGAAGTTGGCTGAAATAGAGCTGTCCCGCACGTGCGAGACCATGTGCTTTTTTAGCAGAATCAAAGTTGGTGCTGGAAATGGACTGCCGCAGGTGCGGGAAACCCCACCCCATGTGCGGCTCTGGGTCAATTTTGTTGTCCAAAAAAGTTTGTTGGTTCTAACACTTGTTTTTCCACTTTTTAAGCTAGATTTCAACTCTAATCACCCAAAAACATATAGAATTACACCACAATATGATAAACTAACATCAATCAAGTGTAATTCCATTTCAAATAAACCAATCTTGCCTCAATGTTCAAGATCAATGCTTTATCTTTCACGATCTTCAAAGTTCTCAAAACACAACCCACAAATACATTTGATTCTCGCATGATCTTATTCTTTGGACAATCTAAAGTTCATTTCATGTGGTATTCATAGGGTTGAGTTCCAATCATAAACAAAATTATAGAACTCAAATTCTAATTCTTTAAATTTAGTTCAAGTAAATACTTACATAAAACCCTAACCCAAGTGGGTTCAATCTTCCAATATCATTATGATTTCATGAAATTGATGTTTTAAACATAAGGATTCAAGATAGATTTCCATACCTTAGCTTAATCTTTGTATTTATCTTAGTTCTCTTCAATTTCCCCAAGCTTTCATGGTTGATCTTCTTCCTCTCCCTACAATCTCTTCAAGTTTATCTTCTAGCTCCCATGAATGGTGAGCTCTCTCTCTCTCTCTCTTAGAGAGCTTCCTCTCTCATTTGCCCTCTCTTTCTCTCGGTTCTCTCCCTCAGATATTTGTTTAGACTCCAAAATAATGAGTTCCACAACTCATATGGCATATCTATATATATATTACACACATAAGCTTATCACAATAGGGAGAACCAAATGCACTTTTACGAATCGCACGAAATCAAATTTCAATTAAACTTCACAGATGACTCTAAAAATTACGCTGATCATAACTGTGTACTCTGTTCTAGTTTCTAAAGCCTCGAAGGCCTTCAATTTGCAGTGTAAAGTTAACCACCCAAACATACCTTAACGAATTAGACAAAGTAAATTTCCAATTAACTTTCCCAAATGGCTCAAAAAATTTCCATTCTCATATCCGTGTACTCAATTTTAATTTTCAAACCCATAAAGGGTCGTCAATTCCAGTTTTAAAGTCGTAACTCAACAGATAATTCCTCAATTCGAACAGATATCATTAAATTAAAGTACATTAACCCACAATGGCATAAAGGTAATTTCTGATACGGATTTTGGGGTCGTTACATTCTCTCCACCTTAAGAAGTTTAGTCCTCCAAACTTGATTTACCTTGACACAAGTCCAATTCATGAATCCCAATCTTCTATCATAGGCCAGTTTCATCTTAGATATACAACATCTTTCAATCATTGAACAGCTCATAATCCTATATACTCAATTTCAATGAAGTTTGTTCCAAGAATCACAATTAATTCGTCATTACTAGCTAATTGGTAACCTAATTGATAATAGTGCTTAGTAACATCAAAATATAATCTTACTATTCACAACCCTCGTACATTTTAATTTATTGATCCATAAGTCATAAGTCATATACTCCAAATGGTAAAATAACTGCAAGGGTATTCATGAAGTATTCGAGTGCGAGCAACTTATAAGCTATCAATCATGATTCAAATTCTTTAGTTTATAAACAATCCCAAATATCACGATTCTACAACAATTAAACCCAGAATAAATAAATGAGTTCTAAACCAACGACTTTATGGCTCTTTACTCACTAACAAGTTAAGTATTCACAACAATGGTTTTGGTAATTGGAGTATCCCCAAGCGATTTATTTTCATAACACATGGGATAATTGAGGTCTAAATTTTTGAATAACCAAATTTAGATTCAAATCCTTAACTTCACTGGAGGCCCAAATAATCAGAATTAAACTTATCAATTCGAATCAGATTTCTAACATACTCCAAATAGCAACCCAATTCCCGTAACAAGGAATTACCTCTTCAGATTAGACACCATGATTTCTCTTCCAAAATAAATTATTAGTAAAATCACATACGGGTCAAATCCCAATTGTCATAACTCCTAATTATATTAAAATAGTAACCACTTAATCAACGTCTGCTGAGAGGGTCTTAAAGTCAACTTCATGACATCAAACATAAAATGCATTAACCAGAAAACTACTATATTCTTGTTCCAATAACTTCAAAGTAGGCTGAGCATCGCATCTAATTCAAATATTAGTTCCATACCTATTATCGACCACCAAATATCTCAATCACAATGGTTCCAATTCACATAATTCCCAATAATCACAGCTCAACCTCAAACTCTTTTGCTTTCCATAGCTTCAGAGAAAAATTAAACATCCAACATTACCTTAATATCAAATGCAAACCTTCGTCCACAAATTCCTTAACCGCATTAAGCCAAACAGCAGTTCCCTCACAACTTATATACCTCATTGATATTTAGTTAGGGGGGGTCCGAAAGTCGAAGGTCACAAATAACTTACATAGGCATCAAATCAATTTCCTATAACATTTCCAATAAAATAGACCCTTTAAGTAGCGAAGAAACTTTTAACACATACTATTAGCCCGCTGATCAGCTTGTTCTCTAGCTAAATAATTCAGATAAACGAATGGGTTTCAATTAATATTTTGCTCACAAATAGATCAAACATACGAAACACCCGTCAAAGTGTCTCTACTTATCATAATGTTCAGTTCAAGTTCCATTCATCCACTTGAAAGGATTCTACACCTTCCATTAATCATTCAAACACACATGATACTTCCTATCAGTTTCTTTGATTCCTTGTCGAGTTTACACTTAATTTCTTCCTTTGACCTTATTTCCCATGACATATCCACATAAGTCTCATCATATTTGGAAATGTTCTTTCCACTTTATCCAGTTGCCTCAACAAAAACTTAATTTCCATTTCATCCCTACTTCCCATTATCTACTTCTAGAGTCATAAGATGCAGACTGTTAACACATCGAGTATCATTCATTAACTACACCATAACACATAGTGTCACATACAAGCATACAAAGTCGTGGGTGGAGCAATTTCTTCACCTCTACTTCTTATATCAAACCATTTCCTAACTCTCGAGTCCCATACCCATTATTAATCATCACATTTGTCATTTGCCATAATTCCATACACTTTATTAATCAACTATAACCTCAGTTTCCCTAAAAAATTCCTCATAGTTATTTCACATCTAATCCATATAGAAACTACGTTTAATCTCTTTTCACATCACGTTTCCACAAACATGCTTATATTCACCAATATTGTCCTGATAACACCAATATCCCACATCTTTCATGACCTTAGCCTCAATATCATATTCATTATGTAGCCCATTCTCCTTTTATAACAATTATCAAGTCCTCCTTAGTCACAAAACTTAGTCGATAAAACAATACATATGGATCTCCTTTTATTACCCCAAGTCCATAAGAATTCTTATTCTTAATCTCAATACTCAACTTATTGTACGAGCTCACAAACTTCTTTCAAAATGCACATCATTTCATTTACATGCAACTTAGATGCATTCTAGACACTCTAATGCTCAATGAACACGTGTGTGAGATCTTAACTCGTGCTTTGATACCAACTGTCACGACCCAAACCCACCCCTAAAAGTTTGGTCCATGACAGGCCTGTACATAGGCCTGAAAACAAAATTTTACGAATACTTATTCAAATACGGGGCCTTAAGCGGAAGCAAATGTCAATATAAGATAACATTCATTGAGTTTGTGCATACATGATGGCTTAAATAGATTTAAGCATTTAAATACACTTTCATATTTACAAGTACAATCACAGAATTTATATAGATCTCACACACACTACATAAGACTCAATGAACCACAAAATTCCAATACAAAATTAAAGCCTCAACACAGAGGCATAACCCGGGCCGCTTGACAGACAGATGGACCTCAATACAACTCTATTGTTGGTCCCCGATGGCTCATCTACATAAATATACATAAAAACGGAGTGAGCAAGGCTCAGTGAATAATAGCAATATAGCGATCCCGGTTTCCCTTTCTTTAATTGTTGCATCCGGGCTTAGGTTCCGTGGAGTTGGTTGTTGTGTATATCTTGTTTACATCCTTTACTCCTTGTATTTGAGTCTTAAGTTGTGTTGGGTAGGTTTGAAACAGGTTGGTTGAGCTTAGAAACACAAACTAGTTGCCCCAGATTTTGGCATGTCCGCTCGAGCGGAGCTTTTGGCGCTCGAGCGGGGTCCTTCTTTGTTACTTCTCCGCTCGAGCGGGAGTTCTGACGCTCGAGCGTGTTTTCCCATCTCCGAGTATTTTCTTCTGCAGTGTTGGACGCTCGAGCGGGCGTTTTGACGCTCGAGCGTGAGTTTGTGTGTGACGCTCGAGCGGAGATTTTGACGCTCGAGCGGGGGACCTGGTTCAGTGTAAAGTTCTGGAAGTGTGTATCCGCCGCTCGAGCGGGAGTCTGTGAGTGACGCTCGAGCGGGGGGTTTCCACACTCGAGCGGGGCTACTTTTATATAGAACCGAGATCCGGGTTTCTGAATCACTTTTTCAATTCCATTTCTCTCTCTTACTTTTCTAAACCTCCATTGTTGAGCTTCTCACTCTAGAGCTCTACCTTCTCTCTAGGTATTGATCTAGTAGGAGTGATTTCCTCACCTTTGGCCTTTACAAAAAAGTTGTTGATCGTCGAGGGCTATCTTTTGATCCGAGAAATTTGTGATTTGGAGCACTTTTGTTTTCTTCATCTTCTTTGTTGAGTGTCACCTTTTGAGGTAGGGATAACCTACTCCATCTTATGAGTTGTGTCTTTGAATTTTAGCATTTTGATATGTTGGGGGTTGTTGGGTAATTTTTGAGAAAGCTTGGGCCTTTGTGTAATTTTACAGAAGTTGGAGTTTTAATTATATAAACCTATATGCAAGTTAGGCATAGAGAAATGAAATTAATGTTGGAACATTGATGGAAATGGAACCTTAGGGTTGTTTTGTGAATTATGGTAAGTTGCCCTAATTGGTTTAATTAATTAATGTATATAATTAATTAAAGAAAATGAGGAATTGAATTGCGAATGTTGAAATTGGGAATGTATGGGACTAAAGGGTGTAGTTGGATCATTTATTGCTCAACCTAGTTGAAATGTTGTTATATTATCCATTTGTGCATTTATTTCCCGTTTAGAAATAATTGCTTTGGACTACCGGTGGAGGGTAGTATTGATTGTTGTAGACAATGCATGATGATTAGGCAAACTAGAACTAATCAATTGGATGTGTCATAGAGTATGCCGGTTGATAGAATACATTAATTTCACGTATTGATAGACTGTGCATATGACCAATGTGTTTATGTGCATTATATATAGACGGTTGATAAAATACATTAACTTTATGTATTGATTGATTGCGTATATGATTCTGTGTTTATATGCATTGCTTGTGTATGGGAGGAGATGGGGGATGTACTCCACGGTTTAGGGGAAGATGGGGGATGTACCTCTAAACCGGTTAATGGTTATGGGAAGATGGGAGATGGACCCAGGGATGCAGCTCATATGCTCTCCCATTGGAATGATGACACAGCTCATATGCTTGTCTATTGAAGTGTTGATATAGCTCATATGCTTATCTGTGGTAGTGTGATATAGCTCATATGCTTATCTGTGGTAGTGACGATATAGCTCATATGCTTATCTGTGGTAGTAGTGATATAACTCATATGCTTATCTATTGAGATGCTTGTTTAATTTGATATAGCACTAAAATGTACATCATTTATGAAGCATGGAAGTGGTTTATGTGTTATTGATACAACACCAAAATGTGTATCCATCTTGGATTTCGAAAGTGTTCTAGTGATGAACTATAATCTCATCAAAGGTTTTGGCCAGAGTACTGAGCCTTGTTTTCAAACTCAATGTTGAATAAGAAATGGAAAGTGAATTGTAACATAGACTTGATTGTCATGGAATCGTAATAAGATGTAAACGAATGTATAAGTGTTGGCCATCTATTAACTGCTAATCTTTTAGTCATTGTTCATAGTCGGTTTAGTGTATTTTTACTGGGCTGTGGCTCACCCTATATGGGACACAATTTTCAGGTACATGAAGCATGCCACCTCCAAGGACACCGCTTGGGAGGCTAGAGGCAGGCAGACGTTTGTGGTTTTGGTTATCTTTCGTTGTATCACATGTAATTTCAAGTCAAGGGCTTAATGTGTATTTGAGTTAGTACTCTCCTCTTTGTAACCAAGTGTTAGCTTGGGAAAGCTGTAAGCCCATAGGGCATTTGATTCTGTTGTTAACATGTAATGTTTCTTGTAAAGAATTACTCTGTGGAATAGAATGATGTTTGTCTCTTATATCAATGCATGTCTAAATTGATGGGTTTAATGTTATTATTTTGAGGGCGTGACAAGCAATGTAAGGAGGTTAGGTGAATGTGCATAGCCTTGAAGAATATAAATATATATATAACCAACCAATGATATACAAGTCTTATCCATATCATATTTCAAAACGGCCTCGGGCTCACATGTAATACAGAATGGCCTCAGGCCCACATGTAGTACAGAATGACCTCAGGCCCACATGTAATATAGAACGGCCTCAGGCCCATATATGATGCGAAACGGCCTTGGGCCCAACATAACGACAACTGTCCAGAGCAATATAGGGAAGATGGAACATCAGCATGTCTCCATCTCCCTTGGCGTAGAGCCATTAGTCATGTACAATTCCTACCATTATAGGGTAGATGGAACATCGGCATGTCTCCATCTCCCTCGGCCTTAAGGCCATGAGTCATAATCAATTCACATCATAACGGCCTTGGGCCCACTTTTATTAAGCGGAACAAAACGACCTTAGGTCCATAACAATGCCATTCACAAACAACAATACATAAATCATAGTCACAGAAAGTAAGTAAAACATATCGTTACACTACTATTACTCACAGTGATGGGCTTCTAGTAGTGGTGGGACGATGTCCACATCTTGACCTACGAACACAATGCATATAGCCCAATATGTGAATATAACTGATCCCTTTCTTTGCTCTTTAATCAATTAGTCATGTGATTCTAAACACATTAGTCCTCAATAGGTTATAATCCATGTCTAGGAGAATAGAAGGAATCGAAAGGAAAGTTGTTTAGAAGAAGAAATGGTACAAAACCAGTAGACAGAAAGTGAACAATCATCACTAATTTGGGCATAACTATTTGTGTACTTAGAATTTGGGAGTGAGACTATCACCGTTAGAAACTAGACTTCCAGGGCTTGAATTTAGGCTCAAGAATTGCTCAAAATGGAGTCTGGATGTGAGAGATATGCTTATTTGAAGTTGGCTGAAACAGAGCTGTCCCGCACGTGCGGGACCACGTGCTTTTTTAGCGGAATCAAAGTTGGTGCTACAAATGTACTGCCGGACGTGCGGGAAGCCCCGCCGCACGTGCGGCTCTGGGTCAGTTTTGCTGTCCGAAAAAGTTTGTTGGTTCTAACACTTGTTTTTCCACTTTTTAAGCTAGATTTCAACTCTAATCACCCAAAAACATGTAGAATTACACCACAAAATGATAAACTAACATCAATCAAGTGCAATTCCATTTCAAATAAACCAATCTTGCCTCAATGTTCAAGATCAATGTTTTATCTTTCATGATCTTCAAAGTTCTCAAAACACAACCCACAAATACATTTGATTCTTGTATGATTTTATTCTTTGGACAATCTAAAGTTCATTTCATGTGGTATTCATAAGGTTGAGCTCCAATTATAAACAAAATTATAGAACTCAAATTCTAATTCTTTAAATTTAGTTCAAGTAAATACTTACATAAAACCCTAACCCAAATGGGTTCAATCTTCCAATATCATTATGATTTCATGAAATTGATGTTTTAAACATAAGGATTCAAGATAGATTTCCATACCTTAGTTCAATCTTTGTCTTTCTCTTGGTTCTCTTCAATTTCCCCAAGCTTTCATGGTTGATCTTCTTTCTCTCTTTACAATCTCTTCAAGTTTATCTTCTAGCTCCCATGAATTGTGGGCTCTCTCTCTCTCTCTCTCTCTCTCTTAGAGAGCTTCCTCTCTCCTTTGCCCTCTCTTTCTCTCGGTTCTCTTCCTTTGATATTTTTTTAGACTCCAAAATAATGAGTTCCACAACTCATATGGCATATCTATATATATATATATATATATTACACACATAAGCTTATCACAATAGGGAGAACCAAACACACCCTTACGAATCGCACGAAATCAAATTTCAATTAGACTTCTCAGATGACTCTAAAAATTATGCTGATCATAAGTATGTACTTCGTTCCAGTTTCTGAAGCCTTTAATGCCTTCAATTCGCAGTGCAAAGTTAACCACCTAAACATACCTTAATGAATCAGACAAAGTAAATTTCCAATTAACTTTCCCAAATGGCTCCAAAAATTCCCATTCGCATATCTGTGTACTCAATTTTAATTTTTAAACCCATAAAGGTCGTCAATTCCAGTTTTAAAATCGTAACTCAATAGATAATTCCTCAATTTGAACAGATATCATTAAATTAAAGGACATTAATTTCTCCCTCGGCCTTAAGGCCATGAGTCATAATCAATTCACATCATAACGGCCCTTGGGCCACTTTTATTAAGCGGAACAAAACGACCTTAGGTCCATAACAATGCCATTCACAAACAACAATACATAAATCATAGTCACATAAAGTAAGTAAAACATATCGTTACACTACTATTACTCACAGTGATGGGCTTCTGGTAGTGGTGGGACGATGTCCACATCTTGACCTACGAACACAATGCATATAGCCCAATATGTGAATATAACTGATCCCTTTCTTTGCTCTTTAATCAATTAGTCATGTGATTCTAAACGCATTAGTCCTCAATAGGTTATAATCCATGTCTAGGAGAATAGAAGGAATCGAAAGGAAAGTGGTTTAGAAGAAGAAATGGTACAAAACCAGCAGACAGAAAGTGAACAATCATCACTAATTTGGGCATAACTATTTGTGTACTTAGAATTTGGGAGTGAGACCATCACCGTTAGAAACTAGACTTCCAGGGCTTGAATTTAGGCTCAAGAATTGCTCAAAATGGAGTCTGGATGTGAGAGATATGCTTATTTGAAGTTGGCTGAAACAGAGCTGTCCCGCACGTGCGGGACCACGTGCTTTTTTAGCAGAATCAAAGTTGGTGCTAGAAATGTACTGCCGGACGTGCGGGAAACCCCGCCACACGTGCGGCTCTGGGTCAGTTTTGCTGTCCGAAAAAGTTTGTTGGTTCTAACACTTGTTTTTCCACTTTTTAAGCTAGATTTCAACTCTAATCACCCAAAAACATGTAGAATTACACCACAAAATGATAAACTAACATCAATCAAGTGCAATTCCATTTCAAATAAACCAATCTTGCCTCAATGTTCAAGATCAATGTTTTATCTTTCATGATCTTCAAAGTTCTCAAAACACAACCCACAAATACATTTGATTCTTGTATGATTTTATTCTTTGGACAATCTAAAGTTCATTTCATGTGGTATTCATAAGGTTGAGCTCCAATCATAAACAAAATTATAGAACTCAAATTCTAATTCTTTAAATTTAGTTCAAGTAAATACTTACATAAAACCCTAACCCAAATGGGTTCAATCTTCCAATATCATTATGATTTCATGAAATTGATGTTTTAAACATAAGGATTCAAGATAGATTTCCATACCTTAGTTCAATCTTTGTCTTTCTCTTGGTTCACTTCAATTTCCCCAAGCTTGCATGGTTGATCTTCTTCCTCTCTTTACAATCTCTTCAAGTTTATCTTCTAGCTCCCATGAATGGTGGGCTCTTTCTCTCTCTCTCTCTCTCTCTCTCTCTCTCTCTTAGAGAGCTTCCTCTCTCCTTTGCCCTCTCTTTCTCTCGGTTCTCTCCCTTTGATATTTTTTTAGACTCCAAAATAATGAGTTCCACAACTTATATGGCATATCTCTATATATATATATTACACACATAAGCTTATCACAATAGGGAGAACCAAACGCACCCTTACGAATCGCACGAAATCAAATTTCAATTAAACTTCCCAGATGACTCTAAAAATTATGTTGATCATAACTATGTACTTCGTTCTTGTTTCTGAAGCCTTTAATGCCTTCAATTCGCAGTGCAAAGTTAACCATCCAAACATACCTTAATGAATCAGACAAAGTAAATTTCCAACTAACTTTCCCAAATGGCTCCAAAAATTCCCATTCACATATCTGTGTACTCAATTTTAATTTTTAAACCCATAAAGGTCGTCAATTCCAGTTTTAAAATCGTAACTCAACAGATAATTCCTCAATTTGAATAGATATCATTAAATTAAAGTACATTAACCCACAAGGGCATAAAGGTAATTTCTGATGCGGATTTTGGGGTTGTTACACGCCCGGTCTGTCCTATGTGTCTTTTTAGGTTATAGTCTCACTCAGAAAGGTTATCGCTGTTATGACCCTATTTCGTGTCGCCTTTATGTCTCCCGCCATGTTGCATTTCTCAAACATCTACCTTAGTTTCAGCTTCTTCCTCTCACCGCCCCAGTTTCCAAAGAGGATTTGGTTCATATTGATCCATTTCCTTCTGAGGTCCCATCTGATGCGTACATCTCCATAGTTCCTCCTAAGCTTGTTCCATCTTCTTCTCCTACTTCACTTCTAGTTGTTTCTCATCCTTCAATTTCTTTTCCTCCTCCGTTGTTAGTTTATTCTCGTCGCAAGGCTCCTCCTTTATTGGTTATCTCTGCCCCTGTTGCTAATCCTTCTGCTTCTAACGACTCTGATCTTGTTGTTGTGAGAATAATATTAGTATAGTATATATTATGTGAATATTGTTTCCTATTTAGGATTGGTTTAGGTTCATTCTTTTTTATTTAGGATTGGTTTAGGTTTATTCTTGTTTCCTATTTAGGATTACGACTATAAGTGCTATATATATCAGATGTACACAATTGAATATAAAAAAATCATTCAGAAATCTTACATGGTATCAAAGCCACCACCGGAACCCTAGAAGTCGTTTGCTATTTGCTGACTCTAAGTTGGCTCTGGTTCGTAGTTCTTCCCTTGTTTAGTGACTGGTTCTCCCTCGCGACTAGGTCTCTGTCGTCTTTGATTCGTGGTTCAGTGTGAGTCATCTCTGGCGCATCTCTGTGCATTGCTACATTGTGGTTCTTCTCCCTGGTTTGTGTCTGGTTCTTTTCTGGGTCTTCTCTTGAGTGACTAGTTCTCGTTATTAGTTCTTCTCTCTCATTTGAATTTCGTCGACTTGGATTCGTTGATTGGGTCTCACTATTGATCCTTGTTTGTTGATCCTTTGGGTCGACTTCTATGCTTCCACCTTTGGGTTGACTCTCTGGTTCTCTACGAGCATCGTGATCAAGCTCTATTTGGTTCTTTCAGCATCTTTCTCTCTTAGTGCTCTCTGACTTTTTTGATATGAGGCTAGTTTCTTCTGGTTTACCCATTGATATTTGACTTGTGTTACTTACATCTTGGTGTATTACATTTTGTCCCCTCAGATTTTAAGTATTACACTTGAATCCTTGGTTTGGCTATTTTGTCTGATTGCACTTGAACTCCTCAATTTTCTAGTTACTATGATGTCTCTGGCGTGTGCTTTCTGCCATTAGAAAGGCTAGTAAAAGTATCATTGTTCCAATAAGGGATGTTTGTCTGCTTTCACTGTGTCTGCCTCGTCTTCTCAATAGTTTCCGATCAAGTTCTGTGCTCCTCCTCTGAGTACTGTTCGGCCTCCCGCCAGTTTTACTACATCTACTTCGGTTCCTGATCCTGACTCGGCTTCCTTGACTGCTCAGATTAGTTAGCTTCAACATATATTGTCTACTTCCTAGCCATTCTCGTCTGCCTCCATTATTTCCTCTCTTCATTTAGGTTTGCTAGGATCTTCTTTAAGTATTTCTTTGTCTGTTTGGATTTTTGACTCTAGTGCCTCTCATCATATGACTGCCCATCTCTTGTTACTTCAAAATTGTATTCCTTCTCCCTTTTCTATTACTGTCAATGCTGCTAATGGATCTGGTATGTCTATTATATCTGTTGGGTCTATCCTATCGTCTGCTATGTCTACTGTCACTATTTTATCTGTCTTTTATGTTCCTCAGTTATTTGTCAGTTTATTATCTATCAATCAGCTTGATGCCTCTGATTTTGATATTATCTTTTCTTCTTCTATCTGTTCTGTGCAGGATCGGATGTCTAAGCAGCAAATTAGGACCGGCCGTAGAGTTGGAGACCTATATGTGGTGGAGAGCTTGCATCTACCTATGGCAACCTCTCTGACTGCCTTTTCCTCTTTTCAATTAGATTCTCTATCTAGTCCTTTCTACTTGTGGCATTCTAGATTAGGACATTTGTTTACTGATTGCTTACGGTGTTTAGCTCAGTCTGGTATATTGGGTAAAGTTTCTTCTAGTGAACATACTGAATGTCGAAGGTGTAAACTTGCCAAAATGACAGTCTTTCCTTTTAATAAAAGTACTTATATATCTGACACACTATTTTCTTTAGTTTATACTAATGTTTAGAGCCCTTCTCCTGTTCTCACCAAAGGGGGTCCTGCATACTATGTGTCATTTGTTGATGACTGCACCTGTTACACTTGGGTTTATCTTATGACTCATATATCTAACTTCTACCAGATATACTGTACTTTCCAATTTATGGTCACTACACAGTTGGGGTCTACTATTAAATTGTTGCGGTCTGACTTCGGCGGGGAATACTTTAAAATTGAATTTTGTGAATATTTGGCCAAATTGGGTACCATTCACCAAATTTCTTGTACTGATACACCTACCTAAAATGGTTTAGCCGAGCGTATACACCATCATCTCCGTGAGAAAACTAGGACTCTCTTTTTCTCATAGGCCTTTGCTTGCAAGTGAAACTCATATGCAACCTGTCTATGCGGTATAAGGTATGAGCTTTTGTTTTGTGATGGTACCTCTTTGTTTACAAATTACATATTCTATATGAGTCCCATCATAGAGGATTGGAAGTTCATATGGTTGTGGTATGTTTCATTAATGTTTGCAGTGGATCCTATTGTGGATAAAATAGCATATCTTCAATGGTTTCTTTAGTCAGGTCTGATATAAAAAATGGATACAGATTTAAGGAAAATTAGAAATTAAGAAATTGTAGCTACCTAAAATTTAAGCACGACTATAAAGCATATTGTGGGGGCTGAATTGAAGTCGGCCTAGATTGGGTTTTATCCTCAAGACTGCCGAATATACAGTGATGAACAGGGCCATGGCCGACTAGAACCTATCTGTAGGGCCGAACAAGCCACAGATCTTATAGAAACGACTGGGGGTCCAGCTGTGAGGGCAGGTGTCCATAATAGAAAATGGGCCCCTGAAGAGTAATATAAAAAGGAGGACCATCACCCAAATAAAGGGCATGTGAAACAGGAGTGATAACTGGTGATAAAAGAAAGACCCAAGAGGATACTAACTGGTCCATCGGAGTGCTAATTTCGACACCTTCGACTAGAGTATACACCCCCATTTTAGGTACCAATTCGAGGATTAAGAAAGTCTACTTGGGCCAAAGGGTATTTCCAAACCCCATCATCACAATTGGCACTGTATGTGGGAATACTCAAACTCGTTCATGGTAGACGTAACAGATGATCCTTCACTTGTTGCTGATGATGTTACACCAAGAACCATGCTTGGTCTGGAGAATATCACCGCATGAAGGGCCCTGAACTTTGACCTAGTGGCTCAAACTTCGCCATCGACCTCAATGCATGAAACCATGTAGATGATCATGGATCAAGCAAAGCAAAACGAACAACGTCTGGAAGACATGGCGGCTGATAATGAACGTTTGCATAAGGAGTTGGCCCTTGAGTTAGCCAGATCCTAACCAATCGCATCACGTCATGACTGAGGTTGGTCGCTAGAGAAGAAGAATGATGATCGATGGCGTCGGCATTAGAAACATGGCACTAGTGGTGCTTCCGACTTGTCATCTCAGGAACCTAGGAAGAGGGGGCGAGTTGACATGTCTAGCTCATCCGAGCAAAGTCCGTATGTACGGCACAGGCAGGGAAAAGGAGATGATGGTTTGGATGAAAAAGATAAACATGATCCTTTCGTACGACGCATTACAAAGGCTGTATTGCCTAAAAAGTTAAAGCGCCAACGTTCACCTTGTGTGACGGTAAGTCAGACCCTACGGATCACATTCGTCATTACAAACAAGCAATGACGTTACATGCTGATGATGAAGCCCTCACGTGTCAAATATTTCCAAGCAGCCTAGGACCATTAACTGTCAGATGGTATTATAAACAGGAGCCGACATTAATAAAACGCTTTCATCAGCTCCAAAAATCCATCAGGGCAAGATTCATCACCAACGAGGTTCAGCCAAAGCAAGCTGACTTTCTCTGGGCGATGCAAATTAAACCAGAAGAGACCCTCCGTGAGTATTCGGCGTGCTATTGGGAGTGTTTCAACTTGGTGGACGATGCCAGCAATGATTCCATGGCCATCATTGCCTTTAAAATGGGGTTACACCTCGATAGTCCTCTCCAAAGACTAGACGGCCTCCCAAAACAGTTTGGGCGCTAATGAAGAAAGTTGAGGAGTATTGGAAGGTGGAAGACGATGCCCTCCGTGTCAAATCCAGACAGAAAGTCGTGAAATCGGCCCCATCTGGTCTGGTTCAATCGATAAGCGCCATACCACCAAGAAGCCCTGAACCTCAGAGTCAGGCTAAACGAGAGAACCGGTGTGATTCGCACCGATCAAGCGAGCAGTGTTTGCACCGTTCGGACAAGAAGTATACAGAGTTGGCAGAGCCGATCAATAAGATCCAACCCAAAGTCCAGCATCTGTCGCTCTTTAAGTGGCCGTCCAAGATGATTAGACCCCTTGATACTAGATAGGGGGGATAGGCGGTGTGAATATCACAATGACCATGGCCACGACACTGACAACTGTTATGCACTGAAGGACCACCTGGAGGAGTTGGTGCAAGACGGTCGACTGGCATAACATGTCCGTAAGAATAATCCACCAAACATGGTAGCTCTATGGCCAGATTCACCTTAACTTGGTGTGATTTACAAGATTTACAGCTTGCTGCTGCCAACTCAGGTACATACGATCCAGCTACAACCTAGCTCATCCAGGCCGTGTACACCAGCCAAATGGCCTCATGAAACCTGCAAAATCAACTTCGACGACGCCGATCTTGAAGGGGTAACACTCCTTCACGATGATGCCCTTGTCGTGGAGTTGTGCGTACATAGATTCGTCGTTGAATGCGTTCTAATTGATCATGGGAGCACCTCAGAGATAATGTATTATAAAACATTTATTAAGCTCGCCTTCACCAATTCGGACTCGTTACCGGCTGACTATCCCCTGTTCAGCTTCAATGCCAAGCCCGAGTACCCTTTGGGCAAGATCACATTATCAGTCCATGCAGGAACCAAATCAGTCGATGTGGAGTTTCTGGTTGTTAAACTTCCATCACCATACAATCTCATCATGGGGAGAACCTGGTTGAACACAATGCAGGCTGTACTAAGTACCTACCATCAGTTACTCTGCTTTCCAACGCAACATGGCATCGAGCGAATTCGGGGTTCTCAAAAGTTAGCAAATGCATGCTACATTACTGCTTTGGCAAAGAAGCCGAAGGAACTGGAAGTAAACTCTATTGAAGTCCCAGTTCCAGAAGTCCTCGAGGATGTTGGAAAAACCCCATTGATAAGGCAACCGAAGACCTCGATCGGGTCGGAATCAAAGGGGAACCCGATAAGTTCTTCATGATCGGCACCTCCCTGAATGCAGCTGAAAGACAAGAGCTAGTTTTCTTCTTACTCGACAACATCGACGTATTTGCCTGGATGCTGTATGAAATACCGGGGGTGGATCCAAGGGTAGCCCAACACTGTTTAAACATTGACCTAAAGGTTAAACCAATTATTTAGAAAACTCGATGACCGGCTGTGGAGCATACTTCGGCCGTTGTCGACGAAGTTGACAAACTGTTGGAAGCCGGGGCAATTCGTGAAGTAACCTATCCGATGTAGCTGTCCAATACCGTGGTTGTCAAGAAGAAAAATGGATCTTGGCGTGTTTGTGTAGATTTCACGGACTTGAACAGGGCTTATCCCAAGGATTGTTTCCCTCTTCCCCAAATTAACCAACTTGTGGACACAATTGCGCACCACCAACACATGAGTTTCTTGGATGCTTACCGGGGTTACCACCAAATTTCCATGCATCTGGAGGACTAGGAAAATACTGCATTCCTCACCCCATGGGGAACCTATTGCTACAAGGTCATGTCGCTTGGACTGAAGAATGTGGGGGCAACGTACCAGAGGCTGGTCACCACTATGGTTAAAGAACAGTTCGGCTACACCATGGAAGTATACATTAACGATATGGTGGTAAAATCCAAGGAAAAGCATGCTCATCTAGCCAACTTGTCCGCGACCTTCAGCATTCTTTGAATGTACAAAATGAAATTGAATGCCTTGAAATTTGTATTCGACATCGAATTTGGCAAGTTTCTTAGCTATATTGTGAACTATCGTGAAATAGAGGCCGGCCCGAGGTAGATCACAGCAATTATAGAACTCGGCGCCCCTTAGTCGGCCAAAGAAGTTCAGAAGTTGATGGGAATGGCCACCGCTTTCAATAGGTTTATCAGCCATTTCTCGGATTGTTGCCGACATTTTTTTCACACACTTCGGCAGGGCAAAGCATTTCAGTGGACCCCCGAGTGCCAGGCCACGTTGGATGGCTTGAAAACTTATCTCCATTCAGTGCCACTCTTGGCAACCCCATCGCCAGGCGATCCATTCATCTTGTATCTAGCAATATTTGACCAGGCAGTCAGCGCCGTGTTGTTAAAGGAAGAACTCGAGAAGCAACAACCAATCTACTATGTAAGCAAGCAAATGGTTGACGCCGAGACACGATACCTACAACTGGAAAAGCTCATCTTGGCTCTTGTGGTGGCTACCAGAAAGCTAATGCACTATTTTCAGGCTAATGCCATAGGGGTATTAACAGACTATCCTTTCCGAGTAGCGCTCCGTAGTGCGGAAGCATCGGGGAGAGTCTTTAAATAGGCTTTGGAACTTGGTCAGTATGACATTCAGTTTTTGCCCAGAACGGCCATCAAGGGGTGTAGGCACCCCATTTTTGATGGCCCTTACGACTTGGACACCATTGTATGCACATCCAATGATGAGTTTATTTGCTCTCCAAGTGCTCGAAGTCCTTAGCGGAATGCCACTCCAACCCTGTACCTTTGTTGTCCCAGTTTTGGACCAAGCCTAGCTTTTCCAGAATACAGCCTCTAGTGGCCTGTCGACCACCCCTTTTGGGCTACCGGCCATCACTTCTTGGCTACCGGCCACTGATGTGGCTTGCCAGCTACTAGTGATGGCCGATCGGCCACCAGTGTATTTTGTAGATATTTTATGCCAACTGTGCTAATTGTTTGCACAGATGCATGCATCTATCCCCGCGTGTAGGGCTGGATCTCCTTGAGGGAATTTCATGTTTTCTATATACAGGAGGCCCCTCTCTCATGTTTTAAGGTTAGAAAATTTTGAGATCAAAATTTTCCTCTCTCTTTACCAAATCTCTACACTTTTGCCTACAATTCTTCGACCTTTGCCTATTCACCCTTAACCAAATCTCACCTTCTTTGAGCTGAGATACTTTTGAGCTTGGTTTGAGCTCTAGAGGGT
This sequence comes from Camellia granthamiana, assembly GCA_036172215.1. Lineage (NCBI taxonomy): Eukaryota > Viridiplantae > Streptophyta > Magnoliopsida > Ericales > Theaceae > Camellia > Camellia granthamiana. The sequence goes on from CM069913.1 coordinate 798,129, forward strand.
GTGTTTACTTGGTTTTATTGCTTGGAATTGCTTCTTCTCTTCAAGAGGTATAAGGCTTTTCCTATTTGCTTGCTTTCTCTACTTTTTTTTCCTTCTGTTTTTCCATTGTTTTGGGCTCTCAAAACGCAGTTTTTTTTTTTTTGGGCTAAAGGTTGGGTTTAAGGCCATTAAAGGTTAAGGGGGTGGTTCACCCTTCTTTATACCTTGTTTTGGAGGCCTTTGCCCTTGTGTTTCCCACCCTTTTACTATCTTTTTCCAAGCTTTTAAACACTAATTTTTAGAGTTATTTCAGTGGCCAAAATCATGTTTTGAAGTTCAAATTTGGAGGCGTTAGCCTCCCCTTGTTGTGCCTTGCTTACTAGCCTAGTTGGTGCCATGTTTTAGCATGTTAATCTAGCTATTTTTAGCTTAATTCCAGCATATTTTAGGACTTATTTTAGACTATTTTAGCACTATTTTAAGCTGCTAGTTGCATTTGAGCTTTGTTTTGCATGCTTGTAGTGTAATAGTCCTCATGAGTTTGGTGTTCTAGGCCTTAGACACCATCTTGTTTGATTTGATAGCATTTATTTATGCTTTTCTCACTCATTTTCAGCACTTACTCATCTCTGCAACCTCTCTCCTTTCTTGACTTTTTATTTTGCTTTGAAAGTGGTTCAAACTATTTGTTTGTTTAAAGCATGAGATTGAGATGCCATGCTTAATGGTTTAATCCCTTAAGGGGTTCATTACCAATGGCATGATATCTCTTTCATGCCTAGAACAAATTTTAGTTTGAGCCTTCTTTCCATTTAGAGGACTTAAACTCACAATTGGACTTAATGGATTAAAGAATTGTTGGTAATTTAAAATTGAGTAACTAAAATTGAGGCTAAAAAAATGGTGCAAGATAATAATTGGTTGTGTTCAATCGGATGTTAATTGAACACATGGAAACTTGAACCATTTCATGCTCATTAGTGATGAAATGATTCAAAGTTCCAAAGTCACCACTTCCCTTGATCATTCATGAAAGGGAGGAGGTTTGTGTCTTGTTTTGCATTTTTTGAACTTGCACACTTGGTTTCACAAACCATTATGCAATGAAATTGCATGCATTGATGGTTTGTGAACCGAACTTGCTACTCCTTTGACTTGCTCATGAAAAGGAGGGGCGAGTTATGCAAAGAAACTCTTGAAATACCCTGTATATGCTCTGTTTGTCCTTTGTTGCAGCAAAATGAACCTGTGCAATCAGTGGCCGGCAGGCCACTTTCATGGCCGGCCGACCATCACTGGTGGCCGGCAACCTTCATCACTGGCCGGCCGATCACTGATGAAGAATTGAGCAATGTGTTTCTGAGGCTAAGCAGAGCTGTTCTAGAAGTGGGCAATAGTGCTGGTGTTCAACTGTGCAAACAGAGGCATTCAAAAGCAAAACAGTGGCTTTTCGGGTGGGAATCGAGCATGCGCACGAACATCCTTCGTTTGTAGAGGTAGAGTAGCTAGTTGTTTAGTTTAATTACTTATTTTAATTGCACTTGTGTTGTAATTATTTAATTAGTTAAGTAGTTAACTAGTTATGATGTAATTATTTTAATTAGCTAGATTAGTTAATTAATTAGTTCATTTGTTGTTGTAATAATTAGTTAAGTAGTTTTAGCTAGTTATTCATTTCAGTTTGTAATAGTTAGCTTAATTAGCTTAGCTTAGCTAGTTAGCTAGTTTATTCATTCAGACTCTTCTTCTTGAGGGCGCAATGTAATAATGTGTATGTCTTTCAACCCCACGTCTTTCTCCCTTTTATGTAATAGCTTATGATGGTTAGTTTTGGGACATCATGTTTTGTTTAACATACTTCATGTTTGCATCCATTTGTATTGCATGCACTGATGCTCGGTTCATCATACTAACTACATTGTTAGTTTAAATACTTATTTGGATACGTGCTTAGACCGCATGCTATTTAACTGACTCATATGCCATATTAGTAGTCAAGCCTATTAGTTGCATTGTTGCTTGTGTTACCCTAGTCATATTGCATAAAGTTAGGATCATGCATTTTTCTAACTCATTTTTCTTTTGGCTTGGAGTACTAGGTGAACCTTTACTCGTTTTAGCATAATTGCATGGGTTGCGATTGTTGCCATGTCTAGCATGCTTGCCATGAGGCTAATTGCTTAAGTGCTATAAATTGGTTGAATGCTTGTGGATGAAGGCTAGTTGCTTGAATTGGAATAATTTGAGTAACGTTTATATGCAATCATCTTTTTTTAAGTGGTACATATTCGAAACAATTTTCGAAATAAACATGAATCAAGTGTTCCAATTCTCGTGATTTAGTCTATACTTGTTTGTGTGTGCATTACATAGTAATGGTAGCCTAATAACCAGAACAAGAGCATATAATGTTGATAAAAATCATATCATGATTAGTAGAGGCCAATCTTTGATCGGGCGAGTGGGGGTGCTCAAAAGTATTCATGACCTTCCCCTCTCGTACTCAAGTTCCTGAGTAGAGGCAATCTTGGTGATGACGGACATGTGGCCTTTGGCACGAGTCATGGGTATTCTAAATTTCCCTAAAACAAAAATATTTAGGTGACGACTCTGTATCTGGCAAAGTAGTCCATTTTTGGCAATTTGATTCAAAATTGATTTTCCAAAAGATTTGTCGGATTTGGACTTTTTGGTGTTTATCAATTTCACGTTGCACTTGTGAGATTAGATTCAGAACCGCGGGAGTCCGAACTGTAGGGCTTATTTCAAACTTCTGAAAGGGGGTGCGAAAAAGTCAAGCTACAGTTTCTAGCGACTCTACTAGGGAATTTGGAGAATTTGACTTGAACTCATGATATGAAATTTTATCTACACGTATATGTTTCTTTGCATTGCATTTGCATTGGTGCGCTTAAGTCACTGTGTTTGCTGTCTGCTATTATTGGATAGTTTGTCAGAGGCTTGCTTGAAAAGCTTGCCAAAGGGCTGACCGGTCACAGGCTCTGCCATGATAAGAACACAACCCTTAGATCTAGACTACTATTGCACCGTTTGATCCTTCTTTCACTTCTCAGTGTTAGGTGCGAGAGGTATATTAGGTAGTCTTGTCTCGGTACCCTTTTGACCATTTGGCCTAGTTGCATATTGAAAGTCATTGAGACTGTTCCAAACTAGGACATGATACTTACCCGAATATAGGATTGCATGAAACCGCTTTGTTTGAATAGTGAACCCTAGTTCCTAATGAAACTAGGATAGGGTAACCCTACCCCCTCATAGGGGTGTTTTGGTTCTCACTTAACTGGTATGTGCTTTACAGTGAAACTGTACAGGAATGTGCGTATTAGTTGCAAGTTGGGTATCAGTTTTGGGGGTAGAATTCTGTGTTGAGTGTAGTCCTACAACTTTGATTACATCTGTGTGTTGTTAACATCTGAGCTGAGGTATTGTGCGTCTTCTGATTTTTGCTTCCTTTTTGCTTTATTTCTTTTTGCTAGGTAGTATAACATCATAGCTTCGGATAGTTCGAATACCCCCCAAGTGCTCTGGACTCGTGTTAGGAGGTTTTACAGATCCGAAGATCTTGTTAGGGGACAACCTGTGTTTGCTTTGCTCCTACCGGTTACTAGACGGAGAAGAGTTAGGCATAATTCACCAGTCCAGCAATCACCTATATCTAGTCAGGCTCAATCTTTTACATCCAGTCCAGTATGAGATCACTCCCCCATTCTGATGGCATAATATCCCCAGTCAGTATGGAGGACTTGATCCACCACCTTCAGCAAACAGTTGAAACCATGTAGGAAGACGCTGCTCGTCAAGCTGAGGTCACAGCATGTCAGGCTAAGGTCATAAATAGGCTGCAACAACAACAACCACAGCTGGCAGTAGCTTTTGCATCTCATGCACCCTCTACGGGCATCCCAGTGCCCATAGCCACAGTCCATACTGCTAATGCTTGGGCTGAGAATTAGGGTAACCTGACAGAGCTGATCCCACCACAAGCCTCCAAAGCGCCTGTGTATCAAACCGAAGCTCCATTTGAGTTTGAGTTTTATCCGACTGTGCTTAAAGTCAATAAGCTTGAGAAGCTATTCAAAAGGGCGTAGGGTGTTAATTCTATTCCTAACATAGAAGATGGGTATACCGACTTTGCGGTGACATTACCAGGCCGGTTCAAAATGCCACACATCAATCGGCTTGATGGCTTTGCAGACCCTATGGTTCATTTTCGGCTATTTTCAGACATTCTGCGGCCGATGGGCCTCACCAGATTGTAGAAGCTCTCAATCTTTGGCTGGACCCTATCTGGTATAGCCGCCATATGGTATGCGAAGCTCGAGGATTCTGTGAAGCAAATTTGGGAGGAAATGGCTGAGGCCTTTATTGCACAATACTTCTACAATAGCTAAATCGAGGTCACAACTCGTGATCTCAAGACAACGCACCAGGAGCCAAAGGAGGGCTTTTCAGAATTCATGACAAGGTGGAGGGCCAAGGCTTTAATGATGACTACATGACCTTTTGAGAAAGACCAGATAAGGATGGTAGTCCATAATCTGCACGGGAAATTATTGCAGAAAATGATCGTCCTACCTTTGTTTACATTCACTGAGCTCCATGAGATGGGTGTTCAGATTGAAGACGCTATGAAACAGGGCTTGATTACTGATGAAAAAAAGTAGGCCAAGAGGCCTTTTGTGTGCAATTCCAATGCAACCACTAGTAGAAGCACAGCTGCGTGGCCGTCTGATGTGAGTGTTATCACCACCACAACCAAGACCGCCAATCCCTTTGCCAATACAACTCCACAAACTCTAAACAGCTTGGCCTAATCCCAGAGGACCTTCACCCCACTCTATATATGCCTTTGTCTCAAGCCATGAGGGTGTTGATCAGAAAAGGGCACCTTAAGCCATTAGAGCCTCGTCCACTGCCCGATACTCTCCTACCAAAACACACCCAGCCAAGTACTGTGCATTTCACTAGCAGCATGGTCATGACACTGACCAAATGCTTCAGGCTGCATCATGAGATTCAAGACCTCATCGACAACAAGGTGATCGCACCACCCTAAAAGCCAAATGTAACTACCAACCCTCTCCCACCCCACAATCAAGTTCCTCTACCTCACAATCTAAACCTAATCCATACACTAGCCCTCCCCTACCACCCTAGCGTATATATCACCCCTACCCACCTACCCAGACCAACGGTGTTCATTCCTAAAAGCATAAACTTGTGCATGATGGACACATCCACACTTCAACCTAAACCTGTGGTGGTGACAGTGGCAGAAGGAGGGAGGTTGGCCTTAGAGGAGAGTACGAGTCCGTTGCCTGAGTGCTCTGAGGACTTGTCTGAGGGGGTGTACAATATGTGCTGCTACATTGTGCTAGTTGATCAAACCAAGCCAGAAATGGTATTGCCAACAGCAGTGGAGGTTAGTGTGGTTAGAGAGGATGGCCCGAGCCAAGGTTTGGATGATTTGGCGGAGCTGGAGGACTTAGACAACCTGTAATTCTTCAATGAACAAGATTAAGGGGATGTATAGATTGATTGGTTTGATTTGAATGGGTCAACAGACAACTCTGGGTGGTTGAGTGACGAACCCGACAGGGAAGAAGGAACTGAAACAAAACCAGAAGAAAATGAAGCAAGAATTGTTGCAGTGGCTGGAATGACTGACAAAAAGAGGAAACCGCTAGAGAGCATCGGCGTCGAGAATTTAGCTAAGGAATTGGGCACTGTGAGTACTGTGGACACAGACAGGAAGTTGCGTTAAAGCAGTTTGAACAAGAGACGGTTTAGGACAAACACAAAGCTGGAATGGCCCAACATCCTGGGGGGGATGCTCGTGATGTGAGAGTGATCAGAATGGAGCCGGACAATTGTTTGTCAGTTGCTGGAGGTGTATGGTGGGAGGATGACGATCTACATCTGGCTCACATCGATGAAGACTGGGATGAGTCCCTTCCAGATAACACGTGGTACGTTGAAGAGATAGACCACATGACAAGAAGTGGGTGGTATTTCAAGTCACCACACTTAGACCAAGCTGAGGCCTCTAGGAAAGATAGAGAGGTTGAGAAGCAGAAAGAGAAACAATTGGAGGAAGAAGCAGTGTTAAAGCAATTAAAGAAAATCCAAGTCGACATCTCAATTTGGGGTTTGCTCATGGCCTCCTGCGTGCATCGACAGGCTGTACTATCAGCAATGGACAAAGCCAAATTGTCCATTGACACCACTCCAGAACAACTTGTGGGATTAGTTTTCCTAGGTGATGCCAGCCTAACCCTAACCTTTTCCGAGAAAGAATTCCCGCCGGAAGGCTCAACACACAACAAACCTCTGTACATGTATGTTGAGTGCAGAGAAAAATGGGTGCCAGTGGTGTTGGTCGACATCGGCTCAGCTATCAATGTATGTCCTTCCCGTACAGCTTATGACATCAGCCTTAGACCAGCAGACTTTGTGCCTACGGCCCAACTGATCCGGGCATATGACAATACTAGCAAGGAGGTTATGGACACGATGCAAATCAGAGTTCAGGTGGGCCCAGCTTAACTGGATGTTGAGTTCCATGTCCTGGATGTCCCGGCCACCTTTAACTTACTGCTAAGGAGGCCCTGGCTGCACCTGGTGAAAGCAGTCTCTTCTACCCTCCACCAAATGCTGAAGTACCCTCACGGGGAAAGGAGTGGTGATTATCTTTGGAAATTCATCCATCCATCCTCCGCCAGAGGTGACTACACCAGTGCTGAAAATTGTTCATGGCGAGGTGGATGTTTTTCTCTCAGGGTTTACTCTGGTTGAAGCCTGGGCAGTGCAGAACATCTTGGCAGCTAATGAGGGCATGTATGTCAGTGCCCAATCAATCTATTTCATGAACAATCTGCAACATGTGCCAGGAATTGGGCATGAAAGAAGTGGCCAGAAAGGCATCACAGCATTGGCCGATGTGCCGTATAATCCACATGCCTTTGGTCTTGGTTATGTGCCCACCAAAGAGGATTGGGTCAAGAAAAGAGAAGAGATGGCAGGTGGAGCTAGAGCCAAGCAGGCCGGGAAACACTATGAGCTCATTTACAGGCCAATCTGGGGAACATTGAATGGCCATTTTGTTCGAGAGGGTGAAGACTTTCCCTTTTGCAACTTTCCCGAGCCCTGGACGAATTCTACGAAGCATCATGCTCCTGGCTTCGAAATCTTTTTTGACTTGCACCTACAAGACAGTGATGCCGAGGAAAAAGCCGAACTAAGTGCTGAAGCTAAATAGAGCATAGAAAGTGACTCAGACAACAGCGAGCTTAAAGTAGGGGTAGCATTGGCATGTCTCTTTTCAGATCCTTCGATCGACTTAGAGAGCTTGGGGGATAACCTTACCATCTCTATGATCGGGGACCAACTGGGTGTGAACCCATCTATGCATCTGAAGCACCATCTCTCGTCTGGCAGTTGGAGGAGGGCTCATGTCTAGTTCTGAGTCGGGTAATGAGCCCAAATCTGATTCCACAAAGTCTATGGAGTCGCAATCAGATTTTGGTTCTTCTGAGTTTGAGTCCGGTATTCTTGGGGGTGATAACCCGGATGCCAAGGTCTTGTTCAAGTCCTCTTTTTCTTTTGCTTTTCGCATGATCCTACGAAGACATGCCTAGAATCGATCTTGAGATTGTACAGCATCGGATCCCTCTTGACTCCGCGGCTCGGCCCGTCAAACAGAAGTTGAGGAGAATACGTCCGGATTGGGCTTTGAAAATTAAGGAAGAAGTTACCAAACAGATTGAGGCATGGTTCTTGCTTGTGTCTGAGTATCCAACATGGTTGGCCAACATTGTTCCAGTCCTAAAGAAGGATGGTACAATCAGAGTTTGTATTCAGGGATTTGAATAGAGCCAATCCGAAGGACGACTTCCCTCTACCGGACATCGATGAATTAGTAGACTTCACTGTGGGCCATGCATTGCTCTCCTTCATGGATGGATTTTCTAGGTATAACCAAATCTTGATGGCACCGAAGATAGAGAGAAAACTGCATTTACTACGCTGTGGGGTACCTACTGCTATCAAGGTGATGCCGTTTGGGCTGAAGAATGCCAGGGCCACTTATCAAAGGGCTGCAACCACTATTTTGCATGATATGATCCACAAGGAGGTCGAGGTGTGCATGGACGACATGATTGTTAAGTCCAGAGGAAGAGAGGGCCACTACACCACCTTGAAGAAATTCTTTCAACAGATTAGAGAATACAGACTGAGATTGAACCAGCAGAAGTGTATTTTCGGTGTAACAGCAGAGAAAATGCTGGGCTTCTTGATCACACAGAGGGACATCGAGGTAGATCCTTCCAAAATCAGGGCCATCCTAGAAATGCCACCACCAAGGATTGAAAAGGAGATGCGAGGCTTTCTGGGTAAAGTGCAATTCATAAGACGGTTTATTTCTAAATTAACCTTGACTTGTGAACCATTATTTGGTCTCTTGAAGAAAGGAAAGAAATTTCGATGGGATGATCGATGTCAATTCTCTTTTGAGCAGATTAAGTAGAATTTTCAGAATCTTCTTATGTTATCGCCGCTAGAGCCAGGGAAGCCTTTGGTAATGTATCTGTCAGTAACAGACACCACAATAGGGTGTATGCTTGCTCAGGAATCTAAGGATAGGGTTGAGAAAGCCATCTATTACCTGAGCAAGAAAATGCTGGATTATGAGACCCGCTACACTCCGTTGGACAAAGCTTGCTTAGCCTTGGTATGGGCTACCAAGAAGTTAAGGCACTACTTGTTAGCTCACACCATAATTCTGGTTTCGAGATTAGATCCCATCAAATATCTCTTTGAGAAACCAACACTTACAGATAGGCTAGTCCGCTGGTTACTTCTTTTCTCTGAATTCAATCTTAAGTATGTTACTCGCAAGTCGGTTAAAGGGAGAGCAGTAGCGGAGTTCCTGGCAGATCACCTAGAAGATGGAGATGAAATGGTGGAATACCTATTTCCAGATGAAGCCATTCTGTAAGCCGAGGAGGAGACTTGGACAATGTACTTTGACAGAGCGTCCAGTCATTATGGTTATGGGATAGGAGTGTTGCTGATAGCACCCGACGACTCCCATATACCTTTAGCTTTCAAACTCCGGTTCAAGGTGTCCAACAACGAAGCAGAATATGAAGCGTGTATCGCTGGTTTGGAAGCCGCCCTAGAACTAGAGGCAAAAAGGTTGGATGTTATCAGGGACTCGAACCTAGTTGTTTCTCAAGCAAATGGAGACTGGAAGGTCAATGAAGAAAAGATGAAGATTTATTACCAAACCCTAGATGTTCTGATTCTTAGGTTTGAAAAGCTAACTTTCACACATCGACTAAGAGAAAACAACAGGTTCGCTGATACTTTATCAACTCTATCATCCATGATAGACATCCCGCTTGGAGTCCAGATGCATCCGATCATCATTGAGCAGAGATACACACCGGCCTATGAGACTATCGTTGAAACTATCGCCGTAATAGATGAAGCGTAAGACAAGAACCCTTGGTACTACGATATTTGGAACTTCTTGAAAAATGAGATTTATCCACCAGGGGTGAATGCCAAGGACAAAATGGAAATACGGCGAATAGCCATCCAATTTATCATTTGCGGAGGTAAACTCTACAAGAGAGGTCATCTAAAAATGCATAAGTTGTGTGTCGAAGAAGAGGAGTCAAAGCGCCTGATGGAGGCCATCCATGGAGGAGAGTGCGAAGCACACATGAATGGAGTAATGTTAGCCCGGAAGATTCTCAGGCAAGGTTACTACTGGTCCACTATGGAGGTGGATTGTATTAGTTTTGTTCGGAGATGCCACAAATGCCAAATTCATGCTAATCGCATGAATATTCCGCCGTCAAAACTGTACAACATGACTTCACCATGGCTTTTCTCAATCTGGGGAATCGACATCATCGACGTAGTCACACCAAAAGGGTTGAATGGGCATGAATACATTCTGGTGGCAATTGATTACTTCACAAAGTGGGTGTATAGACACCCAATTTTTCACGGCTCTTATGACTTGGACGTCCTTACATGTACATCCTTCATTTCCCGAGGCGTAGTAGTTAGTTGTTTAGTTTAATCAGTAATTGCACTTGCATTGTAATTATTTAATTAGTTAGTTAACTAGTTAATTAATTCAAGTGTTATAATAATTAGTTAAGTAGTTTAGCTATTTATTCGATTTGTAATAATTAGCTTAATTATCTTTGCTTAGTTAGTTAGTTAGCTTATTTCATTCGGACTCTCCTTCGTGAGAGTGCAATGTTGTAATAATGTGTATGTCTTCCAACCCCATGTCTTTCTCTCTTTTATTTACTAGCTTATGATGGTTAGATTAGGGACATCACGTTTCAATTAGCATATCGCATGTTTGCATTCATTCATTTGTCCTAAATGTACCAAGGCTCGGTTCATCATTCTAACTACATTCCTAGTTCAATACTTCTTTGAATACGTGCTTAGATCGCATGATATTTCATTTGATTCATATGCTATGTTAAAGTAGCCGAGCCTATTTTAGTTGCATCATTGCATGTGCTGCATTAGCCATCATGTATAGTTAGGAATCATGTATATTTTTCTAACTTTTTTTTGTTTATTCTTAGCTTGGAGTACTAGGTGAGTTTTAGTGCTTTAGCATACTTGCATGAGTGTGAGTGACTACCATGACTAGCATGCTTACCATGAGGCTAAGTGCTTACGTGTTAAATTGTTTGAGTTCCTGTGGATGAAGGTTTGTTGCTTTAATTGGAATGATTCAATGAATGTACGTTTAAGCCCACTTTGTCAAGTGGCAAATTCAAAAACTTGAAGCCCACTTTGTTAAGTGGCAAAATCAAACAATTTTGCAAAACAAACATGAAATTGAAATGTTCCAATTCTTGCAAATTTTAGTCTACACTTGTGTGTGTGCACATCACATAGTAAATGCTAGCCTAAATAATCGGAAGAAGAGCATATAATGTTGATAAAAAACATATCATGATTAGTAGAGGTCGATCTTTGATCAGGTGAGCGGGGGTGTGTAGACACCCCATTTTTGACCGTCCTCAAGACTTGGACGTCATCGTTTGAACACTCGATGATCATCCATGCTCGTGTTCGTTTTGAGTTCTCGGAGGTCTCAGCTACACGCCTTGCCTCAAGATCTCTCAACTTGTCTGTTTTGTGCTTGGTTGTGAACCAAACACTTGTGTTTTTGCTTCTAAGGGAAGAGGGTGGCTTGTTTGCCATCCCCTCAACCCACCGGCCAGGGCATGATGCCATCGGCCCTTTTTTCTTGCCATCGGCCAAGAGTGTTGGCCAATCGGCACTATATTTGGACGACCGGCACTTATGTTGGTCGATCCGCCATTTTTGGTGGCCGAACCCTATTCATCTGCTTTATGCAGATATTTTGTGCCAGCTGGTGCAGCTGGCATCCACAATTCACCCCCTCCATACACGTGTATGGAGGGATTTGCAGTTTGCTTAGCTTCTCTTGGAAGCTTTAGAATTTGAACTTCTATAAAGAGGGAGCCCCACCTCCCTCCTCCAGGGCTCAAAAAAATTAGGTTGGGAGAGTTAGATATAGTTTTGTATCTATACTTTCTTGTTTAATCCTTTTTTGTGCTGAAAACTGTTGTTTTGTCTTACTATTATACACAAACACACACTAGAACACCATCCTCTTGGAGCTGAGGTCCCTTGAGGTTGATTTCAGAGTTATTGGACTGGTTTTGGTCAGAGGAACCTGCTGGAGCCTTGTTCTTGAAGAAGTTCTACAAGGGTGAGCAAACTTGCTTTAGATACCCCTTTCTTGCTTAAGCTTTTAACCCTTCTTGCTTATTGTTTTAAGCTTAACTCATAACTGATAAAAGTTCTGATTTTTCATGCTTTAGAACTTTGTTTAAGGTAATTTTGAGGTTTGGGGTTGTTTCCCCCCTCTTAGGCCTTGTTATGCTTTGTTTTAGGCCATCCCTTTTGGCCATTGTTCTTAGCTTTGCATGACCTCTCTACCACTAAAATCCAGAGGATTTTCAGTGGTGGAGAGGTGGTTTTGGCATCTTAAATAGGAGAGGGTCATCCCCTATCCATGTTGTCTTTAATGCTTACATAAATGGCTTATGTTTGTGGCATGTGTGCTTAGCTTGTTTTAGCTTCATTTCAGTATATATTAGGCTTTGTTTTGCCATGATATAGTACTGTTTTGACTTGGTTCAGACATACCATGCATGCTTTGTATACTTGTCTTGTAATCCCATGATTTGCGTTAACATGCACCATGTTGTAACATGTCTTTTTAGCATGATTTTGGTTCAACTCCATGAAGCTTTTAGCCATGTTGTGACATGCTTAAGCTCTGATTTTGGTCTTCTTGGTCATGCTTGCATTGTTTTGTATAGCTACCATGCAATCTAGCTTGTTAGCTTTGGGTGTTCAAGCCATTAGCATGTTCTATTTCGATCATTTCAGGGGTTTGGCATCACTTGTAATGCTATTTCAGTCCATATTCCATGCTCATATGATTGCACTTATGACTCCTTTAATGTCTTAAAGAGTTAGTGTCTTATGCCTCATGAATGTGTCATCGTGCATGTCACCATGCTTAGGCATTTGGGATGTCCTCTAAGTGGGTGTTTTGGGCTCATTTTGGCATGCCATATCTCTATTTTCATTGACTTAAAACATGCCATGTTTGGTTGTCTTAGGTGTAGTGTAACACTTCTTTGGTAGCCTTGCATGTCTCATGTCTTTGCCCTTTTGTTTTAGCTTGTTTTGGCTTTGGTCATTGTATGCTTTAGGCTTACTTTGCCATGCTTTAGGACTGTTTTAGGTTATGCTTCCTATATGCTCTTTGTTTTGTGTAGCTTTGGTTCGAGTCCCTTCACTAGTCTTAGGCTTTAAGCCTTGTGCATGCTATGATTATGATTCGTTTATGTGATTTGGCATCACTCCTAGCCTCATTTCAAAGCATGTAATGTTGTCACATTTGCATGTTTTTCATCCCTTTTAAGTATTCTTAAAAGTTGCCCTTCAATGCGTAAGTGTTAAGCCAATTACCATGCATGTTTGTATGTGATTTTGTCCCTTATCCCTTAGCATAATTGGCCACTGATTTGGACCTATTTAAGAGCTGTCCATTTCGGTTTTTAAGCAGTATGCCAAACATCCAAATCTTCAAAATAATTGACTAATGATTACAATAATGCTACATATCTGTATTTTTTACTAACACAATTTGAAAATCAAAAGTAAGATCAAATGATTACAATGCTCAATCCCAAAAAGTAAGATCAAAAGTAGAGTAATCCACCAAATCTCAATCCTATATTTTTCAATAATGCTACATATCTGTACTTTTTACTAACACAATTTGAAAATCTCATCATAAACCTATGCAAAATCTCGTCATTAGATAAGATCTGAGAGGGTTGTGCACACAACTCTTAAAATCAAGAGGTTACAAGAATGAATCAAAGGTCAAAATCTACATCCCAATGGGCTAGAATCACTTGCCAATACAATGTAAATAACAAGTCACATAGGCAAATCTTTGGTATCCAGAAAATATCATAAGCTCAACACAACCAAATACCTTCTAAAAAAATAGTGAAATGTGCAAATATGCTAAGTTAACAAACCATTATCTATAATCACAAGAAACTAGCTCAAGTTAATATCAGAATACATAAAGCAAAACGAATAAAACACAACCAAAATTGTAATATTATATTCTATCAACACATTTGCTAATAGATATGTGATATAGTGATTGATGAAGAACAATACAAGTAGCCGTCAAATTTCTACAGCAACATTAACTTACAATCTAATTTGAACATCAAAACTTAAATCAGATTTGAACAAGGAAAAAAAAACAACCATGGAAATTAAATCTGAATTACTTTGTGAAAAAGGATAATACCTTGATAAAGATAAAACTTCAAAAAAAAAAAAAAAGGGAAGCATACCTGCATATGCGTTGATCTACCTTCATATCTGAGTTCAGATGAATTGATCTACCTTCAAATCTCAGTTCTAGCTCGATTGTTGCAGATCGGCGGTGATGGGAGGAGGGAGAGGAAGACAGTGGAGGGAGGGAGTCGGCGGAGATGGGAGGGTTTTAGAGAGAGAGAGAGAGAGAGAGAGAGAGAGAAACCGAGAGAGAGATGAGAGGCGGTCGTCTCTATTGAGAGAAGGACAGCGGAGGGAGGGAGTCGGCGGTGATGGAAGGGTTTTAGAGAGAGAGAGAAACCAAGAGAGAGAAGATGGAGAGGCGGTCGGCTCAGTACTCTTTTGGTACCTACAAATTTCACTAGACATCAATTAAGATAACAAAGAATCTGAAAAACACAAGAATTGTTATAAATATAGTAACCATAATTCAAATGTTAATTCACTGAGTAGAGAAGAGTTTACTTTTCTAAAGAGGTGACTTCCTAGTTGTAAGAAGGGCTACCAAAAGAATTTGTTTATTTAGAAGAATAGCAAAAATCAATGAACTCAACACTATCGTGAAGAGCCAAAAACAAAGGCATGAAATTTGCTTCAAAAACTATGAAATATAGCAGCTAAGGGTTTGTAGACCATCATTTAAAAACCAATGCTGTGAAGCCACAATCTAACAAAAGCAAAGTTACTATTGAAGCAACACCATGTATAACATTTTTTAATTTGATATTTTGAGAGAAAAATCTAAAAAATAGCAAAGTAACTACTGAAGCAACATTGCTAAACTCTAGTATTTTGTCATTATTCATTACTAAAATATAGCAATAACTATCTGTTTGCAACTGAATCATTAGCGATGTTGTTAGGTAATAGCAGGAACATTGCTTCAAGACAACAATTTAGAAGCCTTCAAGCTTCATAAACGTTGGAGTTTAAAAAAAAATCTGCTAGTTAACAAAATATGGTACTCTATTTGTCCACGAATGTAATTAGAACAATTATATCTTTTTCACAAACGTTCATCAAATATAACCAAACACCCTACATTCATATTTTAAGCTAAATAGTAACTTTACCTTTTTTTTCTTTTATTTTTTAATCTTTTAACCAAACACCCTACAGTAAAATTTTAACCAAACAACCTACATTTGTATTTTAACCAAAAAGCTTACAAATATGTTAAAGTTAAATAAGTACATTTATTCTTTTTTCACAAATGCTCATCAAATATAAGAAATTTTCAACATCTCACAACTTCACAATAAATAGAATCAAGTCAGTAAAAAAAATTAAAAAGAAACAGGATGAGATAGAGAGCCAAAACCAAAGGGAGAGAGCCAAAAGCAAAGATAGCATAGCAGAGAAAGAGAGAGAGAGAGAAAGAGAGAGAGAGAGAGAAACTTACCAAATCGGCGAGCGGTAAGGCGATCTAAGAGGAGACGATCGACGGTGACTGGTGGGACTAGCGGCGGCGGCGACGGCGACGATCGGCAACACTAGCGGCGACGGCAGTGATTGGCAACGCTAACAGCGGCGAAGGCGGAGGCGGAGGCGATCGGCAAGGTGAGGAGCAGAGAGTGGGAGACAGAGAGTTGAATGCAATGTTTTGGGGAGTGTGAATTAGGTATAGTTGGGAATCGAAGAACGGTTCTAGGGATTTGTCAACAAAATTAAGAGGGAATTTTGATTTCGACAAAATTTGGCTGTTTTTCCAAATTTTTGAAGAAAATTATTTGGAAGGAAAATTATGGTAAAATTTTTTTAGTATCAACAATTTTATAATAAAATAAATTATTAAATTATAATTTTGTCAATTTATGTTCTAATTTTTTTATTTATTTTCAACATAACTCATTGTCTACTTTTATTAAATAAAATTGATGAAAAAATTAATATTTTAACATCAATTTAAAAAACGTATAATTGCACCACTAATTAGCGTAATAAAAATATTTAAAATTTTAAAAATCACAAATATTATAATTAGGTTCACAAATTTTGTAACATAAATTACAAAATATATAACCACATCACTAATTAACGTAACAAAATTATTCAAAATTATTAGAAATCAAGTCACAAAATTTCACAAGATCAATTACAAATTACATGACTATCCACTAATTGGCGTAACAATAACATTTAAACTTTTTTAAAAATCACAAATATCATAACCAATTCACAAATTGATGCAGTACAGTGATGATTTGCAAAGCATGGAAAATAGAGAGAGTAAGAGAAAACAGAGGAAGGAGGGTGAAAGAACAGAATGAAATGGAGGTTGCTTAAATTAAATTACATCAATCATTACGCCTCCCTATATACACACGTCCAATAATCCTAATATAAATAGTATTTTCCTCATTCTCGATTTACATCATTCTCCCAGTTTGAGAAGAACTCTCCTCTGGATAGTAAAGCAGTGATAGAATTAGAAAAAATCGTTATTGAAGCAACAAATTCATCCTCAATAATCCAACAGTTGACCAGGACAATTATTCTAATGCATAGGGCCTGTTTGGCAACACTTACGTTTTCAGTTTATATTTACAAAAATTTTATAAACTGATTTTTGTTTATTTTTAGAAAAACATAAACTACAAACGCATTTGGTTTAGACAAAATGTTTAAAAAAATTTAAAAATATAAAAATAGTGAGAAATGGCAAGTGATGCGAGTGGTGGGTGGTGATGAGTGGTGGCGGCAGAAGACGATGATAGAAAATGATGGTGAGTGGTGGTGACAGAAGACGGTGGTGAAAAATGGTGGCAGGTGGTGGGTGATGGTGGCAGAAGATGGTGGTGGAAAGTTGGCGGGTGGGTGGGTGGTGGTGGCGGAAGATGGTGGTAGAAAGTGGTGTCAAGTGGCAGGTGGTGGCGGCGGAAGACAATGGTGGAAAGCGGTGACCGTGTGGATGGATGGTGGTGGCAGGGAGGTGGTGGGGGATAGGTGGCGAGTGGTGGTGGTGGTGGGTGGGTGGGTGACGGTGGCGGGTGGTGGCAAATAGGTGGTAGGTGGTAGTGGCAGGTGGGGTGGTGGCGGGTGGGTGATGGGTGGTAGTGGTGGGTGGGTGGGTGGCAAGTGGGTGGTGGTGGTGGGTGGGTGGCAAGTGGCTAATGGCTGGTGGCTAGTGGTGGATGGTGGATGGTAAGTGGTGGTGGCGGGTGGTAGTGGTGGACGGAATGGATGGTAGTGGCGGGTGATGGGTGGTGGTGGCGGGTGTGGGTGGCAAGTGGGTGGTGGTGGTAGCGGGGGGTGGGTGGTGTGTGGCGAGTGGGTGGCAGATGGGTGGTGGGTCATGGTGGTGGTGGTGGCAGTGGTGGTGGCGGGGGTGGGGGTGGGTGGTGGTGGCGAGTGGGTGGTGGGTGGTGATGGGTGGTGGGTGGCAGGTGGGTGGTGGGTGGTGTGTGGTGGTGACGGCGGCGGCGGTGGCGGGTGGTGGGTGGTGGTGACGGGTGGTGGATGGTGGTGGGGTGGTGGGTGGTGAGTGGTGGTGGCAGGTGGTGGGTGGTGGTGGCGGAAGACGGTGGTGGAAAATAGTGATGGGTGGTGGCTAGTGTTGGGCGATAAAAAAAAAAATCTCAAAATTCAAAACGTAAACTCATTTTTTTAGTTGACATTTTTTGGCCAAATTTATAAACTGAGACCACTGATTTATAAATCAAAAATTTACCAAACAAGTTTTTATTTGAATTTTTTAAAATTTTGTAAATATAAACTGAAAACGTAAGTTGTCATTTGGTAATACTTACGTTTTCAGTTTTCAGTTTATATTTACAAAAATTTTAAAAACTCAAATAAAAACTTGTTTAGTAAATTTTTAATTTATAAATTAGTGGTCTCAATTTATAAATTTGGCCAAAAAATGTGTTTTCGTTTTGAGTTTTTTTTTTTTACCACCCAACACTAGCCACCACTCGCCACCATTTTCTACCACCGTCTTTCGCCATTGCCACCCACCATCCACCTCCCACAACCACTTATCACCACCACTCACTACCCACCTGCCACCACCACACCACCAGCCACCTGCCACCCCACTCACCACCACTACCCATCACCCGCCACCGCCACTACTACCACCCACTCACCGCCACCACCCACCACGACCAGCACCATCATCACCCATCACCCGCCACCCACCCGCCACCACCACCCACCATCTGCCGCCACCACCACCACCAATCACCCGCCACCATCACCCACCCACTCACCACCCACCTGCCACTACCATCCACCCACCACCACCCGTCATCCACCACCCACCTGCCACCACCATCCACCCACCCCGTCACCGCTTTCCACCACCGTCTTTTGCCGCCACCCACCCGTCACTTGCCACCACTTTTCCACCAGCGTCTTCCGCCACCACTACCTGCCTACCCCGCCACTTGCCACCCACTTTCCCACCACCGTCTTCTACCACCATCACCCACCACTTGCCACTATTTTCCACCACCATCTTCCACCACCACCACTCACCATCATTTTCCACCACCGTCTTCCGCCGCCACCACTCGTCACCACCCGCCACCACTTGCCATTTCTCACTCTTTTTTTATATTTTTAATTTTTTTAAACATTTTGTTTAAACCAAACGCATTTGTAGTTTATGTTTTTCTAAAAATAAACAAAAATCAGTTTATAAAATTTTTGTAAATATAAACTAAAAACGTAAACGTTACCAAACAGGCCCAAGTGTTATCAAACGGCACCATAATAACCCCAAACGCTATCATGCAAAGAAGTAACATCCTGAATCACATAACATCTTCCATATGATACTCGTGTTCAGTAGAAGTGGAAAAAGACAAAGAA